>VZRH01001298.1:576938-615968 GCA_013397555.1 Urocynchramus pylzowi | reverse complement strand
TGTCCCGCCGGCGGGTGCTGAGCCGCCCCGGTCCCGGCGGGTGCTGAGCCGCCCCCGTCCCGCCGGCAGGGCTGCTGCAGGTGGTGAAGCAGTGCGTGCGGGTCCCGGTGTTCGTCATGATCCGGCCCCGCGGCGGGGATTTCCTGTACTCGGACCGGGAGGTGGAGGTGATGAAAGCCGACATCCGGCTGGCCAAGCTGCACGGCGCGGACGGGCTGGTGTTCGGGGCCCTCACCGAGGACGGGCGCATCGACACGGAGCTCTGCACGGCGCTGCTGGGTGAGGCTGCCTCCCGGCACAGCCCGGCGCTGCTCCGGCTGATGCCGCAGAACCGTGCGGAGGGCTTCGGTCTGCACATCCTGTCTGCGGTCTTAACATCTCTTTCCACCGTTTTCGGTTTCATTTCCCGACGTACCTGTGAGACATTCAGTTGTTTAGAAACTTTGCAGGCCGAGGGCCACAGCCCCAAGCTGTTCACACGCAGTTTGAGCCCACCTGGGACATAATAGCAAAGTGTAGGAAAGCTTAGATGAGCTGATTTGACCTGTTGAATTCTCTCTCTTGTTTTCTTTGTCCTTTGTTCTTTTCCTTATGTCCTTGCTGCAGGTGTCTAGGCTATGTATTTCCTGGACTTTGGCCTTGTGTGCAGCTGGCAATTCATCTTCATTTTTCTCTCTTAACACACACAGGGAGAAAAGATTACAAGAGAGAGGTGTGAACACACGAAAAGCTGCTGAAGCTGCAGTGGGAAACTGTTAGCCCAGACCACAAACATGCAGAAGGAAATTCTCTTTCTTGCTGCATGTTTTTTGGGAGCTACAGCCAAAGCTAAAGAGGGCTGGGCCTTTCCCTGGTGATGTGGTGCTGAGGTTCTCCTATAAAGGTGAATGTGCTGTAAGGAGTGAAACAAAGGAAAAGGGTCTTGCCAGGACTTAGCAAGGAGCAGGTGGATATATTTTTGTAGAAATAAATAAGCTGTGCTCAGTAAGTAGAGGACCTCTGGTGAAGTTCGCTGTGGTCTGAGAGCAGAAATTGTGGGTAGTGAAAGAAATCACAAAAATCAGCTCCCTTGCTTCCAAAGAGCAATGGTCCTGGCCTTTCCCCAGGTAGATGATACAAGTTCCCTGCTTCCTTCCTGCCGAGAAGGATATCTGTGGTGGGAATGAGAGTTCTGCATGTTCCAGATAGGATGGGAGATTCTGGTGTTACCCATAAAACCAAAGGTTTGTTGCTTTCTCAAAGGGCAGAAGAACTCTTCCCCACGAAAAAGCCTGGATAAACACCATAGTTCCCAGCAAGAAGGGGGACTCTCTGAGCTCCCCAGGAGTGGCTTGAGAAGCCTTTGCCCTCTTCCATGTCATGTCAGTTTCTGGTTGCAGCACGAGGGGCTCTGTACCAGCCCTGAGTGACCGTGTGCCCTCTTTTTGCAGCCGTGTGCCGTCCCCTGCCAGTCACGTTTCACCGCGGTGAGTTTCCAGCGGCCCGCGCAGGGTCCAGGCTGTGTCCCACTGCCGGGGGAACCTGGGGCTGGGGGGGAGCTGGGCTTGATCTTCTTCTGTGGAGGGGGAAAGCTCTGCAGGCTGTGCTATTCCCCACAAGAGAAAAGGACAGGGGGCTCAGCTTTGGGAGCTGTCTCAGTGCCCTGTGAGACAGGAGGTGTCTGAGCAGCTGAGTATGGTGGTCCTGGCACTGCTGCAAGGGAGTGTTACAGTCAGGAGCTGTGAGCTGCACCCTTCCTATCGCTGCCTTTGGAGGAGCTGGCTGAGGACAGGGCTTGAGCACAATGAAGTGAGTGATTTCTGAGCTGTTGTTCTGGTCCCTCAGCCTTTGACATGGTGCATGACCCTCTGGTGGCACTGGAGACCCTGATTTCCCTGGGCTTTGAGCGGGTGCTGACGAGTGGCTGTGACAGCTCAGCACTGGAAGGATTGTCCTTGATTAAGAGGCTTGCAGAGCAGGTGAGTGTTTGCTGTGTTCTGCTGGGGTACTGTGGCTGCTCCCTGGCACTGCCTGCAGGCATCTCCTTTGTGGTAGCCCTCATTTCTGGAAGGGACTTCTGTCAAGGAGTGCTTGCCTTCCCTCTCTTGCTTGGCTTTAATTCTGTTTCCCCAAGTCTCAAAGTGTCCCACAGCAAAAACTGGTTGGCTTCTTGCTTGCAGATTCGGGGAGGGTGGTGGGAGTTGGTTTTAGCAGCTGGCATGATGAGCCCACACAAACAGCAGAGTGAGGTCCCTGCTGAGTGTTTCACAGTTCCTTTTAGGAAAGTGCAACAGGTGAGGTAGCAAGGTGGGGTGGTACCTGAGAGGTAGCAAGGGGGGATGGAGAGGTAGTGGTGACAGGTTTTCTTAGCTGTAACTGCAAGTTCTTTTCCACTTTTCATTTTAAGACACGAATAATACAAAAAAAGATGGGTGAGAGTGCACGAACTGTAAACCATGGTGGTATCCTTGAGCTTATGGAAAGTGCTGCATGTGAGGTTTCTTTGGTACCTCACAAATGCACGTGTGGCTGTGATCCTCAGTAATATCACTGACATGTATGTTACTCTTCTTTCAGGCAAAGGGCAGAATTGTGGTGGTGCCAGGTAATGTTTTTTTGTCATCTGTACCAGGTCCTGCAATCCTTAGCCTTTCCTTTCTAGCCTCCTTGCCCTGGATTCCTTGCCCTGGAATCCAATTTCTGATCTGGCTTTCTGAGCCAGAAGGAGCAGCCCCTGTCCTGGTGTGAGTAAAGGCCATACAGCCTGTTGGGGAGGGCAGAGCCCTGCAGCTATTGCTCCCTGCAGGATTTGGGGACAGCTCTATATCTGTGGGAGAACGTGAGCCAAGGCTTCTCTCGTCCCTTTTCACGTGCCAGTGTCTCTGTTGTCCCAAGGGCTGTTTTTTCCCTTCAGTGTATCTGGCTCCTGTCCCTCAGTGGTGCGGTCCGGGGGTGATGTCAGGTCTGGAATAGTGTCATCTGCTGGGTGTGTGACATCGGCCTTGTTCCCGCCAGGAGGTGGCATCACGGAGCGCAACCTGCAGAGGATTCTGGAAGGCTCCACTGCTTCTGAGTTTCACTGCTCTGCTCGCTCAGCTCGGGACTCGGGGATGAAGTTCAGGTAACTGATTATTTGTGTTTATTTTTTTAGCAGAACTCTATGAGGGAAAGGCTGATGAATGTGAACATGAGTTTGTAGAAGTGGCATAAATTTCAAACAGCTTCCTGAGTGCTAGTTGTGCTTTTATGTTTGGGATCATGGTGCCTGATACTGTATTCTGCAGTGTATGAATCCAGCGGTGCTCCTCATGTGGACATGAGTTCCATGCAGAACCAGATCCTTGGGGCATTTCTCTTGCTACTGCTGCCCTGGGAGTTTTGAGGGCACTTGGGAAGGTGGGTTGTGGTACAGTTGCCTCAGACTTTTAACATAAGCATGTAGGATTTGGCAAGCCAGTGGGATGTGCTTCAGAAAATTGAGTGAGGAATGGGCTATATTTGTCCATAGGTCTGCACTTCTTTGGATTATTGCTCTTTCTATTACTGTCCCAACTTTGGTTTGGGTGGCACCATCTTTGGCCAGTGCTGAAGCTCGGGGAAATATGGGGGTGTTTTTCTTGGTGGATCTTAGCTGCATCCCCAGCAGGTCACCACTCATCACTGGTTTTCCTGACAGAAATCCGAACGTTGCCATGGGAGCGTCCTTCTCTGCCCCCGAGTACTCCATAAAGGTGGCAGACGTGGCCAAAGTGAGGACCCTGAACGCCATTGCCAAGAACATTCTGTAGTGGATGGCACCGTGCTGGGACAAGAGCACAGAGACTCCAGGGTGTGCCCTGGCACACGGACAGATGGGCACTGCTTCCGTCCTCAGGCTGCAGAGGATGTGCACTAGGTGATGGAGCCTGACACCTCTTCCCTTGGCTTCCCTGAAGTCCCTGGCCTGGAAATTTATGTTGGCCATTTGAAATAAAAGGACTCATTCCCAGATGTTGCAGCAGCAGCTGTTGGGCAGCATTTGGGAGGAAGGGAGGTGAGCAAGTAGGGGGACTGAATTGTATAGCACTGCATGTGATTGTCAAATAAACACTGCAGCTGCCCCCCTCTTGCTGTGCTTTTCTAGAGTTTATTTATGTTTTCAGGTAAGACCATGACCCATGTTGCATAGCCTGAATTAGGACCCTGCTGTGCCAGAGAATACAATCACGTCCAGAATGCCAGGGTGGGAAACACCATAGCCACAGCTGGGAAACAAGGCCTGCTGTGCTCAGCCAGTAGCATAGGTGGGGATTAGCATTGCAGCAGCTCTAAGTAGTGAGAAGCACCTGACTGATTAGGTGAGGAAGTTGTGAGCCATCCTGGGCTGTGGGTCCTCAGCACTTGAGGTAGAATTGGTGTATGAGATTTCTTGGGAGGACAAGCTGCTTTTTCTAAGGGAGTTTCCAGGTCCTTGACCCAACATAAACTGCTTGTTTTCCAGACAGTACATGGGGACTGTGCCTGTTGGGTGATTGCTGCCTAGTCAGGATTGAAGCCTCAGACACAGTTACTCTAAAATACCCAGTGAAAGATTTAAATGGAATCAGAGGGTGCATTAGAAGAGTGGAGACCTAGAAGTAGAGCACCTTTATCCGTGCTGCCTGCTCTTCTGTAAAAGATCACAAAGCTGAAGAGAATCCCTCTGACAGACAAGACAGTGGACCTCAGGAGGCAAATGCAGGGTACAGATTTCTCTTCCCATCTTGGCAATAGCTTACAGCCTGTGAGGATCTATGGAAAAAATGTGATACTTGACAAGATGGCAGCACTTTTGTCACCTTAAATAGAATCATGTTATTGAAAACCTATCATCAAGACTACGTATTTTCAATTTAAAGGATACATCCACTTTTTCACATGGATCCATCAGAGGTATTGGTGTCTCCCAAAACACCTTGGGAGCTTAAGTTCTTAACAGAGGAGCTGGGAAGGGAATGACTGCATAGTGCTGGTGTCAGAGCATGCTTCAGCACTGACAAGTGCAGGCTGTAGGAAGAATCCAAACTTGGAAAGAGTGATTTAAATTTATGATCGTGGTCAATATAGAGAGTTCATGACTTATGTTGAGATTTTATGAGTCATAGTCATGCTTATGATACCGGTAGCTCAATTAAGATTGGGCTACCAGTATCATAATCATGATATTTAAGATGAAAATATTCTGCTGACCCAGCTGCCTCAGGTTTTTGAACATGGGATAAGAACACAGCAAGGCAGAGAAACTCTTCAGAGAAGATATGAGCAGTGAGGGCTGGAGGAATTTGGTTGATTGCTTGGCAGAGACCTCTGGATCAGACCCTGTGTGAGACAGGCATGAATCAATGCCTAGTTCTGAAAAGCTATAACATGCTGTACAACAGATGGATAAAGACAGGGGAGCACAGGGTATTGCTGGCCAAAGAGGTGCTACTTAGATCACCTTGGTCCCAGTGAATGTTTTCTGGGTGTTTTAGTGGAGGAAGATTTATGGAAGGAGCTGAAGGACAATAAAGATTTGTGGGCTTTTAGGAGGAGCATGCCCCAGAAAGTGGGTTATGCTTGCTTTGAACATCAAAGAGAGTGGAATCCTGTGCTGAGGGAAACACTTCAACTCTGAGTGAGAGACCAAAGCCAGGGTGAGGATGAGCTGTGACCTGTACTAAAAACTGAGACAAGCAATGGGATGGGGCATTATGTAGGGAAGTGTCATAAGCGAGTGGCCCCCTTGGCACCAGTGCTCCAAGGGGTTTTGAGCAAGGCCAGAGGACACCTGTGCCAGTGTCAGAAAGAAGAATCACATTGGCAGTCCAGATGGAGAAGGGCTGAGTGACTGCTCCATTCACTTCTTACTCATTGCGCCAGTTTACAGCTCTTATGAGCAGTGTATTGGTTCTGGCCCGGAGGACGTAGCACTAGGGATAGTTTTATTTACAAAAACATGTGGATTTAATCAGAGAAATTGCTAATAATTAACCACTGAGTTGGACATTGAGCCTTTCTTTGATATTGATGGTTCCTGAGCAATTACTCATTGTGTCACCCTTGACTTCTGAGTTATCTTGTAACTCCGTGTACAATGAGACAGCACAATAATTGCAGTCACCCTACTGTCCCTTTTATCTACTGTTCCTCAAGAGCACACATGATAAAGCAAATCCAGTTCCAGCCTTAGTAGCACTGTCCCCACGTGTCCCTGTCATGCCTAGGCCTTCCTAAGCAACAAGGTTCAGTGTCAATCAGTCTCCTTGGGAATCATCCTCTTTCTGTCTCAGATGTTGGGGGTTACCTTAGAATGAAGATTCAAAGTCTCTTTGGGGTTTTGTGGTCAGCCAACTGCCATAACACACAGACAGCATGGAAATGTGGGAAAGGAAGGAGTTTGGAAAATCTTCAGGCTCTGCAGACTGGAAATTAGTAAAAGGAATCTGGATCTTGAGGACTCAGAAAAATCAGTGCAGGATGTGGTGAGCTCAGCTGCCAGACACGGCAGATTCCCAGGCCAGGGGCACTGCTGGTGTCACTGCTGGGCTCCCTTGCCAGGTGGCACCAGCCACTGGGGGACCAGCCTTTGCTGGACTTTTTGTTGGCATTCAGCAGGCTTCTCACCGGAGAGGTCTGTTGCATCAAAGTAATGTCTTTAGCAGGTCCAGACGAGTTTGTGTCTGTTGGTTGCACTGATCAAGGCTGTGGTTTCTGAGCAATGGCTGTGGTGTCCTGCAGTGACTCTGTGACTTCCCTGTATCTCCCCTTTGGTCTCTTTCTTGCGTCTTCCTCTCCTCCCTTCTCCTGAGCCTGTGCAGCTTCCCGAGCCCTTTTGGTCACTGCTTTGGTTTGTAGGGTTGTGCAATGGCACCGAGTTAATGAATAACTGTGGGTCATCAGAGTTTTTGTCCCAACACCGCTTGAGGGTGTGGGGGGACTTTTATCCCAAGCATCTGCCCAGGTCTCTCAGTTGGGCAGAGCGAGAGGAAGGAGCTGCCACTTCTTCTCCCCGGAGCTATGTCAGCAGCCCTGGAGGAGTTCTGCGGCTCCGTCTTCTGGGTGAGTGACTGCATCATCCCCACTGCCTGTTCTTGGCATAGGACACCCTGTTGGGGGGGAGAGCAGTGGATTCCAAGGCTCACAGCCTGTCCTGCCAGTGGGACCCACAGCCAGTGGTCGGCAGAGGGCCTGGGGTTTATCCAGGAGTGCCATGGCATTGAGTGCTGTGCACTGCCTGCACAGTGTTCACCAGAAAGTGAGGCAGTGACACCTCTCTGACTGAGCTCTGTCCTGTTTTAGCCTTCCTGGGAACACAGGACAGCCTGTACAGACTTCTGGAGAATGATTTGGCCTCAGCTGCTTCTGCTGGCTAGGCTCCAGCAAGGGCTGGCCATCCCTCATTCAGGCAGAGAGCTGAAATGCTCAGCCAGGAGGGTGGGTGTTGAAGGGAGGATGCAATGGGGTAGAGCTGGGTGGGCAGGACCTATAGGAGTGTTGGCTCTTGTCCTGTGTGCCAAGTGAGTGTCAAGCCATTGCATGTGACTTGGTGTTCTGTCCTTGCTGCCCCCAGAATGATTCCTACCTTGCTCGTCCGGATGCCGACCTGCCTGAGTGCTTCCAGCAGACCGTGCTGGTCTGGGTCCCCCTTGGCTTCTTCTGGATTTTGGCCCCATGGCAGCTCCTGCCCATGTGCAAATCCAAAGCCAAGAAATCCTCTGTGACCAAACTCTACATCATCAAACAGGTAAGAGTGGAGCTGAAGGGGCACAGATGACTGACTGGAACAGCCTGAGGTGTTGGTGGCATGAGTGGAAAGACTGTGCTACAATCAGGTGTGGGATGGAGAGAAGTGTGGAAGGGAAGGAGCAATGGGATAGGGAACCATTTAGGACAGAAATGTAACGGGGAGTCCAGCAGGAGGCATATCTGGGACAGAGGGCATAACAGGGAGGGATGCACTGGGAGGGGGGGCAGAGTGTGCATTGGGGCCTTCATCTTGTGGGCTGCTATCTTCCAAACTGAAAATGATGCAGTGCTCCTGTGGAGCTGTGGCACATTCACAGGGTTGAAAGCTGTCCCAGGCTAAGTCTGGGTTGAAAAGGCTGTAAGGATATGCGGATGTATTTTATGCTGAGTGCTGTTGTCTCCCAGTGGTTCCCAGTGTCCACAGTGGGCTGGCCCTCTCTCCCCACAGGTGCTGGCTGCTCTGCTGATGCTGACGGCAGTGGCAGAGCTGGCCCTGGCATTTGTAGACGCGGAGCAGGGCGCTGTGCCAGCTGTGCAGTACACGAACCCCAGCCTGTACATCGCCACCTGGGTAAGGGCTCCGCCATGAACGTGCTGAGTGTCACAGGGACAGGGTGAGACTGCAGCACCAAGCAGAACAAGGCTTCCCTAGCACAGAGATCAGAGGGAAGCTGTGTCCACGGGGCAAGGAAATTGGGTAGGACTAGCCCCAAACCTGTGTGGGTGGTGCACGAGGGTGATATGTTGAGGGCAGGTGTCTGGCTGTACAGTGCTCACTGCTCTTATCCTTAAAACTGGGATGATTCTGTGCCTGCAAGTGTAGCTGAGCTCTCTGACAGAACTTTACTAGGAGCAGTATGCTTTTCACAGGACTGATTTTGCAGTGTGAACATGAGACCATGGCTTGCTGCTCTGCTGTCTCACAGCTTCCTTTATACTCCTGCAGTTTTGGGCAGAGAGCCAGGAAGTACCATGGAGTGCCTGGGCAGAGGAGAAAGCTGGCTGAAGAGGATCTAGTGGCTATTAGCTTGATGGAATATGTGCATGGCTGTTACAGACATCTTGTGTGTGACATGGAGTATTCTAACAGTCTTAACAAATGCTCAGGAGCTACACTTAAAAGCAAAATAACACCTTCATTTGCTTTCCTTCTTATTTTACCATGTCATTTAGTTTCACATGCAGAGTCCATGTGAGATGATAAGGCAAGGGGACTCACCAGAGAGGCTGCACTGCTGGAATGTGATCTGGGTTCAGTTCCAGGTCTGGAGGCAAGGTGCTGGAGACAGGGTGTGACCCCTCACAGCTTGACATGTCTGAGAATCTGGAGGGAGAACAGCTAGAAAGAGTAATAGTGCCCTGCTGTAATGTCAGGGTACATTCAAACCTGATCTTATGTCTTGCTGAAGTAAACCTTTGCCCTATATAATTAATCCTGAAGCTTATGAAGGGTGGGTGGTGTGTTTAGGGTGTTCAAGGCAGTGAATCCCAGCAGATCGTGTGTGCCTGCATCCCAGGACACATGCTCCAAAGGCACTTTTAGAGCCAGACCTAGTCCTGCAGCTCTGACTGATTTTCTTTCCCCCAGATTATGGTCCTGCTGGTGCAGGATGCACGGCGCTGCTGCTTGCGCAGAGATTCGGGGGTGCTTTTCTGCTTCTGGAGCCTCTCCCTGCTCTGTGGGATTCTGCCATTCCAGTCGCTCGTCCGGAAAGCCCTGCAGGTTGGGTTCGACAGGAAGCTCTGGGCTTCCCCTTGGTCTTGTTCTTCTCCCACAGAAAGCTTCTTCATGCTCTTCTCTTGACAAGCTCTCTGTGGTATCACTGAGGTTCCAGCTGCTGTGGGGGCCTTGGGGAACCAGAAAAGACCTGAGAAGGAATTGCTGTTTGAATTCATCCTGTCTCTTGGGAAAGCATAAGCTCTCCAGGACTAATTTCTCCCCTTAAACACTTATGGGAGGAGGTCAGGGAGAAGCAGGGAGAGGTGGCAAAGGGAAGCTGATCCATGACTCAGAGTGAGTTTTGCACTGCTCTGTTGGTCTCAGCCAGGGGATGGATCTCTGAGTACCAGGGGCCTTGAGACAATCCTCAGCAATAACCCTGGGCTTTCCATTTCTGCAGGAACCAATCTCTGACCTGCCACGGTTTATCCTTTTCTTCATCTCCTACGGGCTCCAGCTGCTGCTATTCCTTGTCTCAGGACTCTCAGATATTGCCCCAGAAACAAAGGAAATCGGGAAGAAGGTGTGAGGACTACTGGGGACTGGGTTTGGGGCACCACATCCTGAGCATTGTGTGGGGCAAGGCAGACTCTGTGCAGGCTCCAGGCTCCTTGGGAAGACCTGAAGACTTCAGCACAGGGCCCAACAAGAGCTGGAGCCTGCAGCACGGGGCATCTGCATGTGTGTCCAGGGTGGGCTGGTTCTGGCTCTGAGCTGAGATTTCTGGGGCTGGAGCTGGCACAGTTTGAAATCTATGAGGCTCCTTAATAGCTGGGGGTGCTAAAGCAGCTCTTGTCAAAACCGTCCCCCAGCATAAACCATCTCTTAGTACCCCTTTGTATCGTAGAACCCAGAGGTGACAGCCTCCTTCCTGAGCTCCCTCACCTTTGAATGGTACAGCAGGTGAGCAGGGCTCTGAGGGAGGTCGGGCTGGCAAAATGCAGGGGAACCTGGATGGAGAGGTGGGAGAGGCACCGCGCTGGTGCAGCCTGTGCAGCCTGGGCCCAGGGCCAGGATGGTGTGAAGGCTCTGCATTTGCAAAAAGGAGTCTCCAACAAGTGCCATTGGATTTCTCTGTCCCACAGCATGGTTTTCAAGGGCTATCGCAAGCCTTTGGAGATAGAGGATGTCTGGGAAATGAAAGATGAAGACAAGACAAAGGCTCTTTACACTGCTTTTGAGAAGAACATGAGGACTGCGATGCAGAAGGCCAGAGCAGAACTGGAGAAACGGAAACGCAAGAAGAGACGCCAGGAAGGTGACCCAGACCATGGGAACAGCATGAGCAAGGCCCAGAGCCAAGACATCCTGGTGCTGGTAAATCCATTCCTACTCTTGGCCTTGTATGAGACTGAGACATCCAGGTCCAGCCTCAGGGTCACCTCACCTCCCTCACCTCTTTGCTGGGTGTTCCCTTCTCCGATCCCACAGGACCATGGGCAAAGATAGTGGAAACCGTGACAGGGTCTTCCTTGGCAGATCCCCATATTTTGAGAGACCAGGAAAGTCTCCATCTTTCTGCCTTACATAAAGACAGGAACCACCCTCAAATATGCAGTACAAGCAGTTCCCTTATATCTGTCTACCTCAGATACTTTCCAGCAATGAGGTCAGAGGGAACATAATTCCGTGACCACTCCTGGCCTCAGATTCTTCACGATTTTTGCCTGATTTTTGGCCTGAGAGATTCGGGCTGGTTTAGGTTTTAACAATTGTCTTTGGTACAAAAGAGAAGGTGCCAGTCCTGGGTGTGTATGACATAAGCAGAGATCAATGAAAGGGAATGTGACAGGAGCTAAAGCTAAGGCTTTGTTCAGGGTACCTGATCTGGGGTCAGTCAGGTGCTGCCCTGAAGCATCCTTCCAGATGCAGGATGCTTGCACAACCAGCTCCCTCACTTCTGTGGGGCTTTCCTCTAGGAGGAGAAGCAGCCAAAGAAGAAGAAGAAGGGAGACGAGGACTCAGGCCCTTCCAAGGATTACCCCAGGGGCTGGTTGATTAAAACACTGGGCAAGACCTTCCAGCAGAATCTCCTGCTAGCCGTGGCATTCAAGGTGGTGCATGATGCCCTTGTATTTGTCAGCCCCCAGCTGCTGAAGTGAGTCCTTTCTCTCTGTCCCTGTCTTGGCTGTGCACCCAGCCCCACCACCTCCCAGTGTGTGCACTGTATCCAGCCCCACCATCTCCATGTGTGCCTCTCCCAGCCACAGACCCTGAGGACATTTTGTGCCCTCAACAAAAATGGGAGAATGTGTTGGGGTACAGTTTAACAAAGAAGTGATCTGAGCTGGCTGCCAGCTCTTACATGTAATATCCTGCTCCCTTACATCCAGTTATGCAGCCCTGCTCCTTCCCTGGAGGCAGCCCTGGCTCTTCTTTGGGGCCCTCCAAGAGTCACTGCAGTTCAGCCCAGCAGGGCCTCCCTGGTTTGTTTTGCAGAGCAGCACAGTCTCTGTGCTGTGGATGATCTTCCATTAGTGACCCTCTGCCGTGGCTGTGGCAGAACAGGGTTCCCAGCTTGCTGACCATCGAGCCAGCTCTCTGGGGCAGGGTTTTGCTCACCACTCTTGTGAGGATGCTTTCTCTGCATTCACTTGGAGCATCCTGCTTGGGTCTGTCTCAGTAGGGTGTGTGTCTCATGAGCTTCTTTCCCCACCAGGCTGCTGATTGCCTTTGTGTCAGATGAGGATTCCTTTGCCTGGCAAGGCTATTTGTATGCCATCCTGCTCTTCCTGACGGCGGTGATCCAGTCCCTCTGCCTGCAGCAGCACTTCAGCTTGTGCTTCCAGCTTGGCATCAATGTGAGAGCCAGTCTCATCGCTGCCATCTACAAGAAGGTCTGTATGGTCCTCTCATCATCCCTGTTGGCTTCCTCCAAGCTAGGCTGGGGATAAAATCATCCACCTGCCCCATCAACCTGGGGTGTGTGCACTTTCCTCCTCAGAAGGCACAGCTTCTGAGAGCTTGGGGGACACCCACCCAGCACTGAGGACACTGTGAGCCCTAGTTCTGCTTGGGATCTGGGGGCTGCAGCCATGTGTTTGACAGCTGCCAGGGGCTGAGGGAGGTTTCTCTTCAGAGCAGTGCAACACCTAGGGCAGGTGCCACTAGGATTCCTGCACAGGGGTGCTTTTCTTTGTACCCAGCACCCAGTGGCTTCAGGTGTGCAGGCAGTGAGGAGAGCACTGGTGCCCAGTAGAGAGGCACCAGGAGCAAACCCAGAAGTGGTTTCAGCCTGGTCTGCTATTTCCCTGCCCTGAGCCATGCTGCTGGCAGCAGGGCTGCTCCCAGACTGGCTTGTGCTGACTGTGCTTTCTCTTTCCAGTCGCTCACCATGTCCGGAGCCACCCGCAAGGAGTCCACGGTGGGAGAGACTGTGAATCTGATGTCAGCTGATGCCCAGAGGTTCATGGACTTGGCCAACTTTATTCACCAGCTGTGGTCATCCCCCCTGCAAATCATCCTGTCCATTGTCTTCCTCTGGGGAGAGCTGGGCCCCTCTGTCTTGGCTGGCATTGCAACCTTGTTGCTGCTCCTCCCCATAAATGTCTTCCTGGCTGCCAAGGCCAAAGCCATTCAGGTCAGTGGTGGGTGCAATATTCCCCCTGGTCTCCCATGTCCAACCCCACTGTTGCTCCCCTCCCTCATTTGCCACACTCCCTACCCTTTGCTTTTTTGCTCTGGATCTTTCCCAGCCTAGGAAGTTGATCTCACTTGGGCTGGGGGTGCCTCTAGCCTGAGCCAGAGGTGATCAGCTGCCATGAGTAGGAGACAGGCGAGATCTGTTCTACCATCACAGCTGAACTTGAACCAGACTGGGCACAGTCTTGAGGGCTAAAAATGAGATATTACCAACCGTAAGATAAAGCTTTAGCTTCTACCTGACAGCAGGGTGGTGTTTTTCCCCAATGTGTCCAGAGCCACAGGGAGTCAAGGCTCAGCTTTGTGGGATGACTTCTCTGGGCTGTGGAGCCCATCCTTCCCTTCCCTGTGGCAGCCCAGGTGTATTTCCAAGGGTGAGCTGCTGTCTGTTTCAGGTGATGTCTTGCTCTTCTGTTTGTAGGAGAAGAACATGAAGAACAAGGATGAACGCATGAAAATAATGACTGAAATCCTCAATGGAATCAAGGTGGGCAGTGGAGTGGAGACTTTCCAGGCAGCTGCTGTACCCCTCTTCTTGGTGCACTGTACCTGGAGGCAGCACACCTCTATAACCGTGCAGCACCAGTGTTAGTCTGGCTTGGGGGCCCTGTGTCTGGGTCTCAGCAATTCCTTTGGCTGCCTCATCTTTTGAAAAGTTGGCTGGGGAGGAGCTCTGGATACTTGGACAAAGACTTGGGAGCCAAGAGAGGGTTTTCTGGATGGCTAGTGGTAGTGGCATGGTGGCAGAGGAACTGGCAGTGACCAGTGCTATAAGCAGGCCAGGAGAGGGGAGATGTAGAGGCCAAGCAGGCTTCTGAGCAAGGCAGGTGATGGAGGTGCTGGCCACCAGTGAGCTGAGTGTGTAGGTGGGCATTCCTGTGAGGCCAGCATCTGCTCACCCTGCTCATCCTGCAGATCCTGAAGCTTTTTGCCTGGGAGCCCTCCTTTGAGAAGCGAGTTAATGAGATCCGGGCACGTGAGCTCAAGAACTTGTTGAACTTTAGCTACCTGCAGTCAGTCTCAGTCTTCGTGTTCACATGTGCTCCCGTCCTGGTGAGTGGAAACAGCCCTGGGGACGGGTGTACCTTCCTCTGAGCTGGGGCTGGGCTGTGGCCAAGGGGATGGGAAATATTTGGAACCTCAGCTGGAGTGTTTCTGCAGCGAGGAAGGGGCTGGGTGGTGGATATAGATTACGGTTCTGGCTGCTGGCAGGACCGCTGTGGTGGAAAGGGGTCCCTTCGGGGTGGTGAGATGGGGCCCAAAGGAGAACAGAAGCAGGAGGGGAACAGGTCCCCAGCACAAAGGCACTGCTGACACCTTGGGGTAGTTTGAGGGTCTGGGCTGCACACAAACACACTGATGGTGGCTTTCCCTTATATCTGTCCTAGGTCTCCTTGGCAAGCTTTGCTGTCTACGTGCTTGTGGATGAGAACAACATCTTGGATGCACAGAAGGCCTTTACTGCCATCTCCCTGTTCAATGTGCTGCGCTTCCCCATGGCCACGCTGCCCATGGTCATCTCCTCCCTGGTGCAGGTCAGGCCTCACATAGGGCAGGGGCTGTAGGGGGATCCTATGACCTCTGTCCAAACCAGCAGATGGGGCTCAGGTGTGCGATGGACCCCCAGGGGTCAGCGCACAGGACTCTGCTGGCAGTGGGGTGGGACAGGACTCAGATGCATAACACAGGTTTGGGGCCCAGAAGTTGAGTGGGGATTGTCATGTGATGCTCTGCTTGTGGGGCTCCTGCCAGCCCACCCAGCTGTGCCCCATGCCCGTGTGCCATCCTCATCCTCTTTCTACCGTGGCAGGCCAATGTATCGACTGCGAGGCTGGAGCGCTACCTGAGCGGAGAAGACCTGGACACCTCAGCTATCCACCACAACCCCATTGCAGGCAGGTGAACCTCCAGATTACTCTCTGTGGGCCTCAAGCTGGCCTTGCCCTGGGCTTTCCCCTCTCTGAGGGACAACTCTCTCTGGCAGGCAGTGCTGTGCGTTTCTCGGAGGCCACCTTTGCCTGGGAGCAGGACGGTAATGCTGCCATAAGAGAGTGAGTGCTCTGTGCCACATCAGGGGCAGAGGGCTGGGGAGGGGGAGGCTTTCTGTGTTATCAGTTGGGGAGGGCAATCACCTCTCACAGTGCTGCTAGGCATGAGTGTCCCAGAGACACTGCCCTGTCCCACACAGGAACTGATGGGTGACCTGGTAGTGCTGCTTCCTCAGCGCTCATGTCTTTGCAGTGTCACCCTGGACATCACACCTGGGAGCCTGGTGGCTGTGGTGGGGGCTGTGGGCTCAGGCAAATCTTCAATGGTGTCAGCCATGCTTGGGGAGATGGAGAATATCAAGGGACACATCAACATCCAGGTGAGAGGAGCCAGCTGGTGCACAGGGCTTTGGGGCTGCCTGGGAGCTCAGCAGGGAAGTAGAGCAGGACTGTCCCAGAGTGGTGGCTCAGGGCAAGGACAGGCTGCAGGAGGTGTCAGTGCTCAGGCTGATCTGTGACAGGTAGCTGTTCTTGTCTCTCCTTCCAGGGCTCCCTGGCCTATGTCCCCCAGCAGGCCTGGATCCAGAATGCCACACTGAAAGACAACATCATTTTTGGGTCAGAATTGGATGAAGCCAGGTATCAGCAGGTCCTTAAGGCCTGCGCCCTCCTTCCAGACCTGGAATTGCTGCCTGCAGGTGACCAGACAGAGATTGGAGAGAAGGTATCAGCCCTGGGCACTACAGGTTTCTGATAGCACCTGCAGCAGAGGTCAGAGCTGTTGCCCTGTGCCAGCCCCATATGCAGGGAGGCCCTTCCCTTCCTTCCAGGGAATCAACCTGAGTGGGGGCCAGAAGCAGCGGGTCAGCCTGGCCCGGGCGGTGTACAGCAACGCAGACATCTACATCCTGGATGATCCGCTCTCTGCCGTGGACGCCCACGTCAGCAAGTACCTCTTTGAGCATGTGCTGGGGCCAAAAGGGCTGCTGCAAAAGAAGGTGAGCACCCACACCCTACAACCCACCCCCCAGCCAGGCAGGAGTGGCACTGGCAGGGTGTTAGCCATCTGAGGGAGTCTGAGGTTGCTTGCCTGAGACAGAGAGGAATCCTGCAGCTTTCACGTGGGGCTGCAGCAGGCAGGAGAGGCCTCAGGAGTCCCCTGAGGGGTACCCTGTGTCCTCACAGCTAGGCATTGATAAGCAGACAAGTCCCCAAGTGGGAGATGGAGAGCCTGCAGACCCATGGCTGGGGATGAGGGCTGCTCTGATGATCACTACCTTGCAACCCCTCTGTTGCAGACACGGATCTTGGTGACGCACGGTATCAGTTTCCTGCCCCAGGTCGATAACATTGTGGTGCTGGCAGCAGGAGCAGTGTCTGAGCATGGCTCCTACAGCACCCTGCTTGCAAACAAGGGGGCCTTTTCCCAGTTCCTGAGCTTGTATGGAAATCAGGAGGAGGATGTTTCAGAGGAAAATACTGCAGGTACTGGGAACACAGTGGGGCTGTGGCAGTTTGAGTGGCTGTGCATGTATCCTGGGGATATGAAGATCTGACGTGTCAGCCTGACCTGGCCCAGGCACCAATGGTGGCTGCTGTGAATCCTTCTCAGCTTCTGGCACTCAGCAGCACAATAACTTCCTAAGATTTGCATTCAGGCATTATGTTGAACATCCAGCATAGGACCTGCTTAACTTTTTTTCTCCCTTTTTAGTTCATTTATTATGGGTCCCAAAATCTTATATGGCAACAGGCTCCATATTTTTGTGATGCTGGGGTCAGAAAGATCCTTTGGTTGGTTCTAAACATCCCACTGGATAATATTTCATCTTTATCATGTCCCCCAGTGCTATGGGGAGGAGTGGTGTCAGGTCAGGTGAGTGCTTAACCTGTGAGAGCTCAGCCCAGTTGTCCAGCTGCAGCCTGGCTATTCCCAGTATGTCTTCACAGGGCCCACCTCCACCTGCTCAAGGAGATGCTTCTGAGCTGGAGTGATATGACCTACCAAATCTTGCACTACTACACTAGCACAAATCTTTGCTTGAGGTCTGGCCAGTGATGCTGGGATAAGTCAGCAGCAGGGATTGCCTCCGTGCAGGCCTTTAGCCCTATGTCCCCTATCAGTTCTCCCTCCAGCACAAAGCATTTCTTCCTCCTCCTGCTGTGCTGGTCTTGCAGCAAGGTTGGAGAAGGTGTGATATGTGGTTGTAGGACACAGCCTAGTGTAGGGTATGGCACAGAGCTGAGTGCAGCAGAGGTGTGGTGTATGGGATCTGCTCTTTCCTCAGTGCCTGCCCCTACCTTCCCTTGTCCCTGTGCTTGTAGCTGTTGCTTTAGCTGGGGATGAAGAGGAGGTTGATGAAGCTGTTGATCCTTGCATGGAGGAGCGCACTGAAGATGTGGTGACTATGACCCTGAAGCGAGAGGCCAGCATTCATCGGGGAAAACTGAGTCGCAGGTGGGCCATGACCTGAGCTCTCAGCTCTTTCCCCTGCCACATGCACTTCTCCCTCAGAGACAGGGGTCTGGGGGCTTCCCAGGGAGTTCCAGCTGAGAGCCTCTCTGCCTGCTCCTACCACAAGCTGCTCTGGGTCAGGGGCATCTGATTTTGCCTTTACTCACACTAGTGTGCCACAGCCTTACTCTGCAGTCTTCCCTGAAACTCCTGCTGATGGCTAGTTCTGCCTTTGGGAATGAGGCTTTAATTCTATGGCTGCACATGCCTAGTGCTTCCACAAGGCTCACTCAAAGCTGCCCCAGTTAGGACATTATTTTCCAGAGGACTCCACCACCAGTGCAGCACAGGGATTGACCCCCAGGAGTTTAGGGCCAATCCAACAGCCTGTGACTAATGGTACTCATCACCTCCCTGCAGCCTTAGTAAAAAGAGCACCAGTTCCCAGAAGAAGGCCCAGGAGGAGCCTCCAAAGAAGCTGAAGGGACAGCAACTGATCGAGAAAGAAGCTGTGGAAACCGGCAGGGTGAGGAGGATGGCGGGATGAAGCACTGTGCTGCCCTGGCTAAGTGCTGCCAGACCCTGACTGTGGCTCAGAGAAGCTGGTGTGGGCTTCCACAGCCAAGAGACACAAAGGAAACAGAGCTGCCCAGGACTGGTGGGTGGGATGGTGGAGGGGAGCACTGTGGGCAGCAAGGTGGAGTCCCAAGGCTGTGCCGGGTGTCATTGCCTGCGGTCTGATGGGCTCAGTTGGTCCACAGGTGAAGTTCTCCATGTACGTGCGGTACCTGCGTGCTGTTGGCTTGTGCTTTACCTTCTGGATTGTCATGGGCTATGTTGGACAATACGTGGCCTACGTGGGGAGCAACCTGTGGCTCAGTGACTGGACGGACGACTCGGTGCGCTATCAGAACCAGACCTATCCCACGCAGCTGCGGGACCTGCGCATCGGTGTCTTTGGGGCGCTGGGGGTGTCACAAGGTGAGTGTGGGAGGAGAGCAGTTCCCACTCTCCTCATTTGTGTGGTCCAGGAGGGATATGACTTGCAAGGCCTGCAGCCAGCAGTGCAGTAAGGAGCAGGGGACCCAGCATTTTGTTCATTTGCCTGCTGCTGCCTTCCTTCCAGCTCATGGCTGAATTGTGGAAACACGCCAGTCTGAAAGCAGTAGAAATTGTCCCAAGTCTGTATTGCCCCCTCAGTTTAAGATCATTTTCCTTAATCAGATCAGACATAGTGCTGTGGCCCAAGGCTTTCCAACAGTGTTAGTGTTCCTCCCCTGTGCTGGCACACAGTTGCTGGGGCCACTCAAGAAGGTGGGATGCAGGATTATCCCCACAGCTCGCTGCAGAGCTGCTGGCTGGGCACTGCTTGGTGTGTCCATCAAGCCAGAGGGTGTCTGGAACCAGTCACCCATGAGCTGGTGACAGCCCCGTGCTCTTCTCGCAGCTGTCTTCCTGCTCTTTGCAACCATGCTGTCTGCCCGGGGTGCCGTGCGAGCCTCCCGTGTCATGCACCAGCAGCTGCTCAGCAACATCCTGCGCGCGCCCATGAGCTTCTTCGACACCACCCCGATCGGCCGCATCGTCAACAGGTTTGCCAAGGTAAGGGAACAGCCCCAACACAGAGAAGGTGATTGTTCCACCACATCTGCAGAGCGTTGGGTAGTGGCATAACCCTGCTCCTGTTGAGCACTGCACAGGAAAGGGCCAGGAGGGGACCAGGAGGACATGGGGATGCAAGGCTGGCCATGAGCCAAACCACATCGGGGCTCTATTAGAAAGACAGTGTGGCAAATCACAGGAAGTTGTTACCTCCTCTGCTCAGTGCTGAGGAGCTTACACCTGGATACTGTGTACTGTTTGGAGTTGCCTGGGCAAGAAGGATGTGGAGAAACAGAAGAGGGTCCATAGTAGATGACTAAGAGAGGTAAAAGCCTAGAGCTCACTTCTACAATAAGTCCATCTGGTTATAGACTTCCAGCAAAATCTACAATCTTTTCTATGAGGGTCAAAAACAAAGAGAAAATGAGAAAGGAGGGAAAATACAAACAGGTAATTTCAAGTGTACTGCTTCTCCTCGTCTTCCTTTGGTACCATCTCTTGATTGTTGGGAATTAAATTTCTTTTTAAAACTAAGCCTATGGGCCTGGGTTTACTCTGAGTTGAGGGAGTATGTGGTGCCTGGCTAGGAGATGGATTAGGACCACCTGGAGACTTGGGTGCACCTGCATGACCTGGAGTTTGCCCTGTCCCTCTTTTTGCTTCAATTACTGCTCCTGCATCCTAGGTCCTGATGAAGATGCAGTTCTTAAAGCTGGTCTGTGTAACAGGAGATTATAGGACGTTTCTGTCACAGCATATGTGCGGTGGAGGCAGCCACAATACACAAAGTAGCACCATACAATTTCAGAAAGCTTTAAGCATTTGCCCAAACAGAGTAACACCATACTACATCAAAAGGCTTCAGGCTTCTGCCTATACAGTATAACGTCACTTCAGAAGGCTGCAAGTACCTACTCCTTTTGTTCTCTAACCCAACTTTTATACCCTTCATCTTACATGCTTTACACCTGTATGTCCTCTTTACCCTTTGGTGATTGGTCAGTGCACCTTGGCATGCCATGTCTCATTACCTTCAATACTGGTCACCATTTTTTCACAGCTGTAGCCCATTAGGGATGAGGTTCGGCATCAGCCCCACTCTCAATTACCACAAACTGTGTACCTGCAAGTTTCTCTGTTAACTCAGCTGTTCACAAGCTAAGAACTGCGCATCTAAAAGAGGTTGTGACCATAACACCAATTCAGGATGATCTGATATTTTTACAAGTGTCTGGCACTGTATTATCACAGGAGTGTGTAGGAACCCTGTATGTATGGGGCCTTTGGGCTTCTCCTTCTCTCTGGGGTCACTGACTGCTTCTCTATACTTTCTCTATGCTCCAGGACATCTTCACGCTCGATGAGACCATTCCCATGTCCTTCCGCAGTTGGATCTCCTGTTTCATGGGCATCATTAGCACACTGATTGTGATCTGCCTGGCCACTCCATTCTTCGCTGTTGTTATTGTTCCCTTGAGCATCTTCTACTATTTTGTGCTGGTCAGTAACTGGGCCTTGAGTGAAGCTTCTGCCCTGCTGAGAGCAGTATCTTTGTGGCTGCTGGGCTTTGTGTTGGTAACCAGTCTGTGTCGCTCGTTCCAGCGCTTCTACATCTCCACGTCACGCCAGCTAAGGCGTCTGGACTCTGTCACCAGGTCTCCCATCTACTCCCACTTTGGGGAGACTGTGTCAGGCCTTGCTGTGATCCGGGCCTATGGACACCAAGAACGGTTCCTGAAGCAAAATGAGATCACCATGGACATAAATCAGAAAAGTGTTTATTCCTGGATAATATCAAATAGGTGAGTTTTACCACTTAGGCCACAGCACAGCTTGCAGCACTTCTGCCCAGGGCTTCTGTGTCCTGAGAGAAATCCCTGGGATGCTGCAGTCCTCCCTCTTGATTTCAGCACTGAGGGTCTGTGTAGGTACTGGGGCAGTTTAGTGTAGGGGAATATCTGTGGCAATGGGACATTTTAGGGTGATTTTTGAAAGCCAAAGTATGCTCCCCTACGAAGTGTCCAGAGGCTGTGTAGGGTGAGCTGTGTAGTCAAGGGCTGAGATGCTCTTGGTGAGTTCTGGGAAGAGGGTGATCCTCCAGGCCCAGCAGGAGCATGTTGCGAGCACTTTCTGGTTTTGAATCTTACTGGCAAATGATTTGGGTGTGTGAGGGTCGAATGTTTGGGGCTCCTCTGATACATGGCATTACCAGCACAGGAGGTTATGAGTGAGACATGGACAGACATAAATGAACCTGCTTGCAGAATTGGCCACAAATGACCTGTACCAATGTGGGCAGTGTGCACAGCACTGGGCTCATGGCTGAGTGTGAGGGATGCTGGTGCAGTGTGCTGTTACTGATGAGCTGTGTGCTGGGCACAGGCAGATGCCTTCCTGCATCTCTCACTGCCCTTCTGCTGTCCTCTCCTGGTGCAGGTGGCTGGCCATCCGTCTGGAGTTCGTTGGGAGCCTGGTGGTTTTCTTCTCTGCCCTTCTGGCAGTGATTGCAAAGGGCACTTTGGAGGGCGGCATCGTGGGTCTTTCTGTCTCCTCCGCTCTCAATGTGAGTCACTGAAAGCATTTTCTCCTTCCGGGACAGGGCTGTCTCTGGGAGCTCTGGGCTGGCAGCACGATGCTGCTCTGCCACCAGCTCTGATCCATGGAAATGGGATTATCTGGGATGTCCCATCAGCTGCGCAGTGGCTATAGAGCCAGGGAAGCACATATTCATCCCAGTCTGGGTGGGATACTTGCTGCCATGGGGAGCAATATGGCTCTGCTGCAGACCAGAGATGCTGCAGCAAAGTTTTTGAAGGGCTGGGAAGAGGTGGGCTGTGTCTTGGCAGTGGAGCATTAGGGGCCAGGTCAGGAATGCTTGTGTCCAGGATGATTCCCTGGACTGACATGGTTGTTCCTGGGTGCCACTGAGCTCTGCACCCTCTGATTCTGCCATGCAGGTGACCCAAACACTGAACTGGCTGGTGCGGACGTCTTCGGAGCTGGAGACCAACATCGTGGCTGTGGAGCGGGTCCACGAGTACATGACGGTGAAGAATGAGGTGAGGAATCCAGGGTCCAGGCAAACACCTGCTGCACAGCTTGGTGCTAGTCAGCATCGCAGAGTGAACCCCCCTAACACTGCTGTGCCTTCCCCCAGGCTCCATGGGTGACAAAAAATCGTCCACCACGTGGCTGGCCCAGCAGAGGCGAGATCCAGTTCATTGACTACAAAGTTCGCTACCGACCTGAACTGGACCTGGTTCTTCACGGGATCACCTGTAATATTGGGAGCACTGAGAAGGTGCCTCTGCTCTCACTACGCTATTTACAGAGACTCCGTGAAAATTGTTTCTTCTTCTTTTTGGCTTCAGTCCGTGCACTGGGGTGGGATGGTGATGGGATGTGGCTCCTGGGGACTTGAGCTGCAGGAAAGGAACCCAAGCAGACAGTCTGGGTGATGGTAAGGGCAGGAATGCCCACCAGACCAAGATGGAGAGCATCTGCCCTGCTTTCTATAGCCCTGTCCTCTGGTCTAAAAAGCTGCTTCCACAGGTTGGGGTTGTAGGCCGGACCGGGGCTGGAAAATCCTCCCTCACCAACTGCCTGTTCCGGGTGCTGGAGGCGGCTGGGGGGAAGATCATCATCGACGACGTGGACATAGCAACAATTGGCCTCCACGACCTGCGCAACAACCTCACCATCATCCCCCAGGTGAGCTGATCCCCACCTTTCCACATCCCACTGCTGCATGGCCTCTACAGGCACTGCATGGCCTCAGCATGTCCCTGGGTGCTGTGGATGTGCCAGAGGCCTATGAGCAGGCTGTCACCACATCCCTTGCCAGGTGCAGGCAGTGGTGTGAGCAGGATGTGGCCACGCTTGGAGGCCAGGAGCCATTGCCCCTGCTAAATGGCTGTGGTAGGGCTGAACACGGTGCTGTCCCTGGCAGGACCCTGTGCTCTTCACTGGAACCTTGCGGATGAACCTGGACCCCTTTGACCAGTACTCAGACGAGGAGGTCTGGAAGGCCCTGGAGCTGGCTCACCTGAAGACATATGTGCAAGGCCTTCCTGAGAGGCTGCTGCATCTTGTGAGCGAGGCAGGGGAGAACTTGAGGTGAGCAGAGGAGATGAAGGCCAGCTCCCCTCCCTTCTCTAGATCCCAGGGACCAGCCTGAAACAGCAGCCTCTAGCAAAGTGGCTAGTGCATCATCCAGGGATGATGCACAGAAGCTTCTGGGAAGTGAAGATGGAAGAAAATGACCAAGGAGTCAGGGCTCTTAGGGAGCTGGTGTGAGCCAACCCTTCTGTGGTGGCTCAGAGAGTAATATGATGAGGGACATGGTGCTCAGGGGGGCAAATGGTCAGCGGGGAAAGGCCAGGGGCAGTGTTGGGGTCAGAGCAGCGAGATACAGTAGGCTTACAGGAGGTCTGCTAGTGTGGGTCTAGTAACTCATGCTCTTCGCCTCATCCCAGTGTTGGGCAGAGGCAGCTGGTGTGCCTGGCCCGGGCCCTTCTCCGCAAAGCCAAGATCCTCGTCCTGGATGAAGCAACAGCAGCTGTGGATCTGGAAACTGATCATTTAATCCAGACAACAATCCGGAGTGCGTTTGCTGACTGCACTGTCCTTACTATCGCTCATCGCCTCCACACCATCATGGACAGCAACAGGTACCATGGGACAATACTGTGGGGCAAAGGGAATGGGCATCTGGACTCCTGGGGTGGGGTGAGAGGTGGACAGCAGCAGAAGCAAGAATGCAGCCAGAGGGGCAGGGGTGGATGCAGAGTTTGGGGCAGTAATATGCAGTGGTGAAGAGAACAGAAGGATAGTAAGGATGCCCATGCAGAAGTGCTGCCTTTGTGGGAGAAACATTTTTTGGGATCCTTTATTACAGCAAAAGACCATAGAAGCATTTGCTGTTGACACCTTATGTGTGTGACCCATAACACAGGGAGGAGAGCTGTGCCCTCACCACTGCTGAGAGAACCACATAAAGTGGCTTGGGAGGAGTGAGGGTCAGTGGACTGGCAGCGCTGGCACCAGCAGCGCTATCCACTCGGATCCTGGGAGCTGAGGCCCTCTTGTTCCCCTCTGCCAGGGTGATGGTGCTGCATGCTGGGCAGATTGTGGAATTCGAGAGCCCCGAGGAGCTGCTCATGAAGCAGGGCGTCTTCTCCGCGATGGCAAAGGACGCCGGCATCACCGCTGCAGAAACCACTGCTCTGTAGGCAGAGTGCTGCAGGGGCGGGCCTGTGAGACAGCTCCTCCTGCTGCCACTCACCAGCGGGCGCTGGTGTCTCCCACAGCCAAGCTGCCCAGGAATTGGCCTCTCTGCAGCGGGGAAGCAAAGAGTGTGGCTTCTCTGGTTGGCCAGAGACTGAGCATCTGGACTTGAGCGAGCTGTTAACCTTACTACCACATCCTGCCTGCTGTGCACACAAGGGTCTGGAGCTGCATAATTTATTCCAGGATAGAGGGGAAAAGCTGTCTGCCAGGCAGGGAAATCATGACCTCCAGTGGGGGTGGTCTTAGTTTTTGTACTTCACCATGCCAGGTGAATCTACCTTAGAGATGCTTTAGCATTATGGAATGAAATTTACAGTTTAATCAAAGAAAGAATGCTATAATTTATTTACTTTTTGTAGCTGTTTGTAGTCTTCCAACTACAGGGCTGATGTCAAGGCATGTAAGTCTTGGTTTAGCTTTAAACCTGGCTAGTGCTTGGGTGGGGAGAGCTGCCAACAGAGGTTACACAGAGCGAGGCAGTCCAAATGCAGGGGCACAGCTCTACCCATGCAAGAACACTACTCTGTAGCAAAACCAGGGCTGCCTGCCTGCCTTCCCTGTGGCTACTGCTCCCTTTGATTGTATTGCAAATAAATGAGCCTCTCCCTGAGGTTATCACAACCACCTGTGTGGCAGATTTTGGGCTGTGGTTCCAGCCTGCAAACATGATGGTGGTGGAGACAAGCTGGAGAGCAGCAGGCACACGTCTGTGTACAGCCATGCACACACAAAGTATGGTGGTTATTGTTGACAAACCCTTGACTCTTTGTTCTTGGGCCAGATCTCCTCATGCAGGGAGCAGGTGCCCACTTAGAGTAGGGCTAACACTCACCCCACCAGCCCCTACTGCCCTGGAGCCCCAGAGTCATGTAACACACAGCTGGGGGAAGAGGGCAGTGCAGCCACTTCACCTTAATAAAGAAGGTTCCTGTGAGTGTTTCCTCATGCCTGAGCTGCAGCTGGCACAAACACCAAGGCACCAGAATGCTGGACCCCACCAAAACAGAAATGTTGTTCCTGGCCCTGTAAGGTCTGCGTGAAGGCTACACCACCTGCCAGACACTCCTCCTAGATCTCCCAACACTTGCAAAGGAACCTTCTATACACAAGGGCAAATCTTTATTTCCAGAGCAGCGGTATAGGGGATACAAACACTGCCCCACGAAGGGAACCTCTTCCCTTCAGGACATGGCAGCAGCCGTATCACACACACCAACTCAGCAAAAGGCACCACAGCCCTTCCAGGGATGATGGTCCTGCCTCTCCAGGATGTCAGCACCCTCTCCAATGCTGTGCAGGAAAGCACAGGTGAGGCAATTCTGGTCAGACCCCAAAAAACAGACTGGAGGACAGTTTGTGCTTTGCCTTCTCCCCTGCCCCAGTCCAGAGCAGCCAGGTGGGCACGTCAGTGCAAAGATGGGTCCTGGGCACAGCCAATACTGTGCTGACAAGGGTATGGTGTTCTGGGCTTCTGGCTCACCCAAAAGATGAGAACCTGATGGTTGCTGGCAGCAGTAGACCTTGGAAAGGCCAAGGCTCTAGGAGACCAAGCACAGGGAGAAGGCACCTGCTGGGGGTTTTGCTGTGAGGGTTTCAGAGGCCATACACATCCCAGGCCTAGAGCTGCTTCCCCAGGCAGTGTGTAAATGTCCCACCCCCAGTCCTGCAGAGACAGGCAAGACCAGGCTCCTGCTGCACAGGGAGTGTATTCACAAAGTCTGGGTTGCTTTTAATACTACTTGACTAAAGACAATCTCCAGAAACTCAGCATTAGCCTTCCACAATTTAAATTCAAAGCAGCTCCTCAGCCTGAGTCAAGCCTTACCCTTCTGGGCAAGTGACAGCCCCAAGCTTTGATCACCTGCTCCTGGCTGGACACAGGAGGCTCAAACACACCTCAGAGATGAACTCACCCCTGCCCTCACACAAGCTGCTTGCTCCTGCCTACCTGGCCAGCCCACCTTTCTTCCTCCCCTAAAGGGGCGATGGCAGCCAGTGTTTGGGGCCCAGGAGCACTGCACAGCTGTGACAGGCATAGCCTTAAGGGTGAGCAGTGGGGGCTGCAGGGCTGGCCAGCCTCCCCCAGACCCTAGCAGTCCCAGCAGGAACAAGGCATGGGGTGCAGGCTCTATCTGCTGCCTCACGTGTACTCTGTCTTACGGATGTAACTTGAGGGCACATAGCCCTGCTTCCCATGGGCCTCAGCCAGCCACCACTCCTGATTGCCTGTGATGTCCTCAAACTGCAGGATCCTGAGTCTCTGGTTAGCTGACACGCTCAGCTCATTGGTGTTTCGGCCTTTGAAGGTGTAGAGAGCATAGTAGACCTGCCAGACAAGGGGAGAGCATCAGTTAGATGATCTACATCTAACACCACACAGCCTTAATCTCACACTGCATAGGATGTGTGGGCCTTTGTCCTTCTCCCCAGAGACAGCCCTGGCCCCATCCTGGCCTCTGCCCACCCCCATCTGCAGCCTGGTTCCGTCATTGGAAGGAAAGGTCTCATACCCCACCTCCTACATCTTCCTGGTCACTGCCAGGGAGGAGGATGATTCAGTACCCAGCCAAACAAAGCAGTTAGCCCTTGGGGTCCCCAGCCCCACGAGGGTGGCTGAGGACTCACCTGGTTGCCCTCTGACTCGCTGTTCTCCAGCCCTGAGTCTCTGTCCTCCACTGAGGGCATGGGCCTGAGATGTGCTTTGGTGGGGTGCCCGTTGCGAGAGCCGTGGCTGCAGCCCAGCTCGGGGCGGCTGTAGCGGCGCTGAGATGTCACGGTAGCAGCCAGTGGGGCCGTCCTGTCACCAGAGCCAAGCTGGGACACAGAAGGGGAGTCCACCTCCAGTGGGGGCTGTGGGGACTGGTACACATCTGCTGGGCAGACCGAGTCCTGCAGGGGTTTCTGAGTGAAGGTGACGGCCGCCCCTCCGGGGCTGAAGGTCAGGGTGGCGTTGCTTTGGGGAGAGGAGCTGCTGTGCTCTGACTCGTTGGAAGAGTGGCTGCCCACAGAGACGTCCGACTGGCTGCGGCGGGGGTTGTAGGGCTTCAGAAAGGAGCTGTACACAAAGCCTTTGGTCACTGCAGAGAGGGAGGGGAAGGGAGCTCAGATTGGGGCACAGGGAGACCAGAGGAGGAGACTCACAGCAAGCACCAAGGGCAGGGAACAGACACCTACCCCCATTGTCTATGAGCCAGCGATTCTGACTGCCCATGGGGTCCTTCTTCTTGATGACGCCCACAATGTCTCCTTCCAAGAGGGAGACATCCAGGTCTTGGGCAGCATTGAAATTGCGCTCTGCCTGGAAGAGACTCTCTGGGGGATAGCGGGCCAGGAGGGCAGCTCGGATGTCATCTGACTGCAGGAAGTAGGTTGGCTGCAGAGGAACAAGGTAGGCGTGAGTGGCTGTCCTGGGCTCTGCAAGTCCTGACACTGGGCAGAGGGAACTCACCAAGCCAACGAGGGGCTGCCGCCGGGCAGACTGCCGTTCCATGCTTTTCCTTTCAAAAGTCTTCTTGGGAGCTGCCTGTGACTCTGGGAAGAAGGTGAAGGCCTGGAGCTGCTGGAGGACTCGACTGTGCTCATCCTGGAAGATGGCAATGAGGTTCCCTTCCCTGCCAGACACCTTCAGCAACTGGAACCAGAACAAAATCAGGATCCTGGTTAGGTGACAGCTGCTGGCAGAAGTGGCCAGGAGCTACAGTGTAGGCCATGGCAGGGGTCACAGTCCTGGCTGTGACTTGCATCAAGCCCAGGTTTGCAGTCCTGTCTGGACTCAACTCTAAGCGGTCCTCAAACTTGAGATTCTCCTAGGTGAATGCTCTCCTGCCACTGCTCCAAGAGCCTTCTGCACACAATTGCAACATAACCCTGAAATCCCTGCCCCAACACCATCCCACAGGAGCCCTCCACAAGTCACTTGTGGCACCTGAAACTGCAGTAGTAGCTTCCCCCATGATGTGACAGGTCCCAGCGAGGCTCAGGGACAAACCCTGCACAGATTAGTGCTGCTCTGAGCCCAGGGCACTGCCTGCAGTGCGGGAACCCACCGACAGCAGGGGTCTGAGCTCCTCCAGGGCCAGGCGCACGAAGTCGCAGTGTGCCTCGGCATAGCCCCGCACGCAGCTGGCAAAGAGCTCCTTGGCAAAGCGCAGGAACTTGGGCAGCTCGTCCAGCAGCTGGGCATTGAGGGCCTCGTAGTTGTTGCGGGCTGACTGCAGCTCCTCCAGCGTTCGCTTGTCCTTCAGCTTCTCCGCTCGCTCGGTGCAGTTGTGGAAGTCGAGCAGTTTGTCGAAGCGTTTCTGCACCAGCTTGTGGGGCCCCGCAAACATGCTCAGCAGCTGGCTCAGGGGCGAGCTCACCAGCCGCTCCGTCCGCTCTTTCTGGTGGGCAGAGGTGCAGTGAAGTGAGACAAGGTGCTCTCTCCCACTGTGAACGCCAGCAGCTCGCTCTCCAGCACACAACCTCCCCAGGACAATACAGTGACTGTCTCCTGGTGGCAGCCACTGGAGCTCCAGAGGTCCCTTCCAACAGCAATTATCCTATAATCTTACATAATTGTGCCAGCATGGGTAACTCCATGCGAAGTACCTCAACCACTCATATAAAGAGCTGTAGCATTTCAGGTAGGACTGAAAAAATGTGTATCAAACAGGCACAGTCATAAACTGCCAGGCATCAAAGCTCTCAGGAGGGCAGAGCTAAGCAGGAATGCTCACAGCTCTCCCAGGTTACCCTCCCTGCAGCCTTTCCCGGCCCGCCCATCTGCAGCACACCCCCAAGGTGGGCCTCAAAGGGGCACAAGCCTCACTCACAAAGCTGGAGAAGAGCTGGTCGCTGATGAGACGATTCACTTTCTGGAACTGGTCCAAGTCCCCACTTCCCTTCTCTGTGCACAGGTCCCACATGCTCCCTGATGCCAGTGCCTTCATACAAGCTGACTCCTGCACCAGGGAGACACAGCTGAGCCATGCTTGCTGCCCAGAAGGGGCTGCCAGGGCGGCCCAGACCACCCAGCACCAACAGAGCTGAGGTAGGAGCTGTGGCCAGAGGCACTGCAGGGACACACCATGCAGACAGGAGGGGCAGTGCATGGTGAGCCCCAGACAGGCTCACACCCAGACTGGCTCACCCGGACATGCTGCAGGTAGAGGGAAAGGTCCCGGATAAAGGACTTGATCAGACGCTCCTGCATCCGGAAGTTTTTCTCTGTCTCTTCAAAGGCTTCATCCTTTAGCTGTGAGAGAACATGTTTCAAAGGAGGCAATGCAGGACTCAGCACCTCCCAGACTACAAGATGTGGGGCCCTCCTGCCCACAAGCTGGACAGCAGAGATGGGTGGTTCAAACCCTAAGCTCACTCTGCCTTGCTGGCCTGGATCAGAGCTGGATGGGGGGAAGGGGTGTGGAGGGACAGCAGAGACTTCTGGAGAAGCACTGCAGGGTGTAAGTGTACCTGATGCACAGTACCTGGGGTGCAAAGCCTGTGAGATGCTTGAGGTGGCTGCTCACACGGTTGGATTTCTTGATGATAGAGTGGAAGTTGAGCTTGGAGATCTTCTCCATGAGGCTATCCTCATCCCCTTTTCTGTACTTTAGCACTAAAGAGATTGATATAGAAATCAAAACTCTTGTAAGCACAAACACCCATGTCTTACACTGCCTCATCAACAATCACCTTGTTAGTTCTCCTCTTCCTCAAGCCTCTGTAGTCCCAAGAACCCCACATATCATTATAGAATGGCTTGGGTTGAAGTGACGTAAAAATTTTCTAGTTCTAACTCCTTTGCCATGGGCAGGGACATCTACTAGACCAAGCTGCTTGGTCTAGTAGCCCCATCCAATGTGGTCTTGAACACTTCCTTGCATGAGGCATCCACAACTTCTGCAGGCAGCCTGATCCAGTGCCTTACCTTAAAGTGTAAAGACTTTTTCCTTATATCTAATCTTTTTTCTTATATATAATCTAAATCTAAATCCTCTCAGTTTAGACATTATCCAATCCTATCATTACATGCCCTTGTAAAATATTGTATCATAACCTCCCATCCCATCCAGTACTGTGTCACCTGTTTGGTTCTTGAGATACTCTACAGTTTGTAGACAAACCATTCAAGCTCTTCCAGAGGATTATGCATCGTGCCAGCAAAAGATGACATAGGAGATGATGTACAATAGTCCCTGGACATACAGAAGATGTCTATATTGCTTCTTTAGCAAAAACAAGCAATCATTAATGCAGCCTCTGTCACCTCATCTTCAGTGGGGCTATGAGGAAAGACTGAAGTGTAAGATTTGCACAAACTGGGGGCTTTCAAGGGAAAACAGGGAGGGTGGCCAGCAGGTATCAAAGGGAGTAATTTTCTCCCTCTGTTCAGCCCCAGGGAGGTTACACTTGGGTACTGTGTCTAGTTTTGATGCCTGAAGGCCATGAGAGATGTGGGAGAACCACATCTCCTAAAGCACAAGGAGAGCTGGGGGAGCCAGGTGAGCTGGACATGAGGAAGCAGAGGGGGATCTGCTCACAACTAGCAGCTACTTGTAGGGCAGTTACAAAGGTGATGGGGCCAAACTCCCCCAAGCAGTGAGAGCTAACCTCCATGACCATGGTTGCCAGCTCAGGCTCAGTGGCCAGCAGACACCGATCTCAGCACATCACTCCTGTCTCTCTGTGCCCAGCACTGCCCAGCTCCTCACCCAGGTCCTTCCGGCGCTTGTACTCGTTGATGTTGACGTTGATTTCTTTGACTGCGAGGACGGCAGCCGTGAGCGGTGCCTTATCAGGGTGAGCCTCAGGGGTAGCACTCAGCAGCTCCATCAGCAGCAGCGGGTACCGCATCACCCTCTGCACTGGCTTGATGAGGAAGGAGCCCAAGTTAATGTAGTTTGTGCAACCCCTGAAAAGTCAGGACAAAGGAGATGTATCAGGTGTCAGTCCAGCTCTGCCACACACATTCTGCCCCCTCAAATCAGTGCCAACCAGACCCAGAACTCCAATGCCTCTAAATCTACTGTACTCCCTACATCAAGCCACCCTTATGTCCAAATTCATTACACTCCTGAACTCCTAGTGCTCTCAGATCAACCCCAGGTTTCTGCTCCTCACTGACAGCAGATGATACTTCCCAGCCAGGATCCTCTTCATTACCAGACCCACCATGAAATCCCACATAGGCACAGCCTCATACTTGCCAGAAAACCACTTGTTTCAGATGCTGTTCTACCAACCAACCGCCCAGGTCTGTCCCCCAGTGCAGGACAGATTGACTGCAGGACCACAGTCATTGCAGGGCTTTCCTGGTTCCCTGGGGCTGAGGGCTCCCAAATCCTGTTTCCTGCCCATGACTTCCTCTCGCCTCATCACTTGTGCTGCCTACCTGGGCAGCCCACCCACTGCCTCTGCTGCAATCATGCCACAGACACCTCTCTCCTCCCAGTCGTGCCTCCACAAGGCACTGTTAGGGCACCCCAGCATGCACCAGCCTGTGTCAGAAGGTTAGTTACAAGGGAATGGCCAGACCAACACAGACAGACAAGCAGGGACTAGGAGGAAGTACTCACCATTCACTGTACAGGCTCCTGCTGGCCCACAGAGTGCCAAAAAGCAAAGAAAAGCAAGGGTTAATGGGGTGGCAGGTGTGCAGTCCCAGAGCCAGTGCCTATGCCCTGCCCAGTGAGGCTGCCAGGGCAGCCCTGTCCTCCCAGAGCAGCCATCAGCACTGCTGGCTCCCGGGGCAGTTACCTCCACAAGCTGGAGCCCTGGCACTCACTGAGCCAGGCAAAGCAGCTCCTTCCTCAGCAGCTGTGGTGGCTCAGGGTTTGGGGAACAGGAGCCCTCAGTCCAGGACATGCCACCTGCTCCATATATAGGCGGCTTCTATGCAGATTTTAAGGGGGTCTACAGGTCTAAGGTTTCCCAGCACATGTGCATTGGGGCAGGGGACCATTTGAACCCAGAGCCTGGTCAACTATGCAGTGCCACCATCAGACCCTCTCCAGTCACCATCTGAACTATCTAAACACTGCTGAAGAGGGACAGGGATGTTGGAAACTAATCCCCTTTTTCCAGCCTGGTGGCTGCCACAGCCAGAGGCTCAAACCTGAGGCTATCCAGCAGGTCCAAAAGTAGTTTCTGCAACTTCTCATCCTTCTCATAGGTTTCCAGCAGAGCAATGGCCTCATCATGGTTCTGGCAATACACCCTGTAGACACTCTCCAGCTCTGCACGATGCGTCAGGAATACTGGTCCTGCAGACAGCAGCAAAGCAGGACTTCAGTGTCTCCAGCTGCCTGCAAAAACACTGGTGTGTCTCTTGATAAGACATCCAGTGTCCCCGTTCCATACACACAGGTCAAGAAAATAGTGCCACTACACCCCTCCTCATCACCCACCAACACAGAGAGCTCAAACAATCCAGGTCTCCCAGGGGGCATAGAGGAGACATTGGTCACAGGAGCCACAGAGCAAAGGCACAGGCAGCCTGAGGTGTGAATGGCTCAAGCTGGCAGCACTTTGGGGCAAAGGGCCACCATGACCCCTGGGGCAACACAGATCTCCTTGGCTTTGCTGTTGATGATGAGTGATGATGGGGACCAGCAGGGAGAAAGCTCAGTCCCAGTGATCCTCTCCTATCATTTAACCTGTTATGCCCTGCCACTAGCAATGCCCATCCCAGCCTTCTGAGAAAAGGTAACAGCAGAATTCATACCGATGGCATCTGAAGCCTCCAAGGCGGACAGCAGCTGCTTGGAGAAGTTTATTACCATGTGGATGTTTCCAAAAAGGCCCTCAAAGTCTATGTTCTGCATCTAGTGAACAGGAAAAGAGATGTCCTGGATGGGGAACATGCCCCATTAGACTCAACAGCCCCCCTCATTGCTCCCCTGCAACCCATCAGTCCTCAGCTCCACAGGTGGCACCTGGTGCAATCTCCTCTCATCACAGTGACTCCTGTACACATTCCCTTCTCCCCTAGTGCACTGAAACTCCCGCTCCTTACGTGTCCTTCTCTTTCCCAGCAATACCACCCCTGCCTCTGCTCACCTCGTTTTCTCTTTTTCCTCCCACTAAATCTGTCCCCACACCAAGACCCCATATCTTACTTCTCCTGTCAATGAATTTAACCTATAACCAAATGAAGAGAAACTTTTCCTGCACCAAAAAAAAAATCAATGTGTGATACTTGCTGCCAGGTCTCTGATTCCCAGTAAGGAGGAGGATTCAGCACGATCTCAAAGCAGATGGGCTTATTGCAACAAGTGCAGGGAACTGTGGGAACCACTCTCCTCCCCTTGGAATAGCTTTAATTTCCTCTATGGGTTCCTGTGCTGCGTAGTCACCTCTGAGAACTAAATGGACTTCGTATTCTCACCCCAATCCACCAGTGCTGCATCACAGTTTCCCCTCCTTTCCCAGCTCCTACCTGAGCCTGCTGCAGGGGCACCATGATCCTCTCCACACACATCTCCAGGTCTCTGATATAGTCCCGCTCTGTCTGGAGCAGTTCCTCAATAACCTTGGCCCTCTTCTCCAGCATCCTTTGCTCTGCGCTCTCAGTGGCGGCCGAGGATGGCTCCAGGGATGGTGTCTGGGAGGACAGGAGAGTCATCTCTGCAAGACATAATCGAGATCAGCATGCTCCAGCAAGGATACAAGGACGGGAGACAAACAGCACCTGAACTGCTACACATGTAACCTATGAGATTGAGAAACAGCACTATTGAGAGTCCAAGAGCCTTTCCAGAGGGGCCATCCGCAGGGCTGCAGGGAGACCGGCTGCTCCCACAGCCCACCCTGGCAGCGCCAGGAGCGCCGCAAAGCCCTGGCACCGGCGCGGCGGGCAACAAACCTGCTCCACACGGTCTGCCCGGATGCCGGCCTGGCTCCTCTCCCACCCCGCGGCTCCGGGAAGCTGCAGACACGGAGGGAAGCCCCCGCTAGGCAATGGCGGCCGCCCCTCCCTCAGGCTGGGAACAGGGTCTCCATTCTCCAGGCCCGGGGCATTTCCATCTCAATGGCCGCGGAGGGCCCCGGGCACCGCAACGCTGCTGCCGCCGGCAAAGCCTGGAGCTGGAGCCAGGCCAGCAGGGCTGGGCAGGGCCGCCCCGCCCGCAGGGCCCGGGGCTGCGAGCCGCCCTCCTCGGCCCCGTCCGGACCCCCGCGGCCGCCTCTCCTCCTGGTTTTCTGTGCCACCTGCGGCCCCGGGCCGGCCCAGCCCCCTCCCGCTTCCATTGGGACATCTCATCCCCGCGCATTCCTGGGCCCCGCCGCTCTCTGCCCCACCTGCCTGCCGCTAAAGGCTGCGCCCTCGGACCGAAACCACGGCCACAGTGCTCCCCCCGCGCCTCCCCGAACCCTCCCTGGCCAGGAACACTCGGGGCTCCCCCATTTCAGGGCAGCACGGAGCTCCTCGCAGCGCCAGCCTGCATTGGGTACCCCATTTCATGTCCATGGCTAACTCCACAAATGCACCGTCTGCTACGGAGCCCCAGCTGCCCTCCATCAGCAGAATTTTTTTTACAGTTGCAGACATGCCCTAGTTCAGACGTTTCTAGGAATGTTTTTGTAGGACAGGCACTTCCCGGGGTCCCTGACCTCTCCGGTGACAGCGTCAGACAACAGAGGCTCAGCCCTGCTTAATCAATCCCAGGGACACCCAGCAGGGCTTGGGATTTATCCTGGTACCACAGTACCGACTGTGCACAGCCCTAAGAGACTTCCATGATCCCAGCTGCTTCTACCCAGGTGCTGGGCAGGCTGCAAGCAGCCCTCAGCTGTGCTCTGAGGGGTGGTGGCAGTACCCAGCATAGCAGCATGAAACATGGGATGGGAAAATTGCTGCCTCAGCCTAAGCATCCTGTCCACTGCTCCCCCAGGCCAGGGTCTTCACACCGAAACAATCCAAGAAAGAAAAGACACTCAAGCTGAGACACTGACTCTGCCCATGATTATCTGAAACCCTTTTGGCCCTTCCCATTGCAGAGCAGCCTCGACAGAAACCAGGAGCATCAGCACCAAACAAAGTTCTTCGAGCTACCTGGGCTGAGGCCGAACTGCAGAAAGAACAACTTCAAAATCATTCCCAGTGCCAGCCTGGCAAATGGGAAACCCAGCTGAAACACAGATGCCCTCTATGTGGGAGGGAAGATATTTGTCTCTCTAAGCTGGCATCTCTGCTGCCCTGCCTTGAAATCTAGCCTGGGGAGAAGCAAAACAACCAACTCCATGGAGGAAGATTCAGTGACACAACCAGCACTTCATTTAGTAGGAAATCACTGGGAAGAAAAGGCTTCACTGATTCCTACTGGCAAGTATCCTTAAGTCTAACCCCTAACCCCATCAGAGCCTGTCTTGTCTTTCCAGCAGTCCCAGTGATGAACTGTATCAACTCAAATACAGCAGGAATCCACAAGGAGGGCCTCAGAGCAGATGCTGGGTTTAACTGGTTTTGCTCTTTGCATTTCCACAGCATCTACAAAGTTTCAGGAGCAGACTGGGCCCTGCTGTGCAAAGTCCTCCACAAACACCCACAGGGATATCCCTAGAGACAGCACTCGGAGCCTGAACAGGATACGAGCAGAAAAATGCACAGGAGGGCAACTAAACACTAAGATAAGACAGTCAGCAGGCCTTTGTGGCTCAGAGAATTAATGAAGTAACAACAAATGAGTTATTTTAAAGAAGGTATGGCATTTGTTTTGCAGGAGAGCAAGCTCAAGTGGGAAGGCAGCCTGGAAGAAACAGGAAGGTTTTAATTTGCAATGCAAACAGGTGTGTGAAACCCAGAGGGGGTGGGCTTGGAAGACTCTTGAAAATTAAGACAAGTCAAAATCACAGCCAGAAATGACCCATACAGCAGCATTTGGGAAGACAAATGGAAAATATTACATTTTCTTTGCTCAAAGAATAGGATTTTATATTTAGCCCCAGGAAAAACGCCACCACATTAAGTTTTGTACAGGACACCTCGGGAGGTTAGTGCATCACCAAACAACCCAGACTTAGCCATAGCTAAACTGCAGTCACATCATGTGTTTGGCTCCAGTTCCCCAAAACAGAGCTGGGGATACCCAGCACCACTGGCAAATGCAGCAGCTCCCCACGCTCCACCAAGCAAACCCCAGGCAAGTAAATCTAGGTCAGGCCCTTACAGAAGGTACCCTGTGGCAAGGATTCAACCCACACTTGTGAGATTGCCAGCTCTGTGACACCCTTCTTTGGCAAGTCTCAAGTCCCTGCCTATGGAAGGGAAATTAAAACCTTCCCTGCACAGATTTTAAGCCCACAGTAGTCATCAGCTCAGCCTAGATGACCTGGCACAATGCTGGGCATCAGTTCTACCCAGTTACACTGTATCAGTATTTGCATGATTTTGAAAACTCATACAAATTAATTCTCCTCTGGCCTTCTTGCTCTTTCTGAACATTTCAAGACTCCTTCAAAAACAAGGCTACATTGCAGTCAAGTCTCCTAGAACTCTTGCTGTTTATCACTAGTCCAGCATCCTCCTTCAACTATGAACTCAAAAGTTGTCCTACTTCTTTCCAAACATTTTCAGCTCAAAATAGTCAAATACAGAATTTATTTGTAATATTTAGCTCTTATATCTGACCAATATGTATTACTACTTAATGTTTGTTTCTGATGCATTTAAAAACTCTCACTTTTTGTATTTCATACTATCTCTGTTAATTGTCATGAATTTATTTTTCTTGCTTGTCACACATTCTTGTATGTCTAATAGCAGCTTTCCCTAAATTAGGCTTATTAAGCAGTTAACTAAACCCACCAATTTCACAGCTGTGGATTTTGGTCACCTAGTAAGTATTTTTTAAACACGTCTCCATTTTACTCCACAGATTGTCTATTTAGATGTTACCTTTCAATTTGATTCATCATGCCCATCAACTTTGGAGATGCTAAGACATACACCACAGCTTGAATGGGCTTTGTTGGCCTGCAGGAATATGACTCGTATTTTTAATGAAGCCAACAAATTCCAATCCAGTGACAAATTCATGTTTACCCATGACACAGATGCCAAACAGGCATCCAGAAATACATTTCCAAAAACAATGTTCTCAATCACAATTTTCAGAGATTCAGATTCTGTTCTCCTGTTTCTCCTCAGTTTGATGGTCTGAGACAGCCTCCCAGGAGCACCTGCTTTTGAGCTTTGCTAGTAGCCCTGCTGGACCCATGAGAGACCCAACAACAGCTCCTAAGCTGGCAATGAGGTGTGAAGATGGAGCACACTCCCACCTCTGACCTTCCTGGGGAGGCTGTGGTTTGCTATTGCAATCACAGGGCTCATCCTCTTGTCTGAGAAATGCCACTGTCATCAACTTCCTTCCAATTAACGAAAACTTTGAATTGTTATTACCCAACCTCCTAGTGGGAGCACACATGCAATTAGAGGTTTTCCCTGCCCCACTCTGGGAGCAGAGTTGACCCACAAGGACCAGATCCAACGGGATGCATGTCCACCATGCTGCAGGGCTCACCCAAAGGTCTCCATCGCCCCCCAAGTGCTCCTCCTCAGGGCTCACCTGGCAGCATCCCGCGGGCTGGCAGCATCCCGCAGGCGCTAACGCCACCTGGAGAGGGACCTGCCGCCCATCAGCGCCGAGGACAATCCCAGGAATCTCCGGTGGAACTGCGAGGCAAGCCCGGCCCCGGGCCCACAGCTCAGCACAGTCAAGCAGTGACTCAGGACAAAACAAACCAGCTGCAAATATTTGAAGTATGTGGAGGCCAGGAGGGGAGGAGCCACTGCCGACCATGAGAGGGGGGGCGATGAAACTAGGGCAGGGAATAATTAATTGAGCAAAAGGCTAAACTTGCTGCCAGAAGCAGGATCCGGCTGCATGAAAACTCCTACTCCAGACGTTGGTAATACACCAGGGAGCTGAACAGGGGCAGAATAGTGATGCTTCTCCAGGGCCACTGGAGCGGCTTGGTGTCCCGAACATGCCTAATGCAGAGCTTGGTTGGGATGTCTCTATGCCAGATAAGACCACAACCATGGCCCCAAACAGCCTCTGGTTGCCCAGACAGCCCCATGGCATTCAGTGTGAGCAGAGGATGATTCCAACCTTTGACACAGAAAAAGTGAAGTAGTATGATGGTGTAAAAGAGCTAAGTTGCTAAAACTGAGGCAGGGCATCAACTAAAGCGTGAGCAAAACCACTGATGGACAAAAGAATGAAAGCTGAAAGTTCTTTAAAAGGATGTTTTAAATATACAATCCAAAAAACATGAAGAGTACAGTCCTGATGAAAAGTCTGTCCTGCATCTGTGCTTCAATAAAGACAGCAAATATACATATATAAATGAACATAGCAAGCCAGATAATAGCTAATAGACACACCACCGAAAAATGAGAAAAGAAAGACATCAAGAAAAATCCATGGATGGCAGAATTCAGTTTTCATCTTTTAAATGAAGAAATAAAATGTTACTTTATAATGGACCTTTATTTCCATCCAGGACAAAGGAAATCCTACAATGACACAATCCCACAAGTACGCAGAGAGAGTAGAATTATACAATAAATTTTCTGCTTATTTCTTTCCAAAAAGTGAAAAAAGACCAAACCAAAACAACAACAGACA
>VZRH01001298.1:557032-576855 GCA_013397555.1 Urocynchramus pylzowi | reverse complement strand
CCCCCCCAAAAAAAAACCCATCTTAAAAATCCACTGCCAGTGGAGTGGAGACTATCCAGAAAAGAAGGCATTTCTAAACAGGTTCTCCAGAGACTGGATTTAGTTAATCCCACATAATAAAGTAAATGGAAAATCACTGCTGTCATGTAGAGAAGTGAGGATCAATTCAACAGGATCACAAATAAAGATGAGGCATATGAGTCACTGAGTGATCCAGGGTACCCTGAATAAGATGGAATTATTCAAACCAAGCAGGTTTAATGCAGACAAATGCATTAATGTATTAATGGGAACAAGACAAGAAATGCAGCCACATGCAGGATTGTAATTTTTTGGCTTGATCAGACAAAATTCAACAGGATTTCCCTGAATGTTGCAGAGGACCACTGGGGTTTTGGACAAGGGCACAGGAGCATAGGACAAGGTAAACTAGTGCTGACACCCACCCAGAATGCCTCGCCCAGCTCTGAAGTCCACTGTTTTAAAAGAGTCTGAACTGAAAAATGAGTGAGCATCAGGAAGAATAAACACTTAAAGGTCTTCCTGTGAGTCTTTGACATGGGTATTTTAAGACTCTATTCACTACAAAGAATTGAAGACTGAAAAATTACTTAATTACAGTACCTGCCTGAGAAGAATATCCATCAACTAAAAAGCTCTAATTTAGGAGAAAAAGGTTGTGGTTCAGAGCTGAAATGCAACACATTAGCATGCAAAACCTTTGAGAATGATGGCGACTAAGCAGCAAACTATGACAGGTGGGCTCTCCTGTTGATGTGTCAGGCAGTCACATCTGAGTCTTATCCCAGAAGAGGTGCTCTAACCAAGCAGGTGTCACCCAGTTACACTGTACAGAAATCTGTAAGAAGTGCAATAACCCTGCAAACAAAAAAGATCATGTCTACTGGCTTGGAAGTATTCAAGGCAGGCCGGATGGGGCCCTGAGCAACCTGACCAAGAGTGTGGCATCCCTGCCCATGGCAGGGGCACTGGAACTAGATGCCCCTCTAGTTCTCTTCCAATGCAAACCATTCTATGATTCTGTGATCTCTATGGGGGCTTTAAAGTCCCAAATTCTGTTACTTAGTGGATGGAGGAGAACCTGTTAGAGAAGTAAACAGCATTAGAAAAGGTGCCTGGAGCACACACTGAGGGAGAACCAGAGCTCACTTTTCCCTGCCAGCTACACAGGAGGTGTCTGCTGCCCAGCACAATGGGAGCTCTTTTGGGGAGGTGCTGGTGGGATCCCACATTGAGGCAGCTACACCAGCAAAGCGGTACATGGCAAGGAGAGCTGTTGCTGGTCCAGCACTGTGCCCCAGCAGGGCAAGAGGAGGAAAGTAACAGACAATTGCAGCCAGAAAAAGGCCACAGGATGGACAGACAGTGTTTGAAATACTTGGAGCTTTCATCTCTCCTGTTCTGCTGTGAGACACTGGTGCAGATGATGAGGGCATCCTGCCCTGCACCTCTCACAGCTACTCCCATGCCCCTGAGCCTGCCACAGTGGAGAATCCTATAATCCTGAAAAGCATAGGCTTTCACTTGGTATCAAAGTCTGTCCCTTCAACTCTTGCAAAAGCTGGAGAAGCCAGCACTACTCCAGCCTGCTAAGGCTTTGTGGACCATTTCCCATCCCACTCTGTTCCTGGCCTCCTCCTGGCTTCCCTGCTGCCCTTTGGACGTCTTGGCACTGAAAAGCCTCTCCCTTTCCTCACCCTGGGGACACAGCTGAGCAAAGTCCCACCCTTACAGTGTGGCCTGAGAGTGCAGAAATGCAGCCATTGGAGCCTGTTTAATCAAATATCTCTAGAGGACAGATTTCTTGCTAAGGCAAAGGTAGGCACTGCCTCCAGCTTTGCCATCACTTTGGCTCTTTTCCTCTCCATTTCAATCCCACTTCATGGAGAATTCACACACACAGCTACATGAGACAGATATTGGCAGAAAGGGCACAGGAACAAACAAATTTTCAGACACATGGAGGCCTGTCCATCAAGAAGGGCTCCTTCTGTCCCTCTGCCAAGACCCCAGCACTTTGCTGCCACTTCCCCTCAAACCCCACCAATATTCTTGCACCAACAAGCCAAGCTGCACAAATCAGTCTACAGTTGACTCTGACATAGCCACAGTGTCAAGGGAATAATTTCACCCATGCCAAGACAGCCTAAGCCTTCCACTTCGGTAATTCTGCACCTCCAGGGTGCTATTTGATGGGACTGGAGACCTGGGGATGGCTTGGGGACCCAGGACACAGGGCATGCAACTGTTGTAGCACAGGCAAGGGACCACTGCAGTACTGAGGGGTGACAGTGGAAGAGATTCCCATTGGTGATAGCCCCCCAACACACAGGTGCCTGAGTATCCTGCCCAGGTGAATTATGCAACTCTGAGTACTTGCTCTCTGCATATGTCTGAGAGCTTCAACAGCTTCTTCTATTTCCTGCTTTGTGCTGCCTGTGAACAGCTGCCATACTCATGCTCAGGGTCAGGAATTGGTTCCTACACACAGAATCTATTAATGCTGGGTTATAAAGAGGGAGTGGGAACAACCCCAGTATGTCACCCTCTCTCTCATGAGGAACCTCCTCAGGGCCCTGAGAGAGCAGACAAACCAGGGCCACAAGTTTTAGGGTGTACCAAAACCATGCAGGAACAACAGAAAGGACAGCCTTGAATCTGTGCCACCTGTGCTTCCCTCCCACCTGGGCCTCTGCAAAATCCCTTCGCAGAGGCTGCATGGAGGGGTGACGACCGTGATGCTATTTCACTAAGTCCCAGGGAGGAGCCTTCCTGTGAGAGGCTGGCTGTGCTGGCCACCCACGTGTAGCAGACTCCCAGCGCTGCCCTGGTGCCAGGGCAGGGTGAAGGCACACCCAAGGGAACTGCCCACCATTTCCCTGTGTACCTGGGTTTTTTTTCCTGGTCTGCACAAACTGTGAGTGCCGCAGGGCACTGGGAGCCGTCCGTCTGTAGAAGCTGTTTCGCTGCAGCACAGAGCCCACCCTGTTTGCTTCCTCGGCCTCCTGCTCCCAGACCTGGCTCCAGTCGGGCCGGCCCGTGCGAACCCTCGAGTGCTCTGCTCCACTGCTGCTCTTGGCTGGCATCCCAGGCCCCGGGGTTTCTCCTTCCAGCTCCCCACAGCTGTCGGAGTCAGCGACGCAAGGCTCGAACTGTGTGTAGCGGGTACCTGACCCCAGGTTCACACTACTGTCTCCCGAGGACCTGACTGCAAATTCAGGAACTTCACAACCTCTGTCTGGACTGCTGTGGTCCATGACATGGCCTTTGGGCCTCCTGTACCGTTCAATGTCTTCTTCATCTGCTTGGTCCCTGATACCTACATGTGGCCTTTCCTGCTCCCTATATGCTCTAGGGCCTCCATCGTCTCTATACCACTTTTCCCCTTCCCTATATACTTGATTACCTCCATCCTCTCTATATTGCCTTTTCCTCTCCCTATACTCCCCGGAGTTCCTCTCTTGCCTGTGCCACAGTTCCTTTTTCCTATGTCTTCCATACTCACTGTAGTCCCTAGGATCTCTGTAGTCCTGATACCACCTTCCCCCCTCCCTACAGTCTCCAAGGCCTCTATCCTCTCCATACTGCCTTCCTCTCTCCCTGTACTGCCCAGGTACTCTGTCCTCTCTGTTACGCCCTCCTCTTATCTCAGAACTGCAGTTTCTGTATTGAACACCCTCCCTCTCGTACACCCTGTAGTCTCTGTCCTCTATATCCTGTCTTTTGCCTTCCCAAACATTGTCTACTCTCCCGCAGTCCATGTACTGCATTTGTTCCTTCCAAAAACCTCCATTCCTGCTCTGTTGGTCCACGGAGATGTCCTCCTGTCTCCTGGAACTGTCCCAGCCACTGTCTGCTCCTCGGCTGCCCGAGTATGGCCTCCTTGTCGCCCCGGGTCTGTCGCTGCAGCCAGCCACGTCCCGTCTCCGTACAGCACAACAGTCCTCATATTCCCAGCTGAGCAGCCGCGGTTCCTGTCTCGGATCCTCCATGCAGCGTTTCCTCTAAGGACAGGTGCACATAGTCCTGTGGGGTGTGGTGCAGGGGCCGGCTCCCCTCAGCCTCTGCTCCCTGAGCCCAACCCCAGGCTGACGGCGCTCCTCCGCCCTGCTCCAGCACTCCCGTCCCAAGTGAAACGCAGGTGCTGCTTCCTGAAACCAGCCAGCAAAGGCAGGGGCCCAATCGCTGGCAGCCCTGGCCTCCTCCACCTGCTGCCCAAAGTAATCAGTAACCAGCCCCGAGCGAGGAGGGGAGCCAGGCTGGGCAGGCCTGCACTGCCCAAACCGGCTCCACGGCTTTGCCAAAACCTCTCCGCAGGCAGCTCTGAGGCAGGGAAGAGGAGGGCACTGGAGCATGCAGAGGCCCTGCCCCGAGACCAATGTCCTCAGGGAAGGGAAACAGAGCATGTGTGAGACCGCAGGAAGCCACAGAGCAGCGGTGGGATACCAGATCTTCTACTAGATCTTCTTCTTTCCACCCCTGATGGCATGGAGGAAACAACGTGGTCTAGAAGAGGCTGTGCTCTGCTCCACACCTCGCTGGGGCAAACTGAGGCCTTCAGGCTGCCCCTGGCTCGACCCTGATGCTGAGCCCATCCTCTTCCCAGCCCTCACCACAGCCACATGACGGTCAGGAGAGGAGCTGCTCCCTGCAAGACCGACCAGTGCCTCCACAGTGCCATGCAGTCACAGCTGCATGGTTCCCTGCTCCAGGGGGTACAGCTAGTCCACCCACTGACAGGAACAAGCTTGAAGGGATTACTTGGGTTATGGAGTCTGGTGTCAACACACAAAATAAGTTTCCAGAAGGCTATAGAAATATGCACTCCAGTAATGCTTCTCACTGCAGTGCACAACATATTCCCAATTTTCCATGTCAAACACAGAGCTCCTATAAGAAACCAAGAGACAACCACAGCATGCCCTTGACAGAGAGCGCGAGAGTCTGTAGATGTCATCCATGTCTCAGGTTCTTGCAACACTTGTTAGGAATGCAGAGCCCATGCTCTCAGATGGTAGAAGACAAAAATAAAACAAATGGACTCTCCTACTCCAACTGCAGGAGGGCAAGTGCTAATCCTGCCCCAGCCTGGTGAACAGTGAAACCCCAGTGTGCTCACAAGACCAAAAAAGCAACCTGATGAACCCTAGGACTACTGAAAGGATAGTAGCTTGAGGATGCCTCAGCATAATGCATTAGCTCTTGCCTAGAACTTCTAGTTCCAGGAACCAACAGGTTCCACAGCATCAGTCCTCTGCCAGAAAGCACTGGGACAGTAGGAGACATTTCCCAGCAAGATCCATCCCATCAGAAAATTTCCCTTGAGATTCAGCCTAGACTTTCCTCTTCCTACCTTCAAGTCATTTCATCTAGCTTCAAATCCTCTAGGCCTCCTTCCAAGCATCCCTTTCGCACACCACTGAAGTGAAGGCTGTTTGTCACCCTGTTTTCCTGGTGCACCCATATCAGCCTTCATTCCCATGTGCTCTGCCTTCAACATGCTCATGCAGCAAAGTGCCTGGGCTCCCCAGTGCTGATGAAGCAGTGGGAGGATGGAGGCAATGAAGTCAGAGTGAATAACTCCCAGGCAGGAGCTGGCATTTCAATCTATCTCCCGCATGCAGTGCCCACATTTCCTGCACGACGTGGGTTTCAGTAACAGAAGTGCAGTGTCAGAGCTCCTGGGAGAAGCCTGGGAAGGGACTGTGGGAGATGTATGTGATTCCATCTTTCCATTTGTCTACTGTAATATCAAGTATAATATAATCAACAGTACTGATCTTTACATAGCATCTTCAAGTTTCAGAGACCAAGTGTGCTGATATAATCATGGGAAATTCCTCTTTCCTGAGTAATTTTTTTCTGGGGTGCAAAAACAAAAGTCACATTTTCAGCTACAGATATTCCACAATTGTAAGCTCTTTGCTGCTGTTACCAACAGAATAGACCTGTTTTCTTGCCCTTGACTTCATGGATGGCAGAAGCACAAGCTTTACTTTTTGCCCAGTCATACATCCCACTCCCAGGTCAGGTTCAGTCCCCTTCAGTGCACCCCTTCTCATATGAATAACAAATCCCCACAGGTCTGTATCAGCACTAGAGCAGAAACCACAGGAAACCCAGTGCCCTGACAGGTTGAGAGCAGTCACAGCACAGATGTCAACTCAAATCTCAACTGCAGGACCACCAGCAAAGCCACCCTGAAGTTGCTGCTCACTCTCCTACAGATAAGAGGGGATGAGGCAGGGAGGTTGGAATTGCAGCAGCAGTGGTTTTGTTTCCATCATGGACTTATTGGGAGTAGATGATATGAAAGCTCTGGATGTATGGTGGGGCTGGAAGAGATGGGAGAGTTGGAAGGAAAAGGGGGTGGGGAAGATCAGGGCAAAGGGATATCCAGAGAAAGACACTGTCATTCTCCAAGGCAAAATCACGATGATATATACTGCAACAGTACTTACAAAATGATCAAAATCAAGAATTAAAGGGTATAAAAGACTGCCTTCAGCAGTGTCTGCAAAACAGCAGAGGCACCTGTGCTCTTGAAGCATTCCCCATCCCACACTGTTGTAGACTCACCTCTCAACTCCTGCAGCTCGATGCTGAGGCTCTCAATGTTGGAGTCACAGAAATCAAGGTTTTCCATGGTCTCTGCTCTCACCAGCTCATCCTGCTGCTCCTCCAGCATCAGGCTTAGCTCAGCACGGGTCTTGCTGTACGCCTCCAGATCTCTCTCCACCTCTCCAATTCTAGTCAGCAGGATGGAGCTGGAGGAGGCCGATCCTGCCTGTGTCAAGTCCTCACATCCCTCCTCCACCCGCTGCTCTGGGGTGCTGGGCTGAAGCTGTGCAGGGGGGACATTTTTCCGCTGGTTGCTGGATGGAGGCCGGGGCGCAGGCCGGGAGGGTTTGACTGAGAAGGACAGAGACCTGCCTTTGGGCACCTGGCCACCCTGCACGTGCACAGCGGTTGTCGTGAGGCTGCTGGGCCGAGGAGGGGGTGGCCTCAGGGCCCTTCTCCTCTCTGCCTGCCTGGAGTGGGACACAGATTCAGGAGACCCACGGACAATGTCCTTCTCAGAGCTGTAGTCCAAGATGGAGAAGTGACGGGAGACCTTGTCCTGCTCCGCACCAGTACTTGACAGACTCTTCTCAAACTGGGCCAGCTGCTCCGTCAGTTTGGAGTCCAGGTCCATGCAGCTGTCCCCCGGCACTGCAAGAGGGCAGCACTCCCCCCAGCTCCCAGCCCGTGTGTCCAGGCTCACCTGGGCAGTTCCTAAGCTGGAACAGGGCTTGGACTTCTCCAATTTACTGTCCATCCAATTGTCTAGGTTCTGGGTCCCGCTCTGGCTCTCCTGCGGCTCAGATGCTGCCCAGCTATTAGCAGATGAAATTGCTTGGCTCCCACAAGGATTTTGGGGGAAGTGGGGAGCCTGCAAGGGCACAGTGGGGCTGTCTCCATCATTAGGGAGGGAGTGAGTTTCTGAGTTTCCTGGGGTGGCTGAAATAATCCCCTCAGGCTCCAGCTCACCTGCTTGGCCAGGCCTGTAGCCCTGTGGGGGAGGCAGCTGAGCACAGGGGAGAATGCCATTGACTGAGTTCATGTGGTTAGAGGGGACCGAGCCCACCGTGCCTTTGGGATGTGGCTCTTGGTGTCCTGTGCTGGCAAAGGCCTGGTGCTGTCTCGAGTCAATGTCAAGAGGACCCTCTGACCTCCCTTCCTTGTGAGACAAAATGGTGGCAGGCTCAGGATACGCAGCCAAGCCATCCTCCTTTTCCCTGCTATCTTTCTGGGGCCAAGGAGGAGTTTCAGAGCAAGTGCTTTCTGGATTTTGATGGATGTTCAATCCACAACTGCCTCCACCTTGCAGATCCCCAGCGCTCACCTTTTCCACGCAAGCCTCAGAGGCTTCCAGCCTCACAAATCTGTGTGGAAAGATGCCACGTTTTCCTCTCAGCTCCCCCTCCAGCCAGCCATCCTCCAGAATGCCTACAATACGAATCCTGTCACCCACATCAAAATCCAGTTCCTTGGACTCCAGGGCTTGGAACTGATAGAGGGCAACACCATAAGTACTCCCTGGCTCCTTGTCATCTTTGTGGAGCACCTCTACTGTCCCATTGGTGTTACAAGTCCCTGTGGGCTCTGGATCCACTGAGGCTCCTGGTGCTCGCAGAGGAGTAAGCAGTTCCACAAAACCCTCTGGGAAGATGCCCCTGCAGCCTCTGAGCTCGCCCTCAAACCAGCCAGGCTCTGGGACACCAATAATGTTGATCACATCCCCTTCCCTGAAGTCCAGCTCCTCCTCCAGCTGAGCAGACAGGTCCATCAGGGCCAGGGCTTGGCCCAAGGAGTAGGCAGGCACCTCCAGGAGAGTGCTCTGGGACAGCTGACGTCTCCGAACTGAAAGGCACAGCTCCCTCACACATGATGAGGGGAAAAAGCCCTTGGAACCCCAGCTGCTTCGGCCCTGGAGCCAGCTGGAGGCCAGGGACCCCCCCAGGATCACCAAGTCTCCTGCAGAGAATGAGACACAACAGTTCAAAACTGCTCTCATATTGCTTCCCACCTCTTATTCCTGCCTCCCCGTGTTCCCTCCTGGCTGTGGGTGAAGACTGGAACTCTGTTATAGCACAGTGCATGCTGGGCATGTACACAAGCACAGGATGAGATTAAGGCATGAAGTAACAGCAGCCTCTTGTACATCTAAGATACACAGTTTGGCTGCAAAGCCGTGCAGGTGCATTGAAGCTTTCATTCTTCCCCAAATGCAAGTCTAAGATTTGAAGATTAGAGGTCAGTTAGAAGGCAATTGTAAATTTACTGTAATCAGGTGATGCCAATTTTTGGAGTTTCATGAGTAATGACAGATCCTGAGAAACTTGTATCAAAGTGGCAGAAGCCTAGAGGACCATGGTGGATTTGACATGACCCATGTCCTGAGGAATTAGGAGATTCATCTCTTTCTTCTGTCACTCTAGGCAGGATGCTGTGACTAAGTTCATCCATCCGGAAAGACAGGTGAGGCTTTTGAGGTGCAAAGCAAAGGAAGGGAATAGAGATTACCTCTCTGCAATGACAAGCTCCCTGGCTCTTGAGATGTGAAGTCATTGGTACAAACAAACAGTTTTTCTCCCTGCTTCAAAGGAGGAATATCCACAGGTTCAACAAAGCTGCTAGGAAACTGGCCTAAAAAAGAGAAAAAGAGAATCAGTTGTCAGCAATGAGTCTTTCTTGTGACCCACCACCATCTCCACCCTCCTTCCAGATTTTAGGATCTATTAATCTCTTGCTAAAGGAAAATACCCAGTTACCCTGGGTGCCTCAATTGCCTGGTGGAAGAATAATGAGTTTGGGAGCCAGGAATTCCTGGGGTTTTAAGTACTTAAGAGCTAACGGAGAACAAAAAGCTTTGAGCTCTTAGCTCACTCCAGGCAACCACAGGCTGTGTGCATTACTGGGACTGTGCCGTCAGCATGGAGCTTCCAGGAACAGACATACTGGGTTTTCTCTGCCCTTACTGCTTCCTTCCCAACTCAGACCCATGGTGAGGACTAAGGGATCCAGTAGTGCTGGATCACAGGAGCAGTGTCTTCTGACTGGGCATATCCACTTGGTGCTCCTTCCTCCATAGGGCTTGGCCCCTGTGCAGTCTTAGCACAGAATTCAGGCTGCCACCCTCGGGATGGCCACACCTGTGAGTCACAGGCTCTGTCACAGCTTCAGCACTGCTGGGACTCCAGGGACCTTCCCCACTGTCATTCTGTGTGTCTGTTTCACCATGGCACATTTGTTGGCCACCAGATGATACCCATCACACACTAATTTCAGTCCTGAGAGCACATGACATGGCAGAGCCTATTGCAAAGGCCACTAAAAATGTCTTTCTTATATAATTTGAGGCACGGGGATATTATGAAGTATGGGCTAGTACCACACCAACACTGCCTCTGGGTGACCAAATATTTTCTAATAAAACCTGGAAACACCATATCCTAGAAACCCAGAGCTTTACACTGTGTTTAGGCAATTTGACACTTGCTATTCTCTGCTGCTTCCTTCACAGTTTTAACCAACTCTCTTTTTCCTTATCTTAGTTTCCTGCTTTGTACATAGAAACAACATAATGCTGTAAGAAAGGAATTACTGTACATGGAGTTACAGTAATTATTCCACAGAGTAATGAGTACTAGGCTGCACCACCTCCACAGCTTCTATTCTAAAGTGCTTTTTCAATTCCCTATAACTTTAACTTAGAAAGCTGGGCAGAAAACTACAACAGCTGTTCCAAGGGAAAGCAGGAATGCAATTGGGTTTTGAGTTAAAGGTCATTAAAAACATTCAGTTTGACTTTAGCATGTTTCTTTATCTTTGAGCTATGACACACATCTGTTTGTTATTCCTTAATAGCTTCATCTTCTGTATAACAACCTCACCAGTTATCCTGGGAGACAAAACTCTGTTGAAAACTGCATACATAATCCTTGCCCAGTGACTTCAGCAGGAGCAACAGGATCAGGCACATGCTCATTCAATGCCACTTATCAGTCACATAGAGCACAGGAGGGGAGTGCTCCTGTCCACCTTTGTTTCAGACAGTAGACAGCTTGTGGCTGTTAGGAGAGACCAGACTGCTGCTACAACAGCAGCCCCATATCTACAGCCAGGGATGAAATCAGTCCCACCCTCATGCTGAAGACAGAGGCAGGCTTATGCTTTGAAGTGGCCTGGCTTTCATCTCCCCAAGAGCTCACACATCTTCTTAACATCGGGATTAAGATGAGAAAGAGCTGCCTAAACAGAGCCTATGAGACTCTTAGTGTTTCATTAAGACCATTCTGCTGCTTCAGAGGTTTCTCACACCCCCCTAAAAGTTTAAGAGACTTGCACACCATTCCAGACACCTAGATATTGATGGCAATTTGTGCAGGAAGATGCTTTGAAGTAGAAAGGAGGAGGTGGGGCTGAGTCAGAGGGCTTGGAGGGGGACACATGGTCGCTGCTGTTCTATCTCCACTGACAAGGTCACTTGGACTGGTTTCCAGAGTGGATGCATTTCCACTCTCAATGCATCTGTTTCCTTTCTCCCCTTCCACGGCCACAGCAGGTCAGCACGTAAACTAGCCAGGAAATGGGCAGTCTCTCCACAGAGACTGGAACAACCAGTATTGTAAAGCTCCTATCTCCTCGAGAACTGACTCTCCACTAACCTCTCTCAAAAAACAACACACAAGCTTGTCTGAGTAGTTGACACAAAGCTGGCAGGAGACCAGTGGCAACTTGCACTCTCAGTCCCAATCAAAGCCCATGAAAGACTTAGTAAATCATATCAGGTCCTTCCCCACCAAGGAAAGATGTGCTCATGGAGTGCACACTTAGCTGGCACTTGTATGGACCCAGGTGCAGGCATTTCCAGCTCTTACCTGTGACACCTTCCTTCTTGCCAAGGAGCCAGAACTCGTCCACCACAGCCAACACCTCGATGACATCTCCCACAAAGAGGGGCAGCTCTTCAGAGACGCTGGGACAGAAATCAAAGACTGCCCGCACCACGGAGCCAGCCTCCATTGTGCAGGGTCTGAAGGCAGGTCTGTGCCTAAGGCTGAGACAGTGAGAAATTTGTCAGCACTCAGAAACACCTGAAATTACCACACATAAGCCCAGGAAGTAAAACCCTTCCTGAGCACAGAGGCAGGTGTGAAGAGATCCTGTCCTGAGCTCCCTGCCAACCCCTTGTCACATGCTGCAGGATCCAAGGGGCTGCAGCAATGCAGCCCCCATGGTCTAACCTGCCTTGTCCCACCCCTCTGGCTATCTCTGTAGGATCATGTGTTTGTGTTGCAAGAGGGGGGACAAGCAGCAAGAAATTTGGAAGTGAATTCCTGTCAGGAAGGAAGCAAGAGGAGGGGAGGAAGCTCAGTATTTTCCTGACATGTGGGGCACTGCTCAGCCTGACAGGGCGGGGTAGGCAGCCAGCACCACCCACTTGCATGTCCCACCACACATTCTCTGGCAGGATGGGCACAGGAATCCCCCTCCCCATGCCACCACTCAGGGCCACAGGAACCGCATGCTGAACCAGCACCACAATTCTGGCCCAGCAAGAGAAGAGGCACAAAGTCCACTCAGGCAACCTCATACCACCATCCTCATTCTCAGACCTGACTGGAAATATCCTTTCAACCTTCTAGGTACCTGGCTCAGACATTCCCTGGGTGGCCCCACCATGGTTCTTGGCAGAAGTCAGACTGAGATGAGGGTGCAGACCCTGTCCAAGGCTCTGGGAGCCAAGGCTGAAATTCCTCCTGGCAGGAGACTTGAAAGCAGGCAAAGACCTCCTCATCAAGGGCTACGTCCTGGATTCCCCCTTACTCTGGAAGGGGCTGTTGAGGACACTCTTCTGTATAACTTCTGCTTTTCAGCCTCACTGTCAAGGAAATACAGTGCACCAAGACAGCAGCAGTCTTGCAGCTTAAGCTGCTCCTTTGCCTCCTCCGAAATTCCTCAGGATGGGAACAGAAAGATTCATCCATCCAAAGCAACCAGAAACTTTAAGATTATTCCTCACCTTCACCTCAGACCAATGAGTTTGCTTTCATTTCCTGACCCTCTGCAATTACAGGCACAGGGCAGCACTGCCAACACCTCTCCGCGGTGCTTTCAGAGCCCTGCCCTCTGCGACACTGGGACATCGGCATCCTCCCCACCAACCCCCTCGGCACAGGCTCTCCTCCCACATCACAAGCCGAGCCGCCGTTCCGCCCGTCTGGACACACCTTCCCTGCCATGGGACCGCTCTCCTCCCTCCCCAGAGCGGCTCCAAGTGCAGAGTGAGCAGTCCCGAGCGCCGCTGCCACCGTCCCATGTCAGCACGGCTGGCCAACCCCCCTGCCCAGCTCAGGGCAGAAAGAGAGCAGCGACAACTCAACAAAACACAAACACACGACCCCTCCAAGGGCAGCCTTTCCCCGTACAGCCACACACAGCCCACCTGAGCCCCGGAGAGTCAGGAAGAGGGGAAGCTAACACAGGCAGGAGGAATATGTCCTGCTAACGAGGTGCGGCCAACTTCCAGTGAGAGTGCCAGTGGGGGATCCAGGCAGGGAAAGGCTTTCTGCTGACGGGACCATTCTGTTTATCCAGTCCGACTCACCTCCTGGGAACAAAGCGGGTTTGTACTCAGCAGGAACAGCTTCCTCATCACGTCTCTCCCCGCCCCCAGCCATTCTTCTGCTGCAGCCAGCACGCTGTGCCCCTGGCCACCCTCACCTCTGCCATCCTGTCTGTCTGTCACTCCTATTGCTCTCCACTGCCTTCCCCATCGCACGTGGGCTCCTTGGGACACAGGCTGTCCCTTTGTCACCAGCTTTGTGCTGGCTGTACAAACAAAGAGCCCAATATCCAGCAGCAGACAGCACTCTGCCACCAAAAAGAGATGAATGGACTGGAGTGAATCAGGAGCACAAAGAGCTGCAGTTCAGGATAGCAGAAACCTACTGAGGCAGAAGGAGTAACAGTATTAAAAACATGACCATGTGGAGCAAGGAAAAAGATGGAAGAGCTATCAATTAGCTTAAAAATACTAAAGACGAGTAAGGATCCATGTGCTGTTTGAGGTTGGGTGCCTGGAGCATGCTGCTGCATGTTCTCGTGGGAACAGGAACAGCAGCAGGCGCAGCAGACACAGCAGCAGCAGCCCCTTGCAGGCATCCAGGCTGCCCTCCACCCAGGCTGCTTTCCACCCTCCAGAAGGCTGCCAGCTGAGCTCAGGCTACTAGGAATCCTCACCATACTCTGAATATTCAACCTTCACCCTCTTGGACAAAGAGGGAAAAACATATTGCAGGCATAATTGCTGCCTTGGGGTAGTTTCTGGGGGAGCACATGATGGTACAGTGAGATTTCTTGTATGTCTTCTGTCAAAGGTGTAATCTAAGAATGGGCAGAGGTATGCAAAGATTACAGTAAGTGTGCTGCAGACCCAAACATGGCTTTGCTACAGTCACTGGCACTGAGCATACAGCCTTGCTGCAGATCCCACCCATGAGAACAGGAGTGTCACTTCCTTTAACACACCTGCAGCTCTGGGGACTCATCATTAAAATGTGCAAGATTTTCCAGTGAGACGAAGATAGAGAGGGACAGGCAGGACTGCAATACTTCCAGCAAGTATATATTAATTACAATAATAATAAGCCACTAACCTAGTCATGTCCAAAGCATTCCCTGAGAGGCAGCTCGTAGGAAAGTGAAGCAACTTCTGAAACTGCCAAAAAAAGAATCCCAACAGGCTCATGTTCCCTCAGCAGTACCAAGAAGAGCACGATCACTCCCTGACTCCATTAGAGTATAGACAGCATGCCCCTGCATTTGCAAGTAGTGAATCAGTCTTGTGGAGCTTGCTTGCTCCATGACATGAATTGAACACAAAATATTACATTTTCCAGGGCCTTGGCCTTGTCTTACTCCCTGCAGTGCTGCCTGCCAACATTTTCTACAAACCCCCACCTAGAGAAGGAAGCCTCCCAGCATATTCCAGACTGGAAACTTACTGAGTCCAACACTTCAGGCTTAATAGTGGACCCGAGCTTCTTCCAGATCCACCCCAGATCTGGTGAAAATAAACATTCGGCAAGAGCTCATGCAGAGGCTCCAGAAGGAAAAGCAGACTGCAGGGAGAGCAGGGCTCCGCCTGCAGTGATCCCCTGTGAGTCATGGCTCCTGACAGCTGGCCAAGCACCTCTCACCTCAAGGATGGGTGATCCTTGCCTGCCAGAGGGAAGGAGGGAGAGCTCTGCCACAACTGAGCAAACTCTGGGATTTCAGGGTGGGGGAGGTCAGGACTGCGGATCGCAGGCCTCCTGCCCCCGCCCAGCAGCCGACCCGCATCCAAAGAGAGCCTCACTGTGCAAGTATGAAGCTGTGGCGCAGCAGGAACTCGCCCTGCTGAGAACACACAGGCTCTGTCTCCCTGCCTGATCCTGCACAAACCAGGTAACGTGTTCCTGGCGCCTGACCACAGCCTGCCTGGTGCCAAGCTCTGGGCCTGACACGACGGCATTGTGCAGCAAGGCAGAGAGTGAATTCCCAGGGCATTAATCACTCCCCCCAGTCTGCATGCATGCATGCTCAGCACAAACTAACATTACCTTCATGAAAGACTGCTTATCCCATTTTGCTGTTAGCTCTGGAGTGTGTCTGGTCCAGTGTGGGCTGATGGAAGCAGGGACCAGAATGAAATGATAGCTATTAACTCTGTTACAATATTGTTTTGAGATCTTCAGCACAGACTGGGTCAGCCAAGAAATGGCATTTACACATAGACTCTGACAACTTCCTCTATCCCTCCTTTTCTTGCAGCTGAAATTGTGCAAGGTAAGAAATCCCAAATAATGGACTCACCAGCATCAAATGTAATTGTCAGGCACTTGCTAGAAGTACCATCACTTAGATGGAGGCAGGGCCACTAAAGATGCTGAAGCAAGGATTTTAAGCACTTAAGAGATAAGGCAGCAATGTGAAGAGGCCATTTAGGCTGATTACAAGAAGTATTAACAGCCCCAGTAAAAAGGGAGACCCAAAGGGTTTGAGGGCAGCTAATCCACTCCTATCCCAAAGCACTGCTCAGACCATGAGATAAAAAACAGTAACGGATGGATGCCACAAATTAAGCAGCAAGGAAACCAAACTTAACAGGTGCTATTGCCACTTGTTTCTCCACTAAATAATACATTCCAGCTTCTCACTCAAGAAGCAGCACTGTTAGAACTGACTATGGAGAGTATGACTGCACTGTAACTGAAAAACTAACATTTCAACCTAACAGACCACAATATGCCATGTGGGCTTCCACAGGCATGTAGGATTTGCACAAGAGGGACAAGTGGATTCTTGTCCAGTGGATGTCTCAATCTCTATAAGAACTTTAGAACCTGAATGAGCAGTAGACCAGGAATGGTCATATTCCCAGAAATGTACAAAGACAAGCTTGTCACAAAATGATTAGAGAAGTTAATATCAAAAATACTAAACAAATGCTGTCAGTGATCTTTTCAAAAATTGAAAAACACCTTGCATTTCACCTAGGTCTTTTTGTACCTCCTTCCACTCATTATAGCTCAGTGTCTGTTCACTGAAAACACAACCCGCTCCCAGGGACAGAGATACCCCTCAGTTCAGTGCACCCTTCAGCTGTTGGAGGACTGGCTTTGACAAGAGATCTGCTGCAGCTCTTGCTGTGCTCTAGGCTGCAGGATTAGTACCCAGCACACAGTGGGAGGAACCACCAGTTATGCTTGGTTTCTCACACCACTGTGTCAAGAACAGAAGCTTACTAACTACATACTAAGACATTTCTACCTTTTTCCTCTGTTCCCCCCTGTGTTCTCTAAATCTGGACAGCCCTCCTTCCCTCCTCCAAACCCCAATACATCTGCACAGCCTGCACTGTCCTCATTCACACTTCTAGGATAGGACAATACCCGCACACCAGCATGCTCTGACTGCTCCCACTGGCCTTCAGAGCTGTGGCCACCCACACTCCCTCTCCCTGCTCAGAGCAGAACATGTTGCTCTGTAAAGCTCCCAGAGGTCCCTGCTCTCCTGCACATTTCTGGGTGGAATGAACAATACTCCATTGAGCCAGGCTGCCTGGGCCCCAGCTGGAGATGGTGCCAATGCTGGGACTGTGGCTCCAGCAAATGTAGAGCTGATCCTGTGAATCCCAGCAGAATGGACAATGCAGCAAGCAGGGCAAACCCCCAACTAATGGTGCTGAGGAGCCTTCTCCCACAAGGGAATGCTGATCACTGCAGCTTCTTGATAGGACATGCTGCTTGCCTCAGCAGATCCCAAAGAGTCCCCCAGCTGAGCTTCACACAGTGGGAAACATGAGAGCTCTTCTGCACTCCACCTCCTAACACCACGTGGCTCACAGGAAGAAGAGGAATCTTCTCACTCACTCTGAAAAGAAATAGCTTCTTTTGCTTTGTCTGTGACCTGATATATCAAAAATCATTGATATTAATACATTTTCGGTTGGATCACTGACCCCTGAAGAACCAGGACTATCAAGTAAAGGGCTGCTTAAGCAAGCTCTGGCCTCCCTCTACACCTGTGTGGCACAGGAGCTCTGCTCAAACCACTACTCAAATCGCTACTTCTCTCCAGCTGGGCTCTGGCTGTCAGTGTTCTCACCTGCTCCGCTGCAGGACGTGCCTGAGGGCAGGCTGGTGGTGTTTGTGTGGGTTAAGAATGGCGGCGTGGCAAGGAAGCAAGAGGAGCTCGTGCTGAGCCAGATGGCAAGCAAACAAAAGTCATCTGGAAACTAGAGCACAGCATCAATTTTTAATGCAAAGCAGAACACCTTGCCACAACATGTGAGCAAGATGACTGTGATGGATATTTAATCTCTGGCAGTGGGGTCCCAAGCATGCAAAGGCCAGAACACCAGCTGGGGAGACAAGAGTTTCCCAAATTCTGTATGCTGTGGCAGCACGCACCTTACAGACTATGTTACAAAGTCCTGTCTTCTCCCACCCAAAGGTATGTGGTTGTGTCTCTTCCCAGTTATGCAGACAGGCTAAAATTATGCAACTTAGAATAAGGAACAGACAAAACCCCAAGAGCAGAATCACCATTGCCGTGCAGTACCTGTGGCTGGGCTACGGGTGGTAAGTAGCATGCAATTACAAAATTAGTCATTACACCTTGAGTACATATCCAAAACAAATTGAACTGGGACTACAAGGACATTCCTTAACACTGTAGCACTTGATTTTGCACCCTGAACAATATTCTTCAAGAGAACTTTTGGACAGAAGTGCATTATGATGCTTTGGCTGCTGGGTGGGGAGTCCAGAAATCTAGGAAATTACTTGAGTTTGACTTGGAAACTGTTCTTTGCTCACCACCATTCCTGTTCTGTACTGTATCTCCAAAGAAGCTCAATCCCCAGCAGGGACTCCGCTGCTACCTAGACCTCTTCCTTTCAGAATCCCTAGGTGCTCCTGAGAAGGAAGCAATACATTTTATCTCCCCACAGAAAGGTTCTAAAAATAAGACAAAGTAGAAACTGTGTAACTCAGAAGTGGAGTAATGTAATTAGAAATATACTTTTGCTGGAGGTTGAGGGGAAATTATCAGCTAAGGCAATGAAGTGCTAAGGTAAGCACAAGTCAGGCTGTCCCACCTAAGCTTACATCACCACTGTCACAAAGTCCGTCTGAGGTCACCAACTGCAGGGACACCTCAACTGCACTCAGAACCCCAAGAGGTCACACAGCCATGGTTCCCATGACAGCTGGCAGAGGTGGTGCCCTGTAAAGCTCTGAGAATCACTCCTTTCCTCTGCCCCTACTGCTCAGCTCCTCCCATCCCATTATCAACAGTGCTTTAAAACGGTTGTATGTTCAAGCTAGTTTTTAATGTCACTGCTAATTCTAAGCAGAGCAGCTGGAGAGACAACTGAAACCTTTGGCCCTGACAGAAGAGAGGATCTCACGAACAGAAAGTGGAGGCCAGCTCAGAGACGTGGGCACTCTCAGCGCTATGGAGGCCTCAGACACAAGCAGGACGCATTTAGACACTGCCCAGCACGACTCACAGCCAGAGTGAGTCAAGATGAGGGGGATGATGGTGACGTCTTGTAGCACGGTACAGAGGCTGTATTTGGCAAAGCATCTGCAAAACTGAAAATTCTGTATCTATGAACTTTTTCAGACGAAGAGAGAAAATCTTAGTGGAAGCAGAGGCAAAGGGAAAGCAAGCCTTTTCAGAAGAAACTGAAAGTTATGGAATCATGAAAAAGGTCAAAGCAGATCTTTATGCATATGACACAACTAGAGGCTTCCTAGGTACTACAGCAAGGAGAATGAAAGGCCAGAAGTGGAGAGAGAAATTTCAAACAGCAGGAACAGCAGCAGAGATGTTTGAACCCAAAGGCCAAATTACATCAAGGACAGGATCAGCTGAGGTACCATTTAAGGTCAGCAAAGGGACAGCAGAGGAGCAGCAGCAGCCTCTCAGAGTATTCTGAAGGTGACCCAAGCCTACATCCCCTAGTAGGGCCACAGGAGAAGACACATCCAGTTCATCTCTGATAAGTACAAGGCAATGGGGCCAGGCTGCCAGTGTTGCAAGAGGGATTAGTGTTTGTGAGAGTGAAAACAAACAGGGAATTCTTTTAAGTTTCTCTTTTCGGGCTGCCTTGAACCAGTGAATGCCCTCGGAAGAGTACCCAGGAAAGGCACAGTGCTGCAGCCTTGAGCTTCTATTCTTTGTGTACAACCACCTGTGTCACCCTCCCGGGTGCAACAACTCCCGGTGCCAAACCACTATGGGATGGTCACATAATTTCTAAAGGGCCAGGTGATCTCCTGCAACAAGCTGTCCAGGCAACACCAGCTACCATCAGCTGCCTGCCTGCTTGCCTGCCTGGTGGTGACCACCCGGCTTACCACTGCCTGAACAGACACGGCTTAAGAGACCACAATCCCCAAGTGCAATGTGGGGAGCAGACGGGCGGCTCCCGCGGTACCGCACAGCTGCTCCACACTGCCCAGGTGCCTGAAGCGCTCCCAGGGCAGCGTGTGTGCTGTGGGACGGGGCACAGCGAGCGCCCAGCCGGGCACGCAGGGCTGGAGGGCCACACGCTGCCTTGGCGAGGCTGGCACGAGGGGAGCGCGCCCACCCGAGCTCGCAGCACTCCAGCCTGGAGCACCCGCCGCCGGCCAGCGCGGCCCAGGGCAGCCCCCGGCACAGGCAGCCCCCAGCCCGGGCAGCCCCCGGCAGAGGCAGCCCCG
>VZRH01001298.1:540884-556874 GCA_013397555.1 Urocynchramus pylzowi | reverse complement strand
ATCTGCCCGCCCCGCCGCCCGGCCCGGCCCGGCGTGGTGCCGCTGGGAAGGCGGAGCTGCTCCGCGGGGCTGGCCCACAGCCTGGGGAGCCCGGGGCCCCCGGGTGACGTGGGGACTTCGCCCTGTGCAGCACCGCGCAGCCCCGGGCTGCGAGGAGTTTCCTCCCGGTCGCCCACGGGGCCAGCCCGCCGCGGGACACGGCGCCCAGCCAGGTGCCCGCGCCGGGACATGGGGTACAGCCACCCCCGGGCTGGACACGAAACTCGTGCGCCATGCACCGGGCCAGGCTGCCGGCAGAGCAGCCGGGAGTCCGGCGCGGAGCACGGCAGGCAGCTGTATGTGCAAACCCTCTTCTGCTTCCCCACAGAGCGCTGCCGCCTCGCACACACTGCCGGGGCTCCCCTTCCCCGCTGCTGCCTTGTGGGAATCTCGCTGCCTTCTCGGCTTTGGCAGCAGCTGACGAGTGGGTCTACACTGTCCATCTGGTGCAGTCTGAGCTTTGCCGCTAGCAGCCTCCTTGGCTGCTTAGATGCATTATAAGATCATGCCAAAGCATTAAGATGGAGAAAAACAAATAGCTCCCCAGCAGAAATCTATGACAGAGGGGGCCAGTTTGTGCATCACAGAGGATCTGGCATACCAAGTGTAGTAGGTCCCGCGCTGGATTTCCTGGCAAGCTAAAAAAAGCCTCCATGCCCCAAGGGATACCATCCCTCAGGAACACGTTGGAAAGCTCGGAGTCTCTAAGTCCCCCTGAGCAGTCACCACTGTTTGGCACTTGTTTGTGCATTTAGCTACAGTTCTCCATAGCAACCACACAGATCTCAGCTTGACTTGCCACCAGCCAGGAGCGGGTGAGCAGAACGCGTCGCATGCTGGCTCTCAGAGTCGTGTTAGTACGTGCACTGGCTGGGTGCCGATTCCCGTCTGTTCTCCTGAGATGGGGACCCACACTGCTGCCTTGGCACGATGCTGTGGGCAGGGGGGCCAGAGACTGCATAGCTGCTCTATTCCCTGCAGGTCTGGATGCTTGTAGACAGTTTCCTGGTCCTGAAGAATGGACACCAGCCACTGCCACAGGGCTCTAGATGTCTTCTGACCCAAAATTTCTGTTGTTCTTGCCTGCCAAATAAGGTTTTGAGCATTTTTCATCATCTCTATCCCTCCTGCAGCCTTTCAGGTCACTGCTGTGACCAACTCTCCTCTGCTGACATCCCCATCCAAGCTGCTTAATTTTTCTTTGAGTTCGCTTATTTGTATTTTCCTTTTTCTGCCTCCTCCATGCCAGATACAGAAATGAGAACACATTGCATGCAGAGTTCTGTCTGCCCTCCTGGTTCTCCCAAGATTTCAGTTTTGCTTATAGAATTTTGGTTCACTTCCCTGGGCCTGGCTTCACTTTGTTTAAATATTTTCCAGTCTCTGCATACAGTTCTGGTCCTTTCATCTCAGAAAGAGTAATAGAGAATGGAAGAAGGTTTGGAGGCATCAGTCAGGATGCTCAGAGGCATGGGAACAGACCGTGCAGTGAAAAACTGTAGGCTGGGACTCTTCAGCTTGGTAGAAGGACATACGGTGGGGAAGAGGTCTACAAAATCACGAGTCCAGGGAAGATGGGCAGGATTGACTCTTTGCTGTGTCTTCTGTTGCCTTTGGCAGGCAAGAACAACAGAAGTCTTCTGACACAAACCTGTCAACTGTTTTTGCCTTGACTGAAGCCTCAAAAGCGTAAGAAATCCATATCCAGCAGATGTTACATCCAAAGGTTGTGCCCTTTTTAGCTGACGCTTCTTGCAACACTGGGGGCGAAGCTCATGGAAAGCCTTTGAGGGGTGTGCTTAAAAATCCTGCCTCAGAAACATTTTGTAACCATGTTTTCACGTGGAGAGCTCAGCCACTGCCAAGTGGAACTCTACCAAATTGCTCAACACAAGAATATTCAGAGCTGAAAGGAGAATGAGCTGGACAAATCCCAGCCCAGAGAGGGAGACCTCCAGAGAGTTGTATCTTGCAGGAACCCTTTTGTAGGGGAAAACGCTTGTGACCGAGACACTAATTTTTCTGCTGCACTGCCAACCCCACAGCAGCCTGCGAGGGTGAGTGATGTGGCCTCCTGGGCTGGTTGTCCTCTTTTAGGGAAGGAGTCTCCCTCCTCTCACTCTGTCTTGGAAAGGGGAATTGAGACGGTCCCACATTTTCTAGGACCACAAGAGGGCAACATGAGAACACCCTGCAGCCAGCAGGATCAGCAAGACGACCTGACACACTGCTGGGATGCAGGTAGCATGGGCAGCTCTCAGCATCACCCTATCCAGAGACCACCCAGCTGAATTAGCCAGCTGAAGGCTGCTCCCTCGGAGCTCTTTACTTGCTTTCAGCTTCATACACATCCTCAGAAGTCAGCGGTCAGCTCAGCCAGCAGAGTGCTATCGCTGAGGGCAGCAATATCTTCCTGCACATGGGCCGGACACTTGGTGACAGCAGATCCTTCTAAGTGCTGCATGTGGCCAGGCCGTGGGATGCAGGGTGCCCTCCCTCGTCCTACCTGCATGTCCCCCATGAAATCCCTTCGGTGAATGTGCACTGACGTGTGGCTTCCAACAGGATGGTCCAGTATCTGCAGTGATGCTGCTGGGCTTGGCCAGTGGAAGAGGTGTTAAACCACACAGAATTTGGAGCATCTCAGCCTTGCCATCCTTTTTCATTTCCTTCTCCCTCAGAAAATAAAAATAAAATAAAATAAAATAAAAAAAAAAAGAAGTATTGGAATTCATCTTTGGCTGTGACTGCTGAACTAGCCTGTATCTCTAGCTCCTACTGGTTTCTGCAGACCAACATTACTCACAGCCACTATTAAGAACATTACCATTCTGGCCACTTTTTTGCAATAGCCTGTATAATTAACCTGCAAGGGACAGCTTCCTCTGCCTTTACAAAAAAAGGCATGACAGAGAAAGAGCTTCTGTTAGCAGGCAGAGCTACAAGAGTATGTGTCCTGCTAATGTTGGAAATGCCACCAGCATCTTGTAGCAGAGATAGAGGAGGACTTGACAGTGAGGGGTGAACTGCAGAACATTGCTTCTGCAGTAGGATGGTACAGATTGCTCACAAGAAATGATGTTTACAGCAGAGGGGAAGCAAAGGAATGTTTGGGGGACACTTTTTTTACAGGCTTTAGACAAGCAGAGAAACAGTGTAACCAATGGCTGTATGGTGGAGATCTATTGGGATATATATTGGGATAACCACCCAAGGAAAAAAGAAATCACTGGGGCATACAGTTTACCCCACTGGAGTTATTAGTTTTCAATGGTGAATGCTAGAAAGGCTTTGAGTGCTTAAGATATTTTTACCATGGAAATAACCAGCTTTGTTTCTACTCTTGCTTCCACTCCATACCTGCCCACACAGCCTAAGCAGCATTTTGAGCCGGCCTCACTGAACTGTGGATCCTTTCTCTCCTGCCCAAATTAAAACTCGCAGACCTTATACTACACCTGCACAGCACAGTGCTGGCCTCAAATGTCCACGCTTCTCTATTGCATATTGAACCATATTGCCATTGCAGCTGCAGTGCGCCTGGAGCTCTGGGCTTTATGGTTTTCAAAACCCTAACCCTAGGCGTAACCCTAACCCTAACCCTAACCCTAGGCATTTATATCAGCCTTGGGTTATGGCTGCTTCCCAGGAAAAAGCTGTGGAGGAAGCCATGCTGTGGCAGTTTTCAGTTGCCCTTGGCATGCCTTTTGCAGCTGCAGTGCGCATGGATCTCTGGGCTTTGTAGTTTTCAAAACCCTAACCCTAGGCGTGACCCTAACCCTAATCCTAACCCTAGGCATTTATAGCAGCCTTGGGCTGTGGCTGCTTCCCAGGAAAAAGCTGTGGAGGAAGCCACATTGTGGCAGTTTTCGGTTGCCCTTGGCATGCCTTTTGCAGCTGCAGTGCGCCTGGAGCTCTGGGCTTTATGGTTTTCAAAACCCTAACCCTAGGCGTAACCCTAACTTTAACCCTAGATTTTAAAAGCAGCCTTGGGCTGCGGCTGCTTCCCAGGAAAATGCTGTGGGGTGAGTTATGTTTTGGCAGTTTTGTGCTCTGCTTGGCGTGCCTTTTGCAGCTGCAGTGCGCCTGGATCTCTGGGCTTTGTGATTTTCAATACCCTAACCCTAGGTGTAACTCTAACCCTAAGCATAGGTAGTGAAATCTGCATGCGTGTGAGGCTGTTGCCAAACACAACCAAGGAGGAAGCCACGTTGTGGCAGTTTTCGGTTGCCCTTGGCATGCCTTTTGTAGCTGCAGTGCACCTGGAGCTCTGGGTTTTGCGGTTTTCAAAATCCTGTCCCTAGATATAATCGTAACCCTAGGCAGAGCTATAAAAGCAGCCTTGGCAAGTGTCCTTAACTGTGGAAGAATTATGGTGCTTGCATCCAAAGGCCTAGTGTTCATGTGCCCAGGTTTTGAGCCCACCTTAGACCATGGCTTGGATTCATTATACTTTGTATTCACTAGTGGCATTTGATTTGGGCTTTAGCAACTGTCCAGGGATAAAGCGAGCAGTGTTGTCTGAGATGGAGGTAGTGCAGGGAAACTCAGTATACAGGCACACTGCCCAGGCATCTGTAGCCCAGGCCCACTTTGTTGTAAATGACTTCACAATTTGCTCAGGTATTAAATACTTCCTTGTTTAATAACGTGGGCTAGTTTGATGCTGGACTGTTGTAAAGTTCACTGGCTAGAGTCCTCAGCCAGGCCTCATGTAAATGGATTCCCCAGCTCTCAGGCAAATCAGCTGTCCTCATCTTTGGGTCCCCCGGCGGGTGGCTCTTGGCACCACCTTCTTCTGAAGGGCTTTGCTGTTCATCCGTGTGCCTGAGGCTTTACGCTCCATAGGCTTCCTCAACACTTCTTGTTTGAGCTGGAAATGCACCTGGAGAAAGAACAAAGATAACTGCATTTAACACCATGTGTGTGATCTGCTGGTTCAGGGGTCTGTGGAACCTGCCTCTGGCCTTCGAAGCTGACTCTGGGACCAAGTGAAACAATAAGGGGTCTCAGCCATTGTTAAAGGAAATCAGTTCTTAAAGCAGTTGTTAATTTTTTTCCTCCTGTGGAAAATGTACTAACAATTAACTATGTTTCTTATACAGAGTTGCTCCTGTGGCAATGTGATGTCCTAGGATGGTTTGGAAGATGAGCTGTAAATGGCAAGGGACTGAGCTATGTTCTTTATTCTCCTTTTCTCACCAAATAGTGGACACATAGCATTGCTTTGCATCTCTGTGAGTATTTAATACACAGGATGGTTTAAGACAGACAGTTCTTTTCAATTGCATCTTGTTAGCTTAATAAGTCTGTCAGCAACCAGTCCTTCCAGTGAACCCAGTCAAAAAAAAATCCGGGAAAGAAACCTCCATCCACAACAGCCACACAAGCAGTACAAGAGGGAGAAGGGGACAGGGAGTGTGTAAAACACAGCATCAGATAAATGGGGAATGGGGAGGCCATAGAGAAAGGTGAAACTGGAATGGGGCTGCATGGGCTTCTTGGGGGAGGGATGAGGTAAAGAGTGAGTATGGGAGGTGTTGCAGAAATGGGACCAGGAGGGCTGCTGTGAGAGGAGATATGCAAAAATCAGACCATCAAGGAACAAATCAGTCTTCTGCAGTAACGCCGTAAAAAGAAAATCTGTTTTTAAAAGGAAACCCAAAGAGCTGGGTACTTAACCTAGGAAAACAAAGGACTGGGCTTGACAGCTCCCTATAAATATACCAGGGAATAAACACCAGGGAAGAAAAGGAGCTATTTAAAGCACAACATTGGCATAAGAACAAATAGGCATAAACTGACCATAAATAAATTTAGTACGAAAATTAGAAGGTTTCTAATCCTGAGATGAGGGCAGCTCTGGAAGAACATCAGAGGCTGGTCAGAGTGGGATGAAGCGATGGAAGGTGGGAGAACAACCACAGTGTATTTACAGCAGAGCCTGACCAGTGTACATACAGTGAAGCAAATGATGTGCCAGGATGCCTCAGACGGGGGCGGGGGGGTTGGGGCAGTCCTGCTTGCTGGTCTTTTGAGGAGCCTGCATCTGTGGTTCCACCATGTTCACAAGGCAACAGCAGGGGCAGGGATCACCACCAACTGTTTTATAACCAATTTCTAGTTGTCCAGCCAGCCCTCAGAAAGGCGCTGTAGGAGACACACCAGTGTCAAGAGCACCACATTTCCCGAAGGTGCTTGGCTGCTCTTCGTTGGCACTCAGCTCCCATTTGTCTTCGGTGCTCTCAGCAAAAAGAAAGGCAGACTTCAGCCTCTTGCTATGAGTTTGATAACATGTTTGGTCCCAGGCAGAATGCAGATGATAGCAGAGTGCTGAAACCCACAAAGCTGGGGGGATAACTGAACCTCAGGGAACAGATGCTGTCTCCACATCATCTCATCCTGGAGAGTGAAAAGGATGGAGGAAAAGCTGAAAAGCAGCAGTCCCAGCCAGCCAGGAGCTCTCCCATAGCCAAGAGGTGGAAGGACACGGGAGCTGGTATGGGAGCCCAGTGCAGCTGCAAGGCCTCAGTAAGGAATTGAAAGGCACATGGCATTGTCTTCACTCTGTTCATTGCTGTGAGCTGTGTGGAGCCTTGTGTGCCAAAACAGATAACCTATAGCCATTGGAAATGCTCTACATCCTATCTCCTTTCTCTGCTGCTCACTAGACATCCCCCACCACATTTCTTTCTCCCTGGGGTGAAGATATTTTGAGAAACCCTTGTGACTATGCAGCCTGACTCACCAATGAAGGGGCAGCTGGGCCCACTGTTGTTGTGACTGTCAGGGGCTGGTACCCCTCTGCAGAGGCTGTGACAGTGTAAGTGCCAGGCAGCAGCAGCCGGAAATAATCCCCCATATCACCTGGAACACAAGGTAGGAAAAGAAAGCATTCAGGATGCTCAGGGAGCAAAGCAAAAGACATACTAGTAATTCTTGCTGAGTTACTTCCTCCAGGACATGTAGCCTTCAAAACCCAGAATTTTTTTTCCCAAATCTGCTGGCTACCTCAAGGCTGGATTCACACTGGCATACTGCAAGTGATGTCTCATTAGTGCCATGGAGAGGTTAGTCTGCAAGTAAAAGCCAAATGAAAGGGGACTGTACAGCAGCATTGGCTGTGTCTGTGTAGGGGGGCTGCAAAGCTGAGCACTCACCAGTCAGTTGACAGCAGACATAAGGACAATCACAGCTCCAGTCTGACTCCTTTTGCATAACACAATCTAATTCCCGACATACACAATTTTGCCACGTTTAGGTTAGCAGGTTTTAGTTGCTAATTAGCTCAGCTGCTCCCTGATTACCTGCATAAAAAAGTCCCAGAAGCACTTTGACAGACTGTGCTCTGGTGTGCTTAGGGACAGGGGACGACCAACATTGAGGTAACACCACATTATGGATTACTTTGGAAATCTGAGTATAATCCCATCTATGTAACTGGATGGGTATTGCAAATTGCTTCAGGGTAGAGCTGGGCGTGCAACTTGACCTGAATATGGTAGAGCCCTGGCACAGGACAGCAGTTAGGCTGTGAAATATCCATCCTTGGGGCCAGTGAGAATTGGCTGAAGGAAGCAGTGGCTGATCAGAGCCAATGCTGGGGAAAATCTCGCTCCAAGCTGGACAGAAGAATTCAGAGGGCCCTTGACAGTCAGTTCTTCTGTGATTCTGTGATTTCTTCCACAGTCCCCTTTCCTATGCAGGTTGTCATAATAAGTGCCAAACATTAGCATTACTGACTCACAGACCTATAGCCAGGAGGAGCTTTAATGATTTTATAGTCTGACCTCTGAAGAGCTGTAATATCAGCTGTTTTCTGCAGGCATTCTGTAGTGTTTGGTCTGCTTGGAAGAGGGTGTTCATGGAAAGGAGGTTAAAATTGGCTGGCAAGGGAGAAACAACCACAACTTGGATAAGGTAAAGTGGCACTTAATTCTCAGTCTAAACTTGTCTGGTGTGAACTTTCAGTCTTTCATCTTATTCTGTCTTTTTTTCATCTTGTTCTTAGCTATCTTCTGTTTCAACTCTTTGCAGACACTTACAGGCTTGAGTAGATTATTCCCTCAATTGTCCCTCCCAGATAAAATAGGAGCTGAGTTTCTTAAGTCCTTTACAATAAGGTTTTCATTCCAGTTCTCACCTCTGTCCTTCCTAGGCTTTCCTAAGCCCACCCTGGTCAAGGATAAGGATAAGCCATATTTCTCTAGTGATGTCATATTTCTCTAGTGTCTTTGGGAAGCAAACCATGATGGTTTCCCATATTATAGCCTTGTCTGCTAGCTTCACTCACATATTCAGACAAGTAAGCGGATCGACAACCCACCAGAGGTGATGTCATGGCTGATTCCCTGGACAGAAATCACTGCTCCTGCAATGCCATTGTTGTTCTCATCTGACACCATCCCTTTGATGCCCTGGTGAACCTGCAGGGAAGGAGACAGATGGATGGGTCAAGGCCCCTCCTTTGCTCAAGAGGGTATTGTCGAGGAGGGCAGAGCTTTGGGGAAAACCCTACCTTACCCTGTATCCTTGGTGATCCTGGTTGTCCCCACCAGAGCCAGTCTAGGACACAGCTTCCCCAAAGACCACCAACAAGAGCACCCCATAATCTCCATAACCAACTCTCTTCCACTCCTGGTGCCTACTGGTCCCCTACCATCAGGGCCCATGGGGATCTGCAGGAGAAGGGTGTAGGTCTCAGGACTGCCCCTTTACCTCTTCAATGAAAGCAACAAGGGCCTCCCGGTTGGCCATCCACTGCCTCTCCAGGTCCTCCTCAGGGGGAAACTTATTGCAGCTTAGCTCCAGGGTGATTTCAAAGCAGTTGGTGTAGAGGTAATTGAAGTCCTGCATGCCTGGAAGAGAAGAATACGCTATGGCAAGGGTATGGCTCCCTTCCTACTCCTATGTCCCAGTCATCCTGGCCCATGTTTCTTTGACCAGAACTGTCTCACTTTCCTTCTCTGCACCACAGGTGCAGCCTCCTCCCTGCATGACAGTGCAACTAGAGCCTTCTCCACTCATGCAGCCCTCTCCTTCTAGCTGCCAACTCTCTCTTTCAGCTGGATCATTCATTAACCTGCCTTCAGAAGCCCAGGGAGGTTGGGTACCAGAGGGTGCCTATTTATCTCTTCCAGTTCCTCGTCAATCTTTTTAGTCTTATGTGTTGATTTTTAAGTTTCCTCATTGTGCCTTTTTAAATGAGATTTTTCAGGAACTAGCAGCTCCCTTCCCTTTGGTCACAGTTTTGTGTTTTGACAGAATTACACCATAGGATTTTCAAATACACTAGCAGATTAATGTTTCCTTTGTCTAGAAGCACACGGGATGAAGGTCTCTGCAGACCTTGGCTTTTTCTGTGGCTCTTTCCTAAGCCATTTCCTGGTCTGAGCTACAAAACACCAGAATGGTGCCTAGTAATGGGCACAATCCCATTGCCACAGTCCTTCCCCAACCAATCCTGTCCTGAGGTTTCTTATCTATCCCTTCACCTCTTTTTGCTGTGGGGGGTGCTCACCGGCCCAGCCCTTACCTTTGCTGAGCGAGTACCAGGATGCCCCATTTGTGATGCCGTCGGCAAAGTAGTCCCCGCAGTTCCAGCCCCGGTGCATCCAGCTGTGGGCATATGAGTAGGTCTTGGCCAGCTAGAGGGAGAGCAGCCAGTGGTCACTGCTCCAGTCCCGCACGGCTGGAGAACCTGCCTGGCTTTGGACAAAACATGCTCCCTCCTTTGCTGAGGAGCACGGGAGGGAAGTCAGACAGGAAAGAGTTCCTGCATTTTTACTGTCACAAAATACAACACGAGGTGCCCAGGACCTCTCCAAGACATATGCAAATAAAGTTGAAGGAGAAGAGCAGTAACCTGGCAAGCTGGAAGCTTGTTGATGGCAAAAGGGTTTCTGCCCTGCTCGTACTGAAAAGAGATGGAGCAGAAGGCACTGAAACTATGCAGAGCCACTCGGCCCCACACAGCAAATGGCACTAATACTAACAGGGGAAAAAGATATATGAAGAAAAGTAACCAGTATCAGTCCTGGCAAATACCAGATACATATTGGGGGAATTTTGATTAGGAAAGAGATTGGGCAACTTCTGGTTCTAGCAACGACTTGTTTGTTGCCCTTTTTAAGTTTACTGTTTATTTTTAGACATGAAGGCAGGGCTAAAACTGGGCTGCTGCACCCAAAGCCAGTCCTTTGCGTAAGACAGTTTAAGAGAGGCTGGCATTTGCATTTTCTAAGGCAAACTCTATACCCTTGTATTATTGTTCAGATTCCAGTGTAATATCATTCTGTTGGCAGGAAAACAGTTACTTCTCTACATTTCTGAGTCCTGAGGCCATGTGGGTATCATTAGCCTATGCCCCAGACTGCAGCCTCTTTACATCTGGGTCTGAGCACAGCCGTGAACCCAGAAGGTCCTGACAAGCCACTGCAGATTCTGCTTCCAGAGAAGGCTGGACTCCTCCAGCTTGGACTTATTTTTCTCATTAACTGTTACTTTATTCTTGTGCAGGGTATTTCCTAATGGAAGCAGTTACTGAAGGCATTGTTTTCTGGAATAATGTAGAAAACCCACGACCTTCAGCTAGCACTAACAGGATCAACAGCACAGGCTGATGCATTCCCTGATGTCTGCTTATCAGGGAATAAGCAGAGCTCTTGCCGTTTGTTGTAGTTCTTGTTCTTCACCATCCATAAGCCCCTGCTGGACATCCATCTCCCTTATCCTGGTATCAGCAGGCCTCCAGTCACCTCTCTAGGAAAAAAAACTCTATGCATTCTAAGATGATGTGGCAAAGCTGAGTGCAGCTTCCAGATTTGGAAGAACAGGTTGTTATTCAGTATACCAGTGGTATTTGGGTTATGGGGAAACCAAGCATGGGCAGGGAGGGGGCCCCTGAGAGTTAAGCATGGCCTGTCCCTGTGGTGAGACTGGCTCACAGGGTGGGACTGTCCTGACCTGGCTCCTGAGCCAGTGACTGGTAGAAATGCTGTACTCTGCTAATGATTATTTCCAACACGTTTCTTGGCTCAGCTCCTGCATGACACAGTGACCAGAGCTCCCGTCCAGCTCTCCCTCTGCACCCTGCCAGGGAATGTCCTTGCCCAACGTGGCCGTGCTCACCTTCTGAAACAACTTATCATCAGGGGTAGGTGTGTTGACCGTGCGCCGGTGGCTCCTGAACCGCTGATCCTGGGACTTGTCATAGGGGTAATTTGCCACCACTGCTCCACCGTGCAGATTCGCCGAGAGCACAAAGTTGTAGCTGCTGATCCACTGGATCACAGCCAATGTCTCTGGCTCCACCTGTGAGGAGAAGAGAGAAGGAGATAGGGAGAAGAGACCTCTGTGCCAGCTGCTGCTCCATGCCAGGCTGTGGTGTGACTGACCATGTCAGACCCTGTCCTGCAACATGTCTGCTGTAGCTCTTTCAGCTTCATTTGTTCTCCACCAACTGCCCTGATACACAAAGCAGCTCTCCCAGCACAACCCCAAAACCTGAGGCACAGGTGTTAGCCAGCATGTGCCACCTCCTCTGTCTTGTGCAGCCTGCTCCCCCAATCTGGTTGTGATGTCAGCCTCTCCTGGCAGAGGGGCAAGCTGTGATATGGGACCAGGACTGCATCATTTTTAGTCAGGCAGAAGGCTCACAGAAGGAGACAAGCACTGTGCAAGACAAAGGAGAGTGTATTTGCTTGTATGCTGAGACACTCTAAGGGGATGCTGTAGCCCTCACAGAATCCCAGACTGGTACCTGGCTTTTCCAGTTGTCAGGCAGTGGGATGTGGTGATTTGGCCCGCTGATTTCCCTGCTGTAGTACATGAGTGTGTTGAGGTCAGGGAAGTTGCGGTTCAAGTCCACTCCATTGGCATTGTTCCTCCCTGTCAAGTACCCGTTGCTGTCTGGGCCCTGCGGGGCAAAGGTGCATCACAGGGGTGAGTCCAGGTTGGGTGCAGTCAGGTTGGGCATCAGAGAAGCAGAGATTGGCCACTGTAAAAGCACTTCAATGCCTATAGGTTGCAACACGTGTTATTGCTGGCAGGACAATAAGGAGTATTGGTACTGACAGGGAAAATCAGTAACAATATCTTCATTTTTCAGGGTGACAGAGTAAGCCACAAGACAAATAAACAATTTGCTTTAGCTGGAAGAGCCACAAATATCTCCCTGAAGTCTAGAAACACAAAGAAATGAGTGATTTATTTTAGGGAGGACTAGGGGCCTTATTTCCACGCCCCCCATCTCTCATGTCCTTGCCTGCTTATGACAGAGGCATTCAGCTGTCACTTTCCCAGTCTAGGGCAGGGGATTTGCAGTGACCCTTCTGTGACAAACAACTTCTAAGGAGAGTAAAACAGGTATAGGAAGTTTTCTCCATCATCTGCCAAGGACACCTGTAACAGGACACACAGCATGAGCCCTCGGTAGGGAGGTGAGAAGCAGCGACAGCATTTGACAGGGACAAATTTGGCAGGGCATGAAAAGAAAGGATTCCCCCTCCTTCTAGCTGCAGTGAAGAGGATCCCAAAGGGATCTGAAGGGCTTTCTGCCCCTACCCGTCTGGAGGAGGTGATCACTGCCTGGTACCTGCTTGGCAGCCACTTCGTACCCGTCGGGGTTCATGGAGGGCATGATGTGGATGCGCGTGTCGTGGATGAGGCGCGTGATCCGCTCGTTGCCCCGGCGGTACTCCTCGCACAGGAACTCAGAGAGCTGCAGCAGCAGCTCACGGCCCAGCACCTCGTTCCCGTGCATGTTCCCAACATACTTGAACTCTGGCTCCACTGGAGAGAGCAAGAGAGTGATGCCATCAGCCAGGGCTGGAACAGGGGGGAAGAGCAAATGCCTACCACAGGGAGCCCCAGGCAAGCCCAAGGGACAATAAATGGTCTAAAATGACCCTTTCCCTTGGAAAATGCAAATCTCAGCGAGGGAGAGTGGCACAGCTCTCATAGGGGCTCTGCTTTGTTTCGCCACAGCACTCTGGGAGCAGCTCAGACTCTCCTCCAGGTTGCTTTGGGCCTTTGGAGCACACAGGAAGAGTATTTGCTGGTGGTTTGGTTTTGGGTTGGTGAAAGGCAGCACAAAAGGACCAGGGAGCACTAGCAGGATTGCCCTGGGCTGCCAGGGTGTCACAGCCCTGTGGCAGGTGGCAGTGGATGGGACGGACTGTTTCTCCCACCTCTGTAATTCTACATTTGCTTTCAGTGCCTCTCACCAGCATGGCCCATTCCCAACTCTGCATCTCTCCTTCCCCTTTACCTGCCTCCAAGATCAAGGTTAAGGCCCTCCTCACCCTCAAGGGAAAAGAGCCTGGAGAAACCCTCAGCAGCTGAGCTGAATATGGATCAAACTGTCCCTCAGGCAGCTCTAGTATGAACAAAAAGGTCTCTTGCCACTGACTTTTCTAAAATAAGGTCTCAAAATACAGACTTGGAGACCACAGGCAGACAGTGCCTGGAACAGGACTTGCTGCTTTGCTGAAGGAGAGGCAGGGCATGGGAGGGACAGGTTGTGCTTTCCCAGAGACCTTTTAAAGCAGTTACTTGTGGGAAAATAAAATGTCACATTGCAGGCTGGAGCCAGCATTGGTAGAATGAAAGACAACAGGGGAATTAAGTTAAAAAGGGAGCCTGACTGTCACATGAAAGAGCCAGGGAAAAAAAGGGTGTTGTTACAAATGCTGGCTTGCCAGATCTTGAGACTGCCATTGCACCGTGAGCTTTCTGGACACCGGCAGGGATCAGGCTTGCAGTGGCAGTGTGTGCAGCCCTGCTGCCAGGTATGATGTCTATCAGGATCCCCAGGGTAAAAGGCATCACATCCCCATTGTGAGCTGCTGCTTGCAAAATCCCCTGTGCCTTTGCTTCATTAAAACAAAAAAGTCTAATATTAGCTAAAGATTTTGCTTTTCCATGTTTTTTTGATTGCTGTGTCTCAGTGCAAGACACCAGAAATAAGCAACATATTTTGATCTTGTTAGATTACAGGGACATGAGAACTGACTTAGATAATCCAGTTATTAAAAATACAGAAAAATCTTGGGCATATGTGCAGCCTTTAAAAAAATAAGGTTTCAGCAAGGATTCTCTGCTTTGTTTGAGTCTGCAACAGGATTTGTCAGCCTTTTTCAGTACACAAACCCCTAAACTTCATGTATATGGACACACAAACTCTAATTACTGCATGTAAGCCCACTGACTCTGAGCTTGCTTTTCAGAATTACTTCTCATGTCCTTCAAGGAAATCCACAATTTCCCAAATTCCTTATGCTACAAGCTGAAAGTGCCAGCCTGACAGTGGCCCATGCTACAAGCAGGGCCACATGTCCATGCTGCCTGCTTGGGGCAGGGGAGATCTGAGTCATCTCTTACAGCCTTTCCAGCTGCTTTCATGTGGTTCTGCAAGTCTAAAATCCAGTGGTGCACTGCCAGTGCCCTTTGCTCACTCCGTGCCTTGAATCAGACCTTGATGTACTGTGGAGGTACCCCAGATGCCCTCAGTGCCACGCAGGTTTCCCAGTGCTGAACAGGGCTGTCAAAGAGGTAGTTAAGGTGGGAAGCCTCCTATCCCACCTCCTGGAACCCCTGAAAATGATACTATGGGCCACAGGACTGGAGCCCCCAGTGCAGTGCTGTCAGGCATGGGGTGCTGTGGGATTTGGGGGGCTGCTCCACTGAGGGGGGCACAGGTTCTGCACACCCCTGCAGCCCTGCTGGCAGTTTTCCACGTGACAAGGCTGCCTGCACTTACCAGCCCCCGCGTTTAACCACATCAACCAGGACTTGAAAAGGCAAAAGACCCTGCAGAAAGCTCTATTCTTATCTGCAGCTCAGGGACACAAGGCAGGGATGCGAGGGAGCCCCGTGTGCAGCCCCCCAGCCTGGAGAGGCAGCTGCTCTCCTCAGCCCGCCCAGGGCACCCGGCTGCCAGCAAGGTCTGGCTCGGCTGCATCTCCAAGCTGCACAGGCAGCAGCTCAAAGGGGCCACTGCTGCCAAGGTTCCACAGGGCCACGTGGCAGCAGGTGGAGGTCCCTGAGACCAGCCTGTCACTGGGGCTGCACTGCCCACGGGGCTGGGAGGGCTGTCGAAGCCCAGCGCCGTCTCTGCCGGGGTCGCCGCTTGCTGTCCTTCTGGGTTTGCCGTCTGGAGGAGGAAGGGCCGAACGCTTTCTGTGCTGTCACTACCCCGCAGCACAGGGTGGGTGGGTGCTGCTCTCCTCGCCTGAACAACCCTGTTTCGGGAGGGAGAGTGTGGTAGGGCAGGCGGGGTGCTGGGATGGACTCGCCTGCGTTCTCGCATTAGCTTGAGCTGAAAACTCAGAGCTCCGTCCAAAGTACGCGCCTGGGCCACGCTGCAGCTCACGCAAGCACAGTGCATGGCACGGTGCATGTGTGCGGGCTGGGCCAGCGCGTCCCTGGGCTGGCTGCGAGGTCCCTGCCGGAGACCGCGCTGCCTGGCGCCTGGGCATTGCCAGGAGTCCTGCCTGGAAAGGGAGATACCCCCACCCGGTGCCCCAACAGTGCCGCGTGGCAGGGAGTGTGCCAACGAAGCCGGTCCTCTCGGAGCCGCTGTCCCCTTCCCCCCGTACTCACGGGGCTCGTGGATGCCCGGGTAGTCGCTGAACTCCAGCACGTAGAGGTGCCGGCCCTCGACGCTGCGGCCGATGCTGTAGATGCGGGTGACGTAGGGGCACTGGCTCTGCACGCGGAACAGGGCCTGCACCAGCTCCTCGTAGCGATGGTGGAGGAAGCTGAGGGCGGCCGCCCCCTCGAGCAGGAGCAGGGCTCCCACGAGGGGCCGCAGCCACCGCGCCATCCTCCCGCGGCGCTCGGCGCCCGGACCAGCTCCCAGCCTCGGCTCCCTCCCCGCCGGGAGCTTAAAGTGCAAACTCCAACCAGCTCTTTCCAGCTGCCGAGTGCCAGCCCCCTGCACCTGCGGGC
>VZRH01001298.1:481143-540751 GCA_013397555.1 Urocynchramus pylzowi | reverse complement strand
CGGCGGGCGGGGGGCTGCCTGTCACCCTCTCGTCGGGCAAGAGCCGAGGGGGATGGGGGTGCGCCGGGGAGGCCTCGCTGCCCGCACGATTGCCGCAGCCCTGCCGGCGCGGGCAGCTCCCAGCGCTGCTCCCCGGAGTCCGTCCCGGCTCCGCGCCGCGCCTCCTCTCCTGCCCCATCTCCTGGGGAAGCGGAGGAGGCACCGCCGCGGAGCCCGCGGGTCAGTCGGCCCCTCTGCCCGGCCGTGCTCACCCAGCGATCCCATCGCTCCCGGAATAAACAGAGGCAGGGACTGCTTGGCTCTCGCCACAGCTGGCCGCCCAAACTGCCGAGCTGGGACGGTGCAGGGGGAGGGCAGAGCAGCGTGGGATGCGATGCGGGAGTTGTCTGCGGAGCAGGAACCATCACGGAGAGCTCCGCTCGAAAAGTCTGGTATCACCCCGCCCTGCTCTGGGAGGGGGCATGAGAAGGAGCTGTGATAGGCACTGGGCAGGAGGACATTGCCTGCTGCGTAAAGACAAATGAAAATATCCTGTTGTCTGCTAACAAAGGATTGCAAACTTGTTTCTGCATATAGGGGATATACTTGTTTCTGGATATAGGGGAAGCTGGTTCCTCTCTGCCCCTCTGCCATGCTTATCTCAGTGGGCAGCAGACACCTCATGGTCCCTGCTCTCTGCCCACTGCCAGAGGCAGCCTTGCCCCACAAGGCTAAAACTCCAGCACCCTAGTGGCTCTGACAGAGGTATTTACTAGGACAACCCTGACACAGAGACCAAACATGAACACAAACAGCTGAAAAATTTACCATCGTGGCTGGACAGGCCAAGAGAAAGGCTCCCTTTGGTAACATGAGCATGCTATTCTGCTCTATCCCAGCCATGCTAGAGAGGAGCTCCTCTGGCCACCAGTAATGGGCTGCCCAGGAAACTCAGTGCCATGCCAAACATTTGCTTTCCCTCTAGCCTTGAGGTGGATCTGTGCTGCATTGCTCTAATTTCTGTGTCAAGGCTTGCTTCACCCAGCAAATCATTCTTTCTCAGTGCTTTCCTACCTCTTCTCCACATCTGCTTGGGCTTCTGTCTTTCTACCTCAGTTTTCCAGGAAGAGCATTGGTAAAACCAGGGAGTCTGTTTATAGCCTCTAGCTACTGTTGATAGCCTCTGATGCAAACAGTACAGGCTGGTGGTCAAGGCATATAGACTGCCTGCTTGTGACTTGGCTTACTCAGACTTTCCCATATCCAACATTCTTCTGCCCCAGCACCATCATAGTGGTCATTTCTCTCCTTGACCCTTTGCCTTCTTGATCTTCTGCCCCACCTGCACAGTTCCCTCTTAACCCCTGTTTTTTAAAAAAAGATCCTTTTGAAGACATGAACAGAAAAAGAAAAATATTATACATACACAGAGATAGCAGTAACCATATTGATACCTTCTCCTAGGTAAGCCTCACCCTCCTACACCCCTGCTTGTCAGCCAGTCTGAAAGCAACACATATTCAGGAGCAGGAATGGCATTGCACCCACATGTAGCTAGCTAGCAAGAGTCAGTGCCAGAGGTGATAGCTTCTCCCAGCACATGCCAGAAACCAAGGCAAAGTAGCTGAGGTTGTGGCATGGAGAACATGGGTATGGTTCCTGTCTCTACAGCAAGACGTGTCTGGTGGTATTTTGCAAAGCTGGCAGCCCACAACAGCAGTGGGAAATGCCTTCACCTCCTTCACATCCCTGCTCCCAGGGCTGCTGGGTTCCCGTGGAGCTGCTCTTTCCCCAGGCTTCAGCAATGAAGACCATGTGAAAGTGTAGTGGGCAGGTTTCCAGCACTACCCAGTGTTACTTGGCAGCCAGAGAGTGCTAGGCTGGGCTATAGTAAAATAGTGCAATCCCCATGTTTGGCCAGTTTCACCCTCCCCTTTCCCTTCCTAGGCTGCTTTCAGTAGCCTGGGACAGTAGTGACAGAGTTGAAACTGCAGTGCTGCCAAGGGACACATGAGGAAAACTCTCACTTTCCTATGGAGGCAAGCAACACTGATATGACAAACAACAGTAAAAAAAGAAATGCCAGAGCATTAGAGCCTAAAAAGGAGCCATGGACAAAATCTCATGTGGGTGGAGAATGCATGTCACTCACTGCTAGGTCTGGAGAGTTAGTCAGTGTTATCCATAGCACAGGGATGGAGGCAACCTGTTATCAGACAGTGGGCTTAAATGATACAAAAGGAAATAGTTTTTGCACAAAAGACACCATGAAATGACACCATCAAAGCTGAAAGTTAAATGAGTGCAAAAGAGGATAAGATGAATTCGTAGAGAACAGGGTCACCCACAATTATCAGGTCTTGAAGTAATCATTTGATCACAAATTTCCTAAGCCCCTGATGGGTAGAAGAAAAGGATTATGCTGTTTCCTTGACTATCTCTCTAAATCCTTGCCCACCACACAGCTGGAGACGAGTGCCTGCTTGATCTGACCTAGCATGGCCTTTACACATTCTAGGAAAATGACAATAATAAATTTGGACATGTTTGAAAACACTGATGAAAGCAGAAACAAACAATAGAAGATGTTAGGACTTAGAAGCAGTGAAGGAAGTCAATAAAAACTTCATTTGGAAAATAGGGCTAATACATCTGGGATGGATCATGCACTCCCCCACCCCCCACCCAGATGTTCAAAAATGGAGAGACCTTGAGGCAGTGGGAGGAAGAAAGGGAGAAGGAATGCTCTGTGCCACTGTGGTGAGAGTGAGAGGAATGTGAATGAAAGCCCTGTCTCCCCACCATTGCATTGCTGATGGGCACAGGCAGCAAGGAGCTGACTCTGCTGGAACTGACCATGGAAAGACTGCATCTGATGGGCTCACTTTAGTTCTGGCCTTATTGTTAACAGAGGAAGATTGGAAAATTTGAGGAAAGTTCAAGCTAATAGCCATAAGAATGAGCAAACTGTGGGGAGTTCATGCTGAAAGAAGAATAACAACTGTGACAAGCATTGTTTGCCCTGGCAGAGCTATGGCTGTGGCTGCACACAGAGACATGCAGCCCTGTGAGCAAGGGGCACAGGCCCACTGCCCTTCACCTGTTTGGGGGGCTGGGAAAGTGGGCTGCAGTGCCAGCATGATGTCAGTGGGGCTGCCTGGGGGAGGGAGAGGGAAAATGAGAACAGAGGATTGCTTCTGTTCAGTTCATAGCTTGGGAGGACAAACTGATTAGAGGAGGTCAGGATGAAGCTAAGGCAAAGAAAGATGTGGTTTGGGCACTAGCAGCCCCAAGAGTGAGGCAACCTGTGTGAGGTGTCCAGAGCCTGGGAAAGACCACAGTGCATTTCTCTACCAGGAGGGGATGCTACCCATCCACTGGGATCTTCAGAGCTGACCTAGGAGAGCATCAGGGGACTGGCAAGAGAGGAAATCACATCTCAGGACTTTTCCATGTTTAGTGCCAGAAGCTCCATTCCACTACTGGCAAACTCCCATCTTCTGGAAAACAGCATGAAAACTTTTCTGGCATCAGTTCAGAAGTCTTATTATGATAAGCATACAGAGGCTTGTGTGTGCATCAAAACAAAGATCCATTTCTTCAGGGTTGGGCCACGGAAAGAAAACACATGGCCTGGGTGGCACGGACTGTTGTCCTCAGTGTGCTCTCCCCAGTCCCTCCTGAACAGGCTGTTGAGCCTGTGACAAAGCTGGCAGCCCTGCAGAGCCTGCACATCCTGCCTGGCACAGAGCATGGGAAGAATTGGGGTGGAGAATGAAGGGGCACACATCCGGCCCAGAACTGCTCTGTGAGAAACTGGAAAGCCCTGGCCAGCGCCAACACTTCAAATCAGCCTTCCAGTGCAGAGGTGATGGCCCCACTTCTGAGAGCTTTCTTCCAAGTGGAGGCCCCACTGTGCTTTGCTGTAGGGCTGGAGAAATCTGCTGTGCACAGAACAGAGGCAGCCTTATCAGGGAGAAGAGTGAAAGGTACTTAAAACCTGTGGTGGGGAGAAGTTTTCCTGCGAGAGGTGAGGGTGCTGCAGGTACCTGGGCTCTCTCTTCTTACAAGTTCCAATAGCTTTGCCCTACACTTGACACTCAGCTGAATATGGCAGAGCTCATAGAGGTCATCAGTCCCAGCAAGACCAGGCTGCTCTTGCACCCTGCAAAGCTATCACCTCCCTCTGCAAGGACCCTCCCCTAAAATGGACCAATCAACCAAACCAGAGATACTCATCCCACCTTGCTGAAGCACATCTCAGAGCTTCCTAGGAGCCCAGGAGAGCTTCAGGAGAGACCAAGGTCTGGAGTCTTGGCAGTGCAGCAGAGCTGAATAGTGAGTAAACATGTGAGAGACAGGAACATGTGATGTTAAAAGATGCTTTACACAGGAAAAGCAAAATGGTAAAGCTGAAAGTGTCTAGAAATTAAAGCCAGAAGCTATCGAATCAGAAATAAGGCACAGATAATTATCAGTGAGACAAATCAACTGTTTTAACAAGAGAAATGATACATTATTACTGGCATATTTGGAAACTCCCTCCACTATCATTAATGGTCTTCATGTACATGTTGGGTGGCTCTGGAAAACACATTTGAGTTGACTACAGCTGGATCAGATGCAACACAGAAGCAAAGAAATGAATGTTCATAAACTTGAGCTCTTTGACCGAGGATTTTGAGTAGCCTCTATGAATTAAGTCCTGCAATAACAGAAGAAATGTAGAGAAAACAATTATAGACTGTTCTGTGAATGTTCACTACCAGGCAGTGACATGCAATGGTCTCACCCTGACAGGATGCCTTTGGTCAACTGATTCCTGAAGCCTCAGGCTGCTCACCTGGCATGTCCCCGCTTTAGAAGTTTTTATCCTGGAAGATTGATCTATAAATGGGGGTCATAAGGTTTAAAAATATTGTAAAATATTTTGCATTTATCTTAGTATGGGCCCTTTTGGTTGCACTCAAGTCATATTTAAAGCTTAAAAAACCCCCAAAACTCAAACCAAAAAGTGAGATAATTAAGACAGCAGGAGCAAGTGAAGATGCCAGCTGCTGACCTGGCTCCAGAATCAGGAGCTAACAATATTAATATTATGTGACTTGCAATGAAGATACAAAACATTGTAAAAGCTCTTCTCCCAGATATTTGACATTTTCCTTTGACATAAGTCCTTAGCAGGGCCAAGAAGAGCAGATGGGAACAAGCTTTCTTTCCACACCAACTTCCACATGAAGTTTTTGCATCAATTTCTGACGTGTCCTAATGGATCTGCCAGTTCTCATCATGGACACAACTGAGCAGCTGCCAGATCCCCAAGGAGGTCTCAGGAGAGGAACTGCCACTCTGCAGGTTGCCATGCTGTTCACGGGAAGGACGGATGCAGGAGCTCACCTGGGGAGCTTCTCCAGGGCATTGCCCTGCTACAAAGGCTCGGTATGCAAGGAAGGTGGCATGTGATGGGGTGTACTGCAGATGAGGCTGTCTGGGCAGCAGGAGCAGCTCTGATCACACATTTCTCCTGCATGCCTACCAGCCATGGCCAAAACCTGCTGCTCATCTCTCATCTGCATCCCTAGCTGAATTCCGACATCACGGTGTATTTGCAGATAAACAAAAGCTGGTCAGCAGACTCACAGCTGGTGAAAGGTCATTTGCAGATTGAACTGGATAATCTGCTTGGGTCAATGTTCTTTGAATAATATGTGTTTCAGTGGAGCCATACAGAAGGAAAAATGGCTCATATTGAGAGATAGTGATGTAGGATGTGAGACAGAGGCTGTTCTGAAATGCCATGACTGGGAAAAAAGACCAAGTTGCAATAGTCCAGCTGGACTCAAAAGCCTAAAAACTTTCTGTTAAGTGAACAGACCTGGACCAGAGATATGTGAATGGGTAATATAAAGCATAGATCAAAACCAGATATATACACTGTTAGTGACTCAACTACCTGCTGAAAACTTTGGTGTCCAAGTTTCAGAAAGATCTAAAACTTTTAAAAGAAGTGGAGTCGAGAGCTGCAAGTGAGGTCTGCAGAGACCACTTTACAGATTGAAAACCAATCTATTTAATGTGATATAATGACAACTTGCAAGCACCAAACAAGGAAAAAGGGATTTTAATAGCAGAGTTACTCAGTCTTTTGGAAATGGACAGAACAAGATCCAACAGAAGCTGAAGCCACCTAATTCAGAGCAAAAATAAGACACAGTTTTTTGGAAGAACAATGATCTGCCCAAAGATCTTAGGACAGGGTAGATTTTTCCCTTACCTTTAGGTCCTTCAATATATTAGGGCTTCTACTTCCAGGCACGAAGTAGAAATAACTGGGTGACATTTTCCGGTCTGGACTATGCAGAGGGACAGACTGGGAGAGCTCTGTGTCTGTGCTTGCCTAAAGGAGAAGGCATTGTTGGGGTTGCACATCCTGACCCCCTCCACACTCTGCCTACACCTCTGCTTGGGATAAGAGGTGTGTCTTTGCTATGCCTTCCTCTCTACAATATCTGCTTTCTTTTTGCCTCCACATTTACAGGTCATTAGGAGAAGAGATTTCTGAGATTTTGTGGGAGGTAGACAGGCACCAGTGGTTTCTGAGTGTTTTTACAAAAATGGGTTTCTGACTTACCTCTCTTTTTTTTGGACCAAGAAATGGAAAAGTGGAAGAAAGTGATTCATAAACTCAATCAGTGGCATCGTCCTAGTTGTGTGCTAGAAAATGGGCTGCAGTATGTGCACTCACAAGCCCTGGGTCTTGGGGCCATAGGATAAGCCTGTGCTATGAGGAAAGGAAAGGCAAATCTTCACTAATTTTGCTGGTGGAAAGAGTGGTTCAATCTGTGCATGCTCATGCTGGTTAACTGCTGCCAGCTGCCTTCAGGAACATTAACTAATAAACACTTTCCCTAGATTGGAGGCTGCTGTGTTACCAGCACAGTGACCCTGGATTGCTTCAGTGGGTTATACCTGAGGGCACACTGATCACACCAGAGTCCCTGCAGGCACAGACAACCACTACTGGCCAAGGAACCTTCGCCAATACAAGCTCTTCCTATAAAAACCAGCAATGCCTGGTTGGGAACTTGTGGCTTGATGTACCTTAGGGACGTGGGAACGGCTCAGTGCAACAGTGAGCCAGCTTTGGTCCAGCAACAACATCAGGAAGACGTGGGGAAAAGGCATTTTGCCACCTGCAGAAGGAGCTGACAGCCGACAGAGCCCAGCTAAGGGCTGATGACCACAAGCATGCTCAGTTTCTTCATCTTCATCCCTTCTTTTCCCAGAGTGGCATTTGGGAGCCTGACCCACCTTCAGGGGCCAACCAGGTGCAAGAGCTGTACCCAGCTGTAGGGCTGTTAGAGCTCAGGGCGCAGGGAGGTGAGCAGAGGTGTGCTGGTGCAGAATGGGCTCCTGGGAACAGCTTCAGCAGAGAAGGAGCAGGATCACCCTGTATGTGATAGCTCCCAAGAGCTCAGTGGGATGTGTGACCCTGAGATAACCCTTGCAGGAGCACTGGCTCCCAAAGATTGCTGCCACTTTTCTCTTCATAACGCTGTGCACAAGGCAGAAACCAACAAGCAGCAAAGTTTCCTTGAATGAAAGTACAACCCACTCAAGGAAGGGACACGAGCTTGTCTGTCCTTGGCAGAGAAGGTGGCGAGCCTGTTGTCCCAACATCTGTCAGTGCAAGTGTGATTCAGAAGAAATAAATGCCCTTGTTGTACAGTCAGAAGCTTCGGTGAGAGGGACTCTGCAGTACAGCCTGCTCTGCTGGGGTCTCCTAGCCCTGAGCAGCCAGGATGACATGGCTCCTCGTGCCTTCAGGTTCTTCCTAAACAATCCCCTTCTGCAGGCACTTGGGCTTGTGGAAGAGAAGCCAGGCAAACAGGAGCACAGACACCAGCACAAGGGAGCACAGCACCATCAGCCCCACGTAGCTGCCGTGGGAGAGAGGGGGCCCGGCTGGCTCCTCTGCAGGGATCATGTTGGTCAGGTTCAGCATGTAGCCCAGGGTCCAACCTGCATCACTGCTGCCAATCTGAAAGAGAAGAGCAGAATCAGTGCTGGGAAGCTGCCTATGGCATTGCCTGAGCAGTGGCACCCCTTGGGATAAAGGGCCAGGCTGTGCAGCAGAGGCTGCAGAGAACTGCTGGGGTAGAGCCCTCCCCACCACGAAACACACCTTTCCAAGGAAGTGGATCATTTGCCAGTTGTTTTCAGTGAACTCATAGCCATTTTCCAGGAGAGAGAGGATGTAGGCTCCAGAGAAGCAATATTCACTCAGGTACTTTTCTTTGATGTGGTGATATGCTGTCTTCACCTAGGGAAGGAGGCAATCACCAGACTGTTAAACACACCTTCCCACTGCTCCAGCTTGTGCCTGAGCATCCGCTGCAGGTGCTGGGAGGATCTTCCCCATCTTGCTCTGGAAATTAATCCCAGCCATTTATCCCACAGAAAAGTATCAGCAGCCCCAGTCTACTGCAACAAGCACGACTCACCTCTTGCCAAGGCCGGGCACAGAAGCTCTCAATGGTGCTGGTCACTTGGTTCAGGGCAAGGGGGTTTGGTTCACTGGTCAGGTTCAAAAAGTTCATCACAAAATAGAAAGCAGAAAAAGCCTGAAGGAGAAAGATTCTTTTAATCTGACTAGGCCACAAGTCCCACAAAAGAAAATGAGTTTGTTTATAGATAGAGAAATATAAGAAGCAACATCACACACACAAGAGCAGGAATGTTTTCAAGAGTGATGTCATTTTGAGGCATATGGCTCAGAGCTGCTGAGAGATGGAGGTAGGAATTATGATATCCTGAAGAACTTCTGTGAGCTCTCTCCTTTACGTGTGCCAGTGGCACACAGTGAACACTGATTGCCATCACAACCATGATCCCATTTTGGCAACTGAGTGAGATGAGTGTGCAAACAGTATAACCATAAAGAGCAGAGGTGATGGTCTGAAAGGATTGTACAGAGCCCCATCATCCAAGGTACAGAAACCCCATCTCTGACCATGGCCAGTAGCTGGTAGGTAGGAGGCAGCTTAGGAGCAGGGCAAGATTGTATTAGCAGTTCCCTGGAAAGCCTCACAATCACCGAGCAGTTCTTGCAGCTCTGGGACTGATGGTCAGCATGGTGTCACACACAATGTGTGTTCAGAGTGTGCACTGTCTCCTCATCATGTCTGGGAAGCAGATAGGTGAGCTGACTGGTTTCAGTAGCACTCAGACACTGCTGGGTGAATTTCAGATCTGGTGCCACCACCGACCTCAGGAGACAAGATTTGCAGGAGAAGTGTTCCTGCCTGCAGCAGGCTCTCCTGCCTCTGGTGCTGGACAGCTTAAAAAGTGAGTAAACACAGCAGCCCAAGGAGATGGGTTAGGATGGGAACAGTGCAGTACAACTAGGCCAGTATTTACTGGGATAGCTCTTAACAAGTCTGTCCTCACAGCAAGTGCAGAACTACTTTTGTACTTACATGTCCAAAAAGCCATCTTGTAAATGATTTCCTGTCTCTGTCATGAGGAATGCGCTCTAGTATTACTCTGAATTTCTGCTCTTCTGACATTCTGGATCACAGATAGTTGAAGAATGAGTAAAGACTCACCCCAAAATCCCCTTGTAATGGAGGTAGGTATATCCCATTGAAGGAGCAACTGGAGTAAGGACAATTGCTTTTGTCGAAGAGTTTCTGGATGTTTTCTCGGCACTTTTGATAGTCCCCCTCTCCCTTTATGTACAGCTGGCTGAAAGGTAATTGCTTTTTCTTGTCTGATGTGCAAGGGTTTTTGAAGAAGTCACTAATATTTATAGTCCTCTTGTAACCCTTGTGAAAGCATGGGTCGGGGAGACTGCTGTTCTCCACGGTCTGAAAGTAAAAATCAATCCAAGCTGTTATACTTTGCTCTAGAATAACACTCTGGGAAAGAACCACAAGGAAGGGTGGCACTTGTCACAGTACATCACATCCAGGTGCACACGTCAGGTCAAAGGGATAAGGATGGCTTAAGGCACTGGCTGTACAGGGGAAGATGTGGGAACTGCCACAGCTGCCCTGTAGGAACCTGGGCAAATTATTTTAAGTCATAGTTTGTGAAGCTGTGCTGTTGATTTGGGTTTCTCAGAGATGGTAAAATGTCACCTCCCCATAGTACTTCAGTTAAATGCAGTTCCCTTGCTATCCCATGCCCAAGAATCAAGGCATCTCAAACTGGCAGTACTTTTGAAAGTATTGACTGTCACCTCTTTAGGCACCTCATGCCCAGCTGTATGGAGAACAATGACATTTCCCTAGTCCAGACCAAGAGGTGAGCTGGAATGCAGCAACTTTTACAGCACCAGTATCCCAAAGCTGGGAGAGTCCAGGATCGTTCAATTACAGGTGTAGATGTACTTGCCTGTAGATCCCTGGCCAGTTTCTGCTGCAGAGCCTGGTCCTTCCCATAGCAGAGAAAGCTGTGTGTGTACACTTGGTAGTCCTTGCCATAGAGACGGAAGTAGAGCTGGTTCTCTGGGGACTCAGAAGTGAGGTCCTTTGATACAAAGGTAATCTGTGTGGAGGCTCCTCCAAGGTCTAGTGCTCCTGATGTCTCACTTAAGGATTTCAGAGAGTGTAGAAGCTTTTTCCAGCCAGACTTGGGAAAAAAAAAAACAAGAAATCAAAGTAAACCAGATATATTGGGCATGGAGAAGATTTATTTTGGAGAAATAAAAAAAAGAAAGAACTATGAGGAGAGAAGCAGAAGCACAGAACACAGGAAACATGGGAAGTCCTGGAGGGGGCATGAGATGAGAGCTGGAGCAAGACATAAGAAAAATTCAAGCTTGTAAATACAGAAGATGGATCATGTACAAGTGTTTGCAGGAGGGCAAAGAATATGAAATCTAATACTATTGTTATGAGAAAAACCAGTCCACTTACTGTTTCAGCTCTCAGAAAATTTATAAGCTCAACAGGAAAGAACCAGTCAAACTTTTCAGAAACAGAAATATTTTAGATCAGGAAGTGAGAAGGATGCTGTACCCAAGCAAAATTATTGAAGATCCTGGTGTTTTATTTCAGTGCTTGAAGCCTAATTATAGTGGTGAATCCTGATACCACTAAGTATCAGGATGTACTCACAGCAACTGCTGAGGCAAGATGTGCAGCTTCCTGATCCCTGGTAAATGGCTTACAAGGGAAGAGAGTGCCTGCAACACCTTCTTGCAAGGCAGGACTTAGAAAGTGCTGCAAGCCAATGATTCAAATGTCCTGCTATAGATATACTACCTGCTTGAAATTGCCCAGAAGGTAGTTAATGGTGATCCATCCATAGGCTCCTTCTTCCTGACCAGTGATGATTCTGGCACCCTGGAAGTTGAAGGGAGCTGAGCGTAGTGTGTTTCCTACTGAGGACAAGACTTTGTCAGCTGCACTCTCATTCTGCAACCTGGATGAACAGAAGAAAGGATGGAGTAACTCTGGCTGACAGCTCGTTATGTGCTTTATTCTGAGTAGGCAGGCTGTGACTCCCCACCAAGTGTCAATGATCAGAGATCAGTCATTCACGTGGTCATCCAGCTCTAACTGGCCATGGTCCTCTCTGTCACACCTTGACAGCACAGCTGACACCAACTCTGACACTTACAGACCCTGCAGCTGGGAGTGGTAGGTACTTGGAGCAGAGACCAGAGCTCTTGTTCTGTAGCAGGTATTCTGACAGGAGTTGCACTGTGGAGACTCCTCTCACTCTTTACTGTCACCATTAGAGAGGAAATCCAGAAGATATCCCCAGGAAGATTTCCCAAGCAATATATACCTAAGATATATTCAGTTCCCTGTCATAGCCAGGAGAGATTTGAGTCACCCTCATCACAAATCACAAATTGTAATTAAAGGAGGGTGTGATTATAAAATTACCTTAGCCTCTGATGGCCCTCTGTGGGGAGTTGCAACATATTTGGGCTCAAAAATCTGGGCCTAATTCCAAACTGTGGGGATGTTTGAGCATCCCCTTATTGTGGGGAGGTCAGGACATCAGCTTGGGCACTGCTGATCTCCTGGTGTTTCTGTGCTGCATGTGGAGGTAGGAGATGATGGAGGGTTGGAGTGAGTGGGGAAGCAACAGAACAGTCCAGGGGACTCAGGGCTCAGAGAGGTCAGCAGCAGAGAAGGCTATTTGGGCACAGTGTGAGCTGGCAGTCTGTCCAAGTAGTGTCCCCCAGAGGCCCCCACTGCACATCCATGGTGATCCCAGGTGCAGTGCTGCAGGAGAGGGGGACAAGCCCTGCAGTACCTGAGAAGCCGCATGCCAGCAGTTGCTCCGAGGTAGACGGGTGTCTCTTTGTGCTGTGCTGAGGGAATCACCTCTTTTGCTTGTTGTAGGCACTGTGCCAGAGAGGGACCTGCCTTCTCTGTGGCATGAGAGTAACCTGAGATCCCAGGCCCTGCAAGAAGTAAAGACACCTTATAGTTCAGGCTCCAAACATAAGCCCAGAATGCTGTCATGAGCAGGTACGTTAAACTGTATCACAGGCAGCAGAATCCAATTCAACCATCCCATTTCTGAGGAGCTTTAGAAATCCTACAGCACCAGCTAAGCCCAATGCACGTAGTGGGTGGTCACAGTACCCAGCATCTGCCACCCTTTCTCTGCAAAGCAGGCTATGAACTAGCCATGAGGGCTGAGAAAGACATTTCTTTAGCATGCCCTGAACATCTGCAGTCTCTTCTCTGAGTCTGCCTGGGTGTACCCTGGATCCGTGCCTGAAAATCCCTGACCCTTCCATGCTGACTCCTCTGGGGGCAGATGCTGTCATTTGTTTGTGTACTTTCTACTCACACTACAACACTGGGTGTTCTGCAGCTATTATGTCTTATGCTAACCCAAGGAAAAAATCGCTGTCCCTCTCTGCCATGTGCCCCCTTGTTCTGGACTGCCCAAGGACCAGTGCCTGCATGGCAGCAGTGAAGCCCCATTTGCTCCAGCTGGCTGTATGCTCAGTGTGCTGCTCATGACGTGGGATGCTTCAGCACTGAGCAGCTATCACAGCAACTTGATAACAGCAGGGCTCTCTCCTGCACTACAGAGGCCTGGAAAGACCCCAGGCAGGTCTGACAACATCTGAGAATGCAGCAATCCATGATGGTTGGTGCTGTTCCTTGTTGTGGGCACCCCTGGGCTTCATTTATGCCTTCCTAAACCATACAGCATCTACACAGCAATTAAATAGAATAAAAAAAGCACCATGACACACATAAGTTGAGCAACCTTGAGCCACAAGCCCTGTACATAGCTTGCACAGAAGCCTTGAACAAGAGCAAACTATGCTCTCCCCTCTCATTGCGTTCATCAGCACTTCAGCAAGAGTGCCTGCAGACATTTTATTTATTTAAGTACATTCTTTGGTGTATTTCTTTCCAAAATGCAATTAATTTCAAGCATCCTGAAAACAAAGGAAAAACTGGATCCATTTTTTTCCCCAGGAAGGTCAGGCACATACAGCTCCCCATGGGAAGCAGTGAGATGCATTATCTCACAGGTGTAACACTGTTTCTACTATTGGCCTCTTCCTCTAGATTTCTCCTCCCTCACCCTTTTATTACATTATCTCTTCTTTATCCCATGCCCCTTTCCCAGCTCCTTTTTCTCCTCTTACCTTCAACTTTACACACCTCCACCTGTTTCACCACCCCGGTGTCGTTCTCCTTCTCTGCTGGCCACTCGTACACGTAGAGGTTGGTGTGGGATGATCCCGCATCCAGCACGATCCCATACTGCGGGCAAAGCAGAGCCCATGTCACACCTGAGGCACCGAGCCAGACACTCTGTGCTGGCCTCCACACATGAAGGACCAGACACACACAGCCCCTCTGCCTGGCAGCTGTGGGAATGTGTGCCACTGCTCCTCTCAGTAGAGCTTCAGTGCAAAACTCCCGGCAAAGGAAACAGCAGCAGGGAAACCGCGAAGTTGGGACTGGTTACTTAAGAGATGATTCCCTGTGAAACTGTAACTGGTCTTACCAAAAAGATGTAAAACAAGATGTTGAGGTGCATGGAGCTAGAAAAAGAGGTTAGCCAGAGCCAGCAAGGGCAGCCACATGTCTGTGAGCACTATGGACACCTAACCCCCCAGCTTGTTTTCCTCTTAAGCGTACCAGCTTGTAATACCTTAATATTCTTCGGAAGTGGCTGGTTTTGGGTCACTGCTACAGCAATTAAAGCAATTACAGCCAAAGTAGATAGGAATCCCAGGATGAGTAGAATCGTTCTTGTTGAGGACATCTTTGGTTTGGTACCTGTGACTAGAGCAGAAAAAGGATGTTAGTATCCCAGTAGCCCATCTTTCCTCACACCCCAAAGGCGTGTCTTTTTCCCTATGAATATCTGCCTTTGCCCACCAGGTTATGAATGGCCTGTGTTTGCAGAATTGGCACAGTATGATAAATCACACACTATGCAGAACTTGTACCACTCAAATTCCTTAAATGTTACAGGCATATTTGGGATAACCTATCTAACAAATTAAGTTTTTTGTGGTTTAATATAAATGGTTAGCAATAGAATTCTGTAAAAAAGTCCACTTATGGCTGATGAAAATAATTTACAACCAATATGTCATCTGAGCTTTCAGAGCCAATATACATATAGTTGCACTTGTTAGTGGCTAGCATGATGCTGTCTTTCACATTTTTCTGCTTTGGATAATCCTTCATGTATCCCACAGTCAAAACCTCATTTCATAACTTAGACTTGGCCAGTTTTGCAACTGTTTAATAATATACCATCTTACTACACAGAACTTTAGAAAGGGTATCAGTGTATTTTCCAGGTTTATAACTTTGATGTAAAGTCAACACTTTAAACAAACAAATAGCTCCAGGGGACATATGTGCTCCTACTATGACATGAAATTAATTTCCACCAACAGTGATGCTCCATACTCAAAAGCACTGATCATCTGACTCGCATGGGAAATAGTTTCTCTTCTCCTTTTACACAAACATTCCAGATGATTAGAAGTACATTACAGTCATTCAGGATGGCAACACCTCAGTGCAGGCACCTACATCAACTATTATCAGACTCTGAGAGAAGCTGCTCTGCACCTGTATGCCACAACTTGTGTTCCAGAGGTCTCCAGACCTCCAGACCCAGATTAATGCTCCAAATCCATCCTGGCACTTCATATCATGCATCCAAATATGAAAAGCGCTCAAGTTCTGAACAGGGTCAGCTCATAACTGCTCTGGTTTTATGTGAGAGGCAGTCCCAGGTTTCAGAACTGTATAGTGTTACCTGACCTTACAAATGACCCTAAATCCTCAATTTATTCTCAGAAGTTAGCCTAAGTGAAAAGAAGCAACACACCTCTGGAAATCTCTAATATTTAGAGATAGGCAAGTAATAGCTTCTTACCTTCTTAGAGAAAATGGAACCTAAAAGTGCCAGGAGAGCTCGCTTTGAAGATGCCACAGACAGGCCCATTGGGAGTGTAACACTGACCCAGAGCTCTGTGTTCTCTCTGTGTAAATCTGCTGAGGTTAACTGTGAAATTTGGAAGCTTGTAACGCTTGCACTTTGTGAGTGCCTATTAGAGGGTCAGCATGCTTGCCAATATCTCCAAGAATGCAGCTTAAAAAAATAGCCTAGTGCACATACCAGACAGTAGGAAGTAAGAATGTATTTTATCCAACTCTATTCGAAAACGCCCAGAACTCAGGGCTCGAAGTGATTAGAAACAGCAGAGCATGACGTCTGGGAGACCTTCCTTCTTATTGGAGAGAGTAGCTGGCTCAGGTTATGATAGCACTGAGCAAGTCTGTTGAACAAAATTATTTTAACCCTAGAGAAATGAATTAAAGCAGATGCTATAATGTAAAGTATAGCTATGAATTTAGCATGCCTGAAAAGTGAAACTGCTGCTGACAGTTGCACAGCACATCTGCATAATTCTTGCCACCCTTCCTCTGAGATCTTGCCTAGAGGCAGCCATGAACAAGTTTGTTACATGTTTGCAGTCATAGGAATGAAGGTTATGTGACTTTGCACAAGTTCTAAGATTTTCAGATTTCCTGTTGTGATGGGTATTGTCAGACTGCTGTATCTTTTCAGCAGCCACACTCTGAAGTGCCAGCACTGGCAGCAAAGCAGGAGCATTGTTCTCACTGTAATGAACCATCCCAATTATGATCTAGAAATCCTTGTCTGAAGGCAGAGGCATAATGATAATTGTCTGCATCCCATCTGTAGCCTGAGATCAGTAATTTTTTTGCCAAGGCACATTATTTTCTTAACCCTGAATATGACTTTTGCCTGAATTTTAGTTCAGTATCATGAACAGTTTTCAGGACTCTGGGGTTTGTAGATAGGTGACTTCATTGCTGTATCTCATACCAGACCATCCATCTCTGTGAACTCTAATGCTACCAAGAAGCATTTTATTGAAATGTTTCATACAAGAAAAGGTACAAGGTGGTAAGCATAATCCAGAAGTAGTGTAACAAAGTAATAACCTTCCAAAGAGCACTCAAAGTGTACAGACTTGAATACTTGACAGAGTTGTTTAAAAAAGACAAAGTTATTTTTAAAAATCCAAACAAAAACCAACCCTGCAAATCTATCTAAAGAATTCAATGTTGAAATTCACTTGCTATTTGTTCTGAAAGGTGAGGTATTTAAATAAATTCCCTTTTCTATGCACTTGGTTACCTCCATCAGCTCTAGGTGTAATTGCAGGTTCTGCAGGAGCTGAAGAATTAAATATTCCAGCTTCCTCCAGCTCCTTAGAGTTTCACATTCACACTGCTGAATGCCATGCAAACACTCCCCAGTGTCCACCAAGTGGAGCAGTACTTGACTGATTGCCATGCCCCAGGGTTTTCCTTCCACTAGCAGTTTTCCTCAGCTAAAGATTAAGCAGACACAATCTGCTGTCCCTGTGCCCAGTCAGGATCCAAGCAGAGACAGATCTCTACTCTTTCTCTCACACTGCCCACTGTGAGCAGTGACTAAAACACCCCGTAGGGCCATAAGTAGGCATAGAAATGATGCTGCTTTTCTCCTCTCAGAGCTCAGAGCTGCTTGATCCTGGAGCCCTGCCCAGCTGCACGGGCATTGAGCTCTCTCCAGATGCTGGAGCACAGCCCAGCTGCTCAGGCATCTCTGTCTGTTTCCAATTTTGGTCTCTTAGCTTTTTTGTAGGGGCTATCACTGGTTCCATCCAGTGATGGCCCCAAAACATAAACAGATCTAACATCCTTTCTGTCTCCAAGACAGGGAACTGGGAGGATGCTGTCAGTCACTCCAGGTAGCAGCAATTTTGCTGCGGAAACCCTGTTGCTTTTAGTGAATAACCAGGAAGGACCACACCAGCGTGGGAGGCAGCTCTGTGTGAAGGCAAGGAAGCAGATTTGACTCCTGTGTCTTCCAGAGCTCAAGACAAATAGGAAATGGCCCCTCCAGCCAAACTCCACTAAATCAACGGCACCTCTGCATGCCAGGAGATGTCACTCACAGCCAAGGCTGCCCACCCTCAACTCCCTTCTCACCAAACAAGACTTACTAACAAAAGTTAAAAGGAATCAGGCAACCAACTGCTTTTAGACATGCAATAAGCAGAGACTAAGGCTTGTTTAAGGAGTGACATTAGGAACGTCAAGCAGAAAAGAAAAGATGCTGTGCATAGACCAAAGCCATGCTTGGTTCAGACAATCTCACTGTGACCCATCATCTCTAATAAATACAAATATTTTTGTAAGCTCTAACTTCACACAACAGATAAAGCTGATGTTTGATCTTTCATTTGGATGTTCATGCTCAGTCTGTTACAGAAGGCATCACAAAAAGTTGTACTGCAAGGCCATCTCTCTTTCACTGCACAAGTGCCACACTGACAGAGACAGTTCCCACCATCACCTTTATCCTCTCAGCACTCCTCTCTGTGGTCAGAAACATTCCCATTTTCCGCCTTAATTTATTTATTGTCAGTTACTCTCTCTGCCTGTCTTCCACTTCTATCTCACAACTTCTGAAATGCCCAGTCCTAAGAGAATTCATTCTTTTAGTCAATTTGTAAGAAATTATCCTTTCTGGATTTTTGTCTTTCCCAGCCTTTTCTGTCTACCTGGAGAGTCCAGCATCACTTCACTGCATGTAGAATTTATTGCTTATATTTTTCTTGAGCATTCTGACCAGAGCTGCAAGGAGACTGGCCTTGCACAGCGGTGAACCCATTCCACAGGAATACAGTCCCAGCCTAAATGAAGTGAGGTGGGGACTTGTACTACCACAGAAACATGGTCATTCAGCAGCACAGGCTGTGCTAAGTCAACCCAGAACCTCTCATGCAAACTCAGCAAACCCACCCAGGAGAGAGGGGCTTGGTGATGCAGTCTGTGCACATTTTCTAACTGCAGGCGTTCGTGTCTGTGGAGTTCTGCTGGCAGTGGTGGTAGGGAAAGGGCATGGGAGCAGTCAGTGCTGCTGTTCAACATGGAGAGGAGACACACACATCATCCTCCTGGTGAGTGAAAATGAGATTCCAGTTGTCATGAAGCTTTTCAGGCTGAATTGCCTGAAATTACCTCACTGATTATTCTGTGAGGTTGCTGAACTTGCAGGGTTCAGGGTTTGATGCACATTACCCAAAAGACACTCCTGTCTTCAGACTCAGCACAGCCAAAAATCTGAGTGCATAAACACTCAGAAGAGCCATGCTGCTTCATTTATCAACCCTTTTATGAAATTTTCCCTGTCCCCAACTGACTTCTTACTCATTCTTCATCTGCCTTTTTTGTTTCAACATGCTTGTATCCAAGTTACCTAGGAAGACTTTGCTGCAAAGTAATGTAAACCACCTGTTTCAGGCCAGCATATTGGAAAAGTCTTTTCTTAGGCTGTCAAGAGGCTCAGGTTTGTCTTAAAATTTACATACAAGCACATATACAGTACGCCAATGGCTTTGGTTTAAGGGGCTTTATTTCAAAGTATCAGGACAAGACACTCAGCACGTTGAAATTGGAATTCAAGCTCCAGATCAGGATTTTACATCACTTTTTACAACTGCTACATGGAACAGTGTGGGAGACTCTGCTCCAAGTTTTAATTATTCATATGGCAATGACTGTGGCCTAAATACTGGTGTGATCTCTGCCCCTCCTTGTAGTGCTATGTAGAATAATAAATACACATTTACTGGGTTATATTTTTCCAGATGAAATACTTGTAAGTGCTGAAGTACAAACATTAAAGTGTCAGTGAAACTGATAATCCAAACAGTGTAATGGGTTTTTTGGATGCTGTCTCTCAGAGACATTTGATACTGAAATCATGAATCCTTACATATCTCAAAACCCTCAGAGTCATATGAATTTGAGCTATACAGCTTGGCAGCTTGAACTGCCCCATGTGCACACATACCTGTGCATTAGTGAGCTGGAAGATAAAGAGTGTGCCTGTATCTGAGATAACACCAAGCTGGGAGCAAAGCATACTGACACATAGGACTGGAATTGAAAATAAATTTGACAAATAGGTGAGAGCCTGGTGAAAACATCTAACTCACTTAAGGACAAAAGCAAATATGACATTTAGGTAAGAGGCATCACCCAAAGACAGTGTAGTGAGCAATCTGTTAAGAAGCTTTTCCAGAGAAAACATCATTGCAGCTACAGCAGTTTATAGTAATCTTTCCCTCCATCTAAAGCTGGTAAATCCTCCTGTGAGGTTCTATGACCAATTTTGGACACTGCCTTTCAGGAAAGATGTAGACCACTTGGAGAAACTCCATAAGAGAACAAGAAAGATCACAAGCTTAAAAGCTTGACCTATGAGGAAAAACTGAGGGAATTGAATTGTCAAGTTTGCAAAAAAGAAGAGTAAAGAAGGCTCATTAATTGTCTACAGACAAATGACATTTCTGTCTGCCAGTGCTGGTGTAGCCAATCCTGCCTCAGGATTAGGGTGGCTCCTGGATTTTCTCCCAGTTCCGTTTCCTTGGTTCAGAAGGAGGGGAGTCAGCAAAAAGGGGACAATGCACTCATAAGTTATGCTGTCAGCAAAGCCAATGCAGTGCATATGCTCTCCCTGTGGGATACAGATGCAGTTGTACAAAGGGCTCCCTCCTTTGCCCAACAAAGCTCCAGGTTTTGTTCAGACACAATTCAGCCATGGCAACCACCCTGCTGGGTGCTATCCATGTGTGCAGCACTGCTTGGTGTGGGAGCTCCTCATCCTTGTGCTGTTTTTAGTGTTGTGGCTGGGATACAGCCCTGGGAAATTGCACAAGACACATTGAATGAGTCCTCTTTTCCTGGAAAAAAGTACAGCAGGTGGAAATGTTGGAGAGCTGCTGGGTGCTGGAGGCAGTAAAAGCTGAGCAATAGTAGCAAGAGATGGATACAAAGGAGCAGGCAGCACACATTTCTCCTCCCTCCACAGCTGCCTGCTGCCCAGAGGGGCTTTGTGCCCGGGCACCCCCGTGGCCCTGCAGTGCAGTTGCTGCTGGAGAGGTGATGTCCAGGGGTTCTGGCCACGAGCCCCAGTGGCCCAGACTGCCACAAGTGCCCCATTCACCGTGCACAAAGCAGGTTCCCCTGTCAGAGACCTTCCCATGCTGCAGGGCTGGGGATGGTGCTCAGCCTCCCCAGCTCTCTGCGAGGCACTCACACCCCCTCCCACCTTGGCCTCACAGCCCATCTCCCTGGTGTTACACACTGCCCCCACCAAGTCTTCCCAATGCCTGCTCATTAAATAATCTCTCTGCACAAAGATATTTTTCTGGCTTGCATCACAGAAGTCAGATACTCAATATTCTTAAATACAACCAGCAAGTGTCAGGATGCTGCTGACACAATGACCTCTAGATAGTTTTTTTTTTCACATGTAAACATGATAGGTTTTTTTTCACATGTAAACATTTCTATGCCTGTATCCTACTTGTTCTCCTACCCATTTCTTTACAATACTCACATCAAAGAGGTTTCTCAAATCAGAAGAGAAAACTGTTATCAGTTACATCAGTTTCCTGTCAGGAAACCTCTGACATTAATTTCCTACTAGCCATCAAAGCTATATTTTAACTGGAGAAGATTTATTGCCATTATGCACAAAGCTTGAAATTTCATCAGAAAATATCCACTGAGCTCAAGGGGGCTTCCCCTCCTCCCCAGCTTACCAGCTAAATTATTGCTTGAATATGCTTGACTATCACATGATGTGAAGGCATTTGTTTGTCTTTTTGGGAAAAAAAAGGATGCACCAAGCACTGACACCTTTCAGCTTTGTCATTATAAATTTGCACTAGTTTTATCTTCCTTTATTGCCTCTGAATATGCATCTTTAAGAGATTTTATTATTTTCAAGATACTATAACTTTCAACAGTTGGATTATGGCTTTTGTGGAATGAAATAGAAAGAGAATGGGTTGCTTCTTATTAGCATTCCTATTTCCACATTTTAAATACGCTTTTTATTTTGTGATATTACTTCTTTTAAGAGCTACTAGACATTGTTGACAGAATAAGTGTGCATTACTTTTATAATAATTTGAAACTCTCATAGAAATTCCTCTTTTTCTCTTGTGACTGGGGTCAACATATATTTCTCTTGAGCTAGAAGTAATGCATTGCAAATTGTGAGATGGTCACGCTCAGTTCTGAGAAATTGCCTTGTCTTTCACTAAAATCCACCATCATATCAGCTTTTCTTGTCCCTATATAGAAAGCCATGCTTGTCTCTGTCCTCAGCATCCTGACTGGTGACAGGCACTGGTCTTCATTTGCTTTGGTCTCTTGCTCCCAGTTCAGCCCTGGGCAGCTATTGTGTACAACTGTTTAAGTATGGTTGCTGCTGAAGACAGCAGGACCACTGCTTACACTGGAAGATGGCTGATGTGACTCAACCCAGTACGGCCCACCCTTTCCTGTGTCCCATCAACCACCCACACAAGAGGGGGATGTACANAGTTCAGAAACTTCCTGGAGAACAAAAAGTCCTGAGCTTTGTAAATGCTGCACTGCCCCACAGGAGGTTCTGATGGGGAATGACTGCAGAGGAAAGAGATCCCAATACCCTGTCACCCACAGCTTGCTCTGCACCCAGCCCTCTTTGACTCCCAGTGGAGGCAAAACACAACCCCGGCAGTCCCCAGTTTTCCTGTAAGCCCTCTCCACTGACAACCTTCCCTGCCCTGAAGGGGCTGAGGCCACCAAGCCTCTCAGCACACTTTAAGGATGTTTTTCTCTGCACTGTAGACTCCTGGGATCACCTTGTGTGTTGAATAACATTACTGCCTTCAGGGGCTCACTTCCCTGCTTTCCAAAATAAACAGTACAGCTGCCCAAAGTGCCACATGTCAGCCAGCAGAGCTGTTGCCTGTGCTGCCCAAGGATTTCTGCACAGAAAAGCAACCAGCATTTCTCCTGAAGTTTCACTTCCCATTCAGGACCAAATACCATTGGAGACTGATCACAGACACACAAACCCCGTCCCAAGCTGGTGCAGCATCAGCACAGCCACTGGCAAGGCCCCTGGGGGTGATGCCATTCCACAGCAGTCCCACATGTGGATTGCTGCAGTGCCTAACTATGCCTGGGATTTTGCCTATGCCCAGGCTGTGCCACCCCTTAGTATTGTGATTTCCAGCACATCTGTTTGCTGTCTTAAAAGAGCATTTCTCAGTCCTATAAGGTACCCAGTGAGTTTTTCCTCCCTTAACATGCATAGCATCCATTTGCAGCAGAGAACACTGCAGGCACCTTCCCTTTGCAACTTATCCTGGCAAATGAAGCAAAGACCCTTTGCTATTCAGGCAGGGCAGCAGCCCTGTTGCCTCCTTTCAGCAGGCCAGGGTTAGGGCTGCATGCATAAAAAAAGACAGCACTCTGCTTAGCCCCTTCCCAACTCACCCCTTTACCTTCAGCTGTCAGCACTGCAATCTCCATTCCTCACTGCAGAACACAGGACAAGAAACAGCTGGAATAGTTTCTTTTTCTTGCTGAGGAGCACATCCACTGTCTAGGCCTTGTGGAAAAATATACTGATTTCTCAGAGGTCAGCTTTAATAACTAGGATTCCCACAAACCATGAGGAGAATTCAGCTCATGATATTTGGCATGAATATAATTCTCTGTTCCTCATGCTGCTACAATTTCCATTTCAAATAGCAGGAAACAAATTACCCTGTGGTATTTTTAGTGACAACCAATGGTAAGGAACATGGGATCAAAGGCTATTGCAGGGCACAGGCCTTGACAAAGTTCCTGAGCATAAGAGAAGAAATACTTCTTGGAAGTTACAAAGGTAATAAGATAAATATGAATCTAAATTTTCATGGTCAGAGAAGCACTTTGAAAAGGCTGGAGCCTCATGCTGACATGTAACAAAACAGCAAAGGAGTTTTGCTGGATGAATGGGCTGGCACAGAATGCTATTAATCTCCAAAGTTCAGATTACTTATTACTGGGATGTGCAGTGAATCCTGAAAGAAGAATTAGGCTCAGGGAAAGAAACCCATTTATAATCAAGCCATAGTTTGGCCTTCAATTTGTGTGTCTCCATTAATATTCCCTCTCCCCACTATTCTTGCCTCAAGTATTTCAAAATACAAACATGAAATATTTTGGATAAGGCAGCATGGGTACAGGGGGTTAGTCACAGCAGCCCACCCTTCTGTCCAGAAACCCTGGGCCCATGCAAAAAGGAGCTACAGATCTGCTGCTTCCCTGGAGTCATTGTGTTTCCCAGCCTCTTCCAGCACCACTCTCCCTCTGGCTTGAGATAGGAGGTACCAAGATCAAGTCAGAGCCAACCTTCCAGCCACAGGATCTCCAGCCCAGCTGCAGAGCTTGCAGCGAGTTCACATGAGCACACATTTTTCTCACATCTCCTGCAGGAGCAGGGACATTGAAAAGGTTATTTATTAACAGCTCTGGGACAAATGAGCAAGAAAGAAAACAAATCCATTAATAAATCAGCTAAAGAGAAAACTTGTGACTCTTAATGGTCTCCTTTGTAATTCCTTAAGTGTGGCCTGGAGCTGCCCTGGCATCATTTCTTGTGATGCTGAATCAGCAGAACAGCCCCACTTGTGCATTGACTAGCCTGATAAGAGCAAAATACACCCAAGAAAGCACTAACTTACACCATGTCCAGATTTTTCTTTGTTTCTGTTAGGATCTGGGGAGACTGATAGTGCTCTAATTTCTCACCACTAAATACCAAGAAGTGACTCACATTAGCATCTACCTCTGCAATCCAGGACAAATGCTTTCCTCCGGGACAAGGTGGAGACAGGATAAAGGGAGAAAACTCACGCTAGAGCTGTCTGAAAGAACAACGTCATTGCTATCTCAGCTCTCATTTAGGAGCATACCAATCCTGAATACTTTGCCAGACTTTGTTCTTTGATAACATTTCTCAAGGGGGCGGGGGGGAGGGGAACAAAAATAACAAAACACTGTTCTGTTTAACAGTTACCCATAGCAGAGAAAAGCTGAGCTAAAGTTTCCAACAATTATCAGTACAAAATCCTAAAATAGACATGCAATGTACCATTTTTGAATTTATAACTGCCTGGACAAGAGTTCCATCATGTGGATTGAAAGCTGTGTAAAAGAGAACAAGGCAGCTTATCAAGATGACATGTTAGAACAACAGTGTTAAAATGCTCAGTATAGCAGTGATATGGATGAAGAAACCAAGGCTTCAAGCAGATATGGCAAATTGTTGTGTAATTCATTGGGAGGAACTGTATGTCCAGGAAGGAGAGATAAATTATGTCCAAGGTATCTATGGAAACCACCATCTTATACAGGAAACAATTAAACTCAGAAAAAGACAAACAAGAGAAAAATAACTCATACTTCAGATGCTCATAAGGCAAACAACATTAACTGAAAGCAGGATTTGATCCCAAAGAGATGGGGCTCACTTAAAGAGATGTGAAATGTGGAAATGAAGGCTAGCAGCTGAAGGAGAAATAGGAGCTGTACAGTAACTCTTGGGGGCTGTCTCCTCAGAGAAAATGTGGGAACCCTAGCCTTAAATCCATTTATAAACTGGCTGGGCTCCCACAGCAGTCTCACTCAGATGACTCTCAGCAGCAGGTCTCTTCCTGGGCCATGACCTGCTCATCCTTTACGCAGGCACGCGGGAAGTCAGCTTACTTTGGGTGGGAATGGTGAAGTCAAAGTGCTTGGGAGGAGGTTCAGTTTTGCACTTGCCATCACTGAAAGCATCTGAGAACTTTCCTTGCCCTCCTGCTTTGTCTGATATTTTTATCCAGATTTTTTCAGCCCTTAGAGCCTCTTACAGCTCAACTTAGGCCTGATTATATTTTTGCTACACTGATCACACCAAAACAAAAGCTTCTTAAACTCTGATGGTCTTACCAGTTATAAAAGAAAAAAGATGTGAAAGCTTTGTTTAAGAATGGAGAAGTTTTTAATGTAGCTATGATACAGCAAATTAATGCAGCAACAGCGCATGACCTTACGAAACAGGAAGACAGTGTTCGTTTTGAAAAATTGTTTTGGTCTTATTTTCTCCCCCATGCTCACTCCCCCCATACTCACAGGCACCCAAGCTCGCTGAGTTGCTCCAGCAGGATCCTCTGTGAGATGAGACCGAGTGTGCCAAGTACCAAATCCTCACTGCTCCTCTTGGGTTCCTCTTCAGTGACAAGCTACAAATTCTTGAGCAGGTCTTTTGCCATCTTCAGGAGTTAATGGTTACCACAGGGTGATCCTTTTGCCTGGAAATCCCTTTTATCTAGATCAGGTGGCTGCTCAGTGCCTTCCCCCCCTCATTTTGGGTACCTTAGCTCCCACTGTCTGTCTGCTAGCTGGGAGAGGAGAAGGACAACATGCACAGAGGATGTGCTCTGAGTTTACTGTGATCCCACTGTTATTTGAGCAGTTTTGTTCCCCAAGGACTCATCCGCACTTTATCAGCACCCAGGCCTTTTCCTGACAAGCCATCCATGTGAGGCTTATCAGGGCACAGGCAGCCAGGCTTGTTGTACGTTTTTCAGCATTTACCCTGTTTTAGTGCAGTCAGTTACATCTTTGGTTATCCATACAGACCATTCTGTTACTCTTTGATCTGCTTTTCTCTCACACACACATATTTCCATTCACATTTCCTCCAGGCCAGCTGTAGTATTCCTGCTCCTTCAGCTGCATGCTTATTTTATGCAGGGTGTGTTTTCACAGGCCACCACTGCAGCTGGGAAAGGGTCTCCTTGGTTAGGTTAGGTTATGACAGCAGCAAAGGAAGTAGGTTTTAGAGCTGCTGTGGTTAACATGCAGTTCTGCTGCTCAGATGCAGCCAGGTCTCCTGCTCGGAGCTTGTGTCACAGCAAGAGCACAGCAGCAGTGGCAGTCTTTGGGAAGTTAGAGGATGCTGAAATCCTGCAGAGCAACAATGAAGCCTGTCCCTGGGTGTCACTACCAGACTCACCACAGAGTATTTAAAACAGTTTTCAACCAAGATATCACCAGCAATGTTAGAGCTGGAGCTGTTTTCAGCCTGTCACCTGCTGAGCAGCTGCCTGTGACAGTACAGGATGAGACCATTGTCACTGAGACCTGGTACTGTTCCTATATCCAGGCTTGCAGGGTAAGGCTGGCATTAATCTCAGCTCCTCCCATAAAGCTCCTGTGAGACAGGACAGCTGCAGTTATCCCAGAGCAGAACCACAGCACCCACAAGGAAGCCTTTTGCACTCACATTTTCTCATGTCACAGAGTCCAGCCTTCTCCCAGCACAGAGGCACCAAGCAAGGCCAGGACTCTCTCACTACTTTCTCAATATTGCCAGGCTCCCCTTGGCCCTCTGGCTTTCACAGCTGACTCCAGCTCTCAGCTGTGCTGTCTACCCACATCACATGGGAAACTAATACAAAACAGGTAATGCTGGAGGCCCCATCACAGTTTTGTCAGCCTTTCCCTAATAACAACTCATAACACTTAAATTTGATTCAGTGCTTTTTACCCATACATTGCCAAGGAGTTTACACAGGTCAGCACCATTAGCCTTATTCCCCCAGTTGATGAAAAAGCATAAGAGTGCAGCAGACATCTCAATGCTCTGCCCTGTGGACCACCTCATCCCCTTGCCTGGGTAGCTCCCATGGACCAGGGGTCGCAGCACACTCTCTCCTTTAGAGAGGCAGAATTCCCAAGGTCTAGGGAAAAAGCAGCACACTTTGGTTACAGCTACTCTTAAATCCATCTTCCATCATTTTGATATATTCTCTGATGTTCTGCCAGACTAACAACAATTTGGAGATTAATGGTCCAGTAAAGTACACACATGACTCATGCTACAATTTCTATGCAGTTCTGCTACAACTTTAAAAACACGGAATAAAAATTGAAAATGTCATTTAGGTTAGAAGAAACAGGCTGGAAAAGAGAAACACAGGCATCAGAGTCCCATGGAGGAATGAAGGCATTCCCTGTGTATCCTTCCTGCAGACTTCAGGGATGGAGGAAGGAGAAACTAGCAGAGTTAAAAGAATTCATTACTACATTATAAAGATGCCAATAAACTAAAGACTAACTGCTACACCACACCAAAAATTCCTGAGATGTGTAAATTTATTGTTACAATCTCCTGAGAAACAGAGAGGCAAAAGAAGTCCTCCAAATCCCTATTTACAGAAGGATATCTATTCCCAGCAAGGTCTATGGGATCAAGTTAACATTCTTAGGTGCCAAGTGGCCACAGGACTGGAGATTCTTAAATTGGTAGAGAAATTACTAGTCTCTGTGGCTGAGACTAGCTTTGTAACCTAAAAACCAACTGTGAAATTACTGTCTTTAACAAGGAGTTCATAGCATGGGGCCAGGTTCTATTGTAAACCACTATTTTTAAGATGAAGGGCAGGGGTTTTCACAGTTTGCTTAACTGCTCTGTTTGCTCTGCCACAAAAGGCACTATCCTACCTCTGTCTTATGCCATAGTTCCACCTTTCAAATATGGTCCTAATTCTCTTTAGTTAATGACAGAATAAATTCTAAAGAACCTTGCTGGAACATTCTTTTCTTCTTTTCCCTATGGCTTTCATGATTTTGGTCACAGCAGTATTTCTAAGTATTGTAAACAAGAGCCTGACCACTAGATTTACCAGAATAAAGTTCTTTTTGGCTTCCACTCTGTTCATGTTTACTGCAGTCTCAAACAAAGCTGACAAACAGTAAGCTTCCTATATTATGTCAGTGAAGTGAGACTAAATATACAGAAGTTTTAGATCAACTTATTTGGCACATTCAATTCAAGACAAAATTGCAGATTTCCAGTGCATTTCCCAAAAGAATCTGGAGCCAGCAGCTTTGGGCTGATTGTGGCAAAGAACAGATGTTCTGCCTGGCAGGAGCTGCCCACTCCCATTCTGGCAAAGAGTAGGGTGGGACAGTTTTCAGCAGAGGAGCAAATCCCATTCCATTACCAAACCCACCCTCCACAAAACAGCTCCACCTTTCCTCCCACTGCATGCCTGCTCCCTGGGCTCTGCCATGCACTCTGGATATTTCCATCCACTAGCTCTACTAAAGGGACTCCAAATTCTCTCTGTCCCTCACTTTTGGAGGAGTCCACCCCTTCTTGCTAAGCCCAGGGAGGAAGGTGGAGAAGCTGGTGCCTCCCCTGCCCCCAGCTGCAGTGTGACTTCTGAAGAACGATAGAAACCACAGCAGCTGAACCAGCCTCTCCTGTCTCTCCTCTGTCTCAGGAGCCCTACAAGCAGATTGTGACAGTGCTGTGAACCAACTGAGAGGCTGAAGTGGTTTCTGAGCCCTGAGCTGCTGACTCACCTTTTCCAGTCAGCACACAGAGCTCAAAGGCCAGGGATGGTTTGAGCTTTGGCTGAGAGGTTGCAGACATTTAATAAAAACCAAACTGAATCTCATCCCTTTGTAAAAATAGGTCTATTTTCTTTGCATCCTCTCCATCAAGAATGCTCTGGCATTCACCATGTTTTGTGATCAGGGCCAAGAGTCTCAGGAGCATCAGAAACAAAGGGGAGAATACAAATCAAACTAAGACCCTTTAACTTCTACTTAAGCAACATAAAAATGTTTGCTTAGAGGTGCAAGTCCCAGCCTGTAAATCAGTCAGTTACCCTGCAAGGGTTACTTTTTATTCAGAAGAGATGTAGTATTCAGCTGGGTGAAGGTCACAAGGGAGCATAGAACAGCACGGGTCAGACTGATGGATGCATGTCTCCTCATACTAGAAACTTAATCCCTGTGTTGGCAGCACAAAGGGAATTTGAAAGGCAGTCTGAAGGAAGACAGTGAAGTGGCTCTGCAGATCCTGGCTGAAAGCTCTTCCCAAGCTGGAATGGACAAAAATGGGCCCCAAAGGTTTCAGACAAGAACCACAACAGGCAGAGTTGCAGCACTGCTGGTGGTGGCTAAGCACCAACGGAACAGTGACAGCACTGACCATTACACTGCCTGCAACACCCTTGAGTGTGAATAGCCAGTGCAGCACTAGGGACAGAGGGACAAGGAACCCAAAGAGCAGGCTGGGAAACAGATCTTTGTAGCATCTTCCACATTTGGGGGCAGTAAATGCATGAGAGAATGTGAGCAGATGAATTTGTTCAGTGTGCACTTAGCCGACTCTGCTCTCTTCCATCTGGTCTCTCACACTTTTCCCCTTAATTCATTTCTTAATTTGTACTGCTAGTGCAGAGTTTCAGAGCACAGGGCTTGTTTCTTGTCTCTCCTTGTATTTCACTGAAGGTTTTTCTCCTGCACCTCCCAATAACTTTAATGAAAGTGACTTTTACCCTCACCCTCTTTCTGTTCTCTCATTTGGGCCAGTGTTGACTTTCAAGTTAGACAAGCTGAAAGTTATCACAAAATGAAAAGAACAAGGCTAGAGACAAGGACAGGTGCCTTTTCTCTTCCAGCAGCAAGATTTATATGAAATGATATAAAGTAGAAGTGCACCCTTAGGCTCTGCTGTTCTCTGTGTGAGCATTCTGGCAACAGCTCTGTGACTAAGATAATCTGATGGAAATACCTGCCATAAACCTTCAGCTCTGCTCAGGACAGGGAGATTTCCAATGAGTTGAAACTTAAAGCCAGTTCTCACACATAGATGACAAAATAATAATAGAGTTTTATAAGTAGTCCCCATCTAACTCAGCTTTCAGAAAACCAACTTGGGTGCTTCTCTTGTGACCATGATCTAAAATTTTACAATTTAAATTTGATCAGTCTCAAACAATACTAATCCCTTATCAGGTGGCTTTCCAAAGTAATTTCAGTATCACCTACTTCATCCCAAAGTTCAACCCAAACACTTCCATCTCTAACCAAATCTTAACCACCTTGAACAGATGATTTCTAAGCTGAGAACTCAGTTCCTGTCTCAACACACTTCCAACCCCATCCAGCTCTGTGGAACACTGTTATTGGGCATTGGGCTAGTAAGAAGGTATAAAATACCTACCCAGAGGGTATTAACCCAAAAGTTTCATTTCCTAGCTGCTCTCAAACCCACAGTTGGAAAGATGTCTTAGGTAAAGAAGAAATGCAACTGAGCATGATACTTCTGCACCACACGATGCCAGTTTTGCAACTTAGGTAAAACCAAAAAGATTATAAATTAGTATAGCTTCTGTAACCCTTTGGTTTTCAGGTGATCAGCCTCTTAAATTTATTCTTTCTCCTCTAGAAATTCCTCAAGGGTATTCTATATGTTTCTGGTAATTACAAGTCAAGGGGCAAACAGATTGCAGTGGTTACAATAAGGTTGACTGGAGGACAACCTTCTCCCTCCATGGTAGTGAAGAACCCAAAACCTCTGAGTTAGGGCTGTCCCAGACATATATATATATATATTTATAGAAATACAGATACATACACACACCTCTACATATTTTTTTCTGAACAACATTGTCTGGAAATCTTTCTGGTCTATTCAATGTTTGAATGTCCAATTTTCCTCACAAAGTCACATTATCTGTGCTTTTACAAGCTTGGCTTAAAGCCTTTTATTTGCTCTTTATCTTTCCAACCACTCTTGGCTTCTTTAGACTTTTTCCTCTGACTTAATTGGTATTTGTACTGGTCCTCCTAGCATTGACAAACTCCATCTGCAAATCAGCAATGATTTTATGCTTTTTAGATCGTTATTGGAAATGTCTAATGCCATCAGGCCTCTTGAAGAATACCTCTGAAAACACAGCTGTTTCATGATTATTTCCTTTGATAACTATTTTTGAGATCTATTGTTACTTAGGTCTTAATCCATTAGTTCATTCTTTGCTAAAGAGTCATAGGGAGACTTTTGCAATCAGAACATTAGAAGTGTATCTATTGTGAAGAAGTTTAAACATGGAAGGTATTCATATTTACTCTTTTCAACCACTTTTTTTTTTTTTCTCTGGGAAATAAAACAAGTGCAAATAATTAGATGGAAAATAAAGGACCAGTGCCTTCCCAGTCCTACACTTATAATCCAGACCATGGCTGCCAAATATGAGCTAGGGAATTCAGTTCTTCCAGTTCCCCTTTTGTGTAGTGGTTCTTAACTATCCGGGGAGTCAAGCTTTGGAAATCCCTTAACTTACAGCCTATATTTATTCAACAGCCACTCAGCTTTTAAGAATACTTTTTTTTTTTTTTCCCTAGAACTTCAATGAGTGTTCACATGCATAAGACAAAATGCAGCCTGTTTTTTTACCGAATGGGAATCACACCAGGCTTGTGTGACATCTATTTTTTTAAGTCAGCTGACTTACTGTGTAAACAAAAGAGCCTTCAAGAAAGCAAAGACAGATTAAAAGATCTACCAGTACTTGAAATACTTCCCACCACTCCTTCTTTTAAGTGCATTCTCCAGCCAAGTTCCAAACCCAAAAGAAACATGTTCCTTGAAGTTCTTGCTGCAGACTCTTGTAAGTGGGACTATCTCCATCCTAGGATGCAGACCAATCTGCTCACTTGAGGGAGCCACATGAACTCATAAGTTTGCTTCTGTCTGGAATGAGTAATTTCCTTTACGATGCATTAATTCTGTTATCCATTTTGACAATGTTACCCATTTCTACAATATTATTCTGAAAGTTACTTTGATAAGTTTTATTCTCTACAAAACCAAAAGAATATAATCAAATGATGCTTGCTTATTGAGGAGAGCTATCCAGTAATTTATATAAAACTAATGTCAAACTCTATTGCCAGTAGCTCTCCAGAATACCCACCATCATACTGCTGGGATATTGGCTGAATAGCATTCTTCCCATTGCCAGGGAGATCCATAGTGCTCCAGCTTGCTGAAAATTAACATCATTGTGTATCAACTTTCTCAGTAAGTATTAGGCACATTTCATTTCAAATTGTTGTTAAACTTTATTGACCCCCAAAACATTAATCTACAAAACAAACTACTTCCATGAACATCCATGAAATAGTTCTTCATACCAGAATTCATTGCGTCCCCTCCTCTCCCAATTTTGGAAAAGTATTTAGCCAACATTTTTCTGATTTTGTCCTGTATTGTCATTAAAATCTTGCCCTGTCCATCTCCATAATGATCTTTCACTTAATTTATACACATTATTTTGTTCCTAAGGCATACTAAATGCTTCCTCTGAATTGTGCCTGGCCCTGATAAATTTAGATTTTCCCCTGACATCTTTACTTTCTCTAAATAATCTTCCCCATTCAGAGTCTATGTTTTCCATCAGATGTTCTCCACTTCCTCTTTCTCCACTTCCTTTTCATTTACTTGTTTTAACTTCTATTTGCTGCCTTCACTGCTTGAATGAACAAATCAAAGTCATCTTCATTCTTGGTTTTGATATGCTGCTCAATATGTCTTCTTTAAATTTGTGATTTTTCCATTCACATTCCTTTACTTCTTTTTCCCCTGTCAGATTTTGCTTTATTACTGTTCCATGCTGGAATGATCTATAGAGAGCAGTCATCAGACAGTGATTAATTAATCTCTGTGTATATGGAGACCTCTAAATCAGAGTTACTACATGAGTACCTTTCATGTTAAAATAGATAAATTTTATAAGGTTTATTTCTTTTCACTCCTGTCTTCATGAGATCAGTGTCATGCTCTAGCCAGACTGAAGCACACCCATGTATCTTCCAGTAACATGTATTTTTTAGGTTGTCATGCTTTCTGCCCAAGAAAGTATTCAGTGATCAATGATATAACCTGTTGCTATGTAACATCCCAAACAGAATTTATTTTTTGGCCATTTTAGCCAATTTCAAAGCAGAGCTGACGGTGTCAGTGTTTAAAAACAAGCTTCCTAAAACTGAAGAGTAGTGTTCCAAAGGCACTTATTACAGTCCCTGTGGACATGGCTCACAGGAAACAGGTGTTCTTACTGAAACACTTCTTAATAATCCCTTTCTGATGAAAGCACATGCCCTTGGTGTGCATTTGTGCCTCATTTCAAGGTGGAACCTTCCTACTACCTGATAGATACCATCTGTCCCAGACAGGGACAGGTGTTGAGCCCATTGACTGCTGCCTCTGGAAAAGATACTGTGAGAGGCATTCTCAGAAACAGAGTGGTGTTTTCATTTCCAACACAGATGAAATGCAATTCTTTGCTATTTATTGCACTAATTTTCTACAGGGTCTTGCAAGACTTGCATGCTCTGCGGGTTGGCCTTTTATAGAACCATCATTGCCTCATCTGCAATTGGCTTGAGCACTGTCAGTTTCCTTTAGTTTCCTTCTGTCTCTTTAAAATTCCACTTTCTAAAAGAAGGCTTACGTGGTCGTTTTTTCCTAAATCAGTTCTCATTATCCAAGTTTCTTCCCTGTGATTCCTCATCCACTAGAAAAGACATCTCTGTTCAAGCATTATATTTCATTTTTGGAATGAAACTTTTAAAAGACTGGTTTCAAAGCTATTCTTATCTTCCTATTCAACAGAGGCAAATTATCTCCAAATATTTCCAGCTTCACTCATGACTGCATAAACTAATGAGCTAACCTTCTCCTTCTGCCAGTCTTTGCTTTAAATTTTAATGTACGTCAGACTGAGAAAATGCTTCTTCCCTTCAAATGCCATTTATTACATTCTATGAAGACACAACATTGGAAAGGTCCAGTTTACCATTTTGTTTATTCTAGGGGGAAAAAAGAAATCACATTTTGTTTCCCCGTTGTCATAACAATGATAAATGAGAGGCTTCCACCTGGTACTGAACAAGAAACTATCTGCCCAAATATTTTCCCTGTTTACTGACTCTTGCGTATTTGTCCGAGTTCCTGCTTTGTGTTTGAAAGCCCCGCACGGAGCGCAGTGCTGTCAGCAGCACGGAAAGACGGACCGTGTTGCAGAAGGCGCTGTAAACAGAGGGTAAGGCACCCAGATAGAAAAAACCTGATACTAAACTAGGAAATGTTTCTGCCAAACGTTGTGACTAGTGCTGCTACGTGCGCCGTGTCAGCTGATTATAAAAGGCAAAGCCAAGTACAAGACATGTATCTTGTAGAAAAATCACGGTGCAATAAGCATCTGCAGCTATTGCCGGGTCCCTGCCCCGCTCCTCAGGACCGCAGTTAAGGCCAGAGGGCTGCCAGGCTGCCGGGTGGGGAATCCTCCTCTTCCGAGCCCATGCACCGAGAGCCCCTCGCACGCAGCACCGCACTGCTTCCAGCCCCAGAGCTATCGTTTCCCACCGCGGTCTCCTAACAGCCAACACTTCCACCGAGTTTCTGCTCTGCCCTCCCCGCCCGCTTCGCCCTTGGAGCGCGGCGCCGGCCCCGGGGACGGCGCTGGCGGCAGCCGGGNAGCCCCCGCCGCGGAGCCCTCGCCCACCGCCGGCAGCGCTCCGCGGGCGCGGAGGGAGGGACGCGCCGCTCGGGGATGCCGCAGCCGCAGCTCCCGCCTGACTGGCACATCCCGAAGGAGCTCCTCATGAATATGCACAGCCTCCCCCGAGCGCCGGCCGCGGGATGCCGCCACCCTGGGGGCTCCCCGCCGAGCCCCGCGCCCCTCGTCGGGGATGAGGGCTGCCTTCGGAGAGCGGCGGTTCGCTTCTGTCCTTACCCTTTGGCTCGTCCATCAGTGCCGGTGCTCGCTCCCTCCTCCCGCGCTCCCCCCTCCTTCCTCTCTCAGCCTCTGCCGGCTCCGAGCTGCCTTAGTGAGAGGTGCTCATGAAAACGGGCGCTTTAGTGGTCCATAGCTGTGGGAGGGGTTAGTTTAACTCTACATGACTCAATCCGTGTAACTTGCAGGCTGACCTCCTGTTTTTCTTAGAGCACGGATCGCCTCAGAGCTGCCACGTTACTGCGCCTCGGACTTCTCCATCGGCTGGAGGGTCCCCGGGGCTACCCGAGGGAACCAGGGCGCTGGAACAGGACTGCATCCCTGGCTCGGGGGGCAGATGGGCACCGTGGCTACAGAGGGAAAGTATTCTGTTAGAGTAGGGTTTTTTTGTGGTTTTTGTCTTTTCTTAAGTTGCAGGAGACTGAGAAGATACCCTCCACACCAGCGAGGTACACTAAAGGTAGTGTCCAGAGAAGAGATGACCTCCCTTGTTTCTAGATCTGAGGTCCAGCCCACAAGGAAAAAAACCTGAACCAAATAATGAAAGCAGACAAAGTTATAATAACTGCTGAAAAGTAATTTTCTGCACCTACCTGTCCCGTAGAATGAACTCACACTTCTGGCTGCATCTCCTGGGAAACTTTGTGAAGGAGCCAATTTTAGACTTCTTGCCTGGAAGGCCTGAAGGGATCCTACCCTCCACCACTTTCTAATCTTGAGTCACCACAAATAAGAAATACAGGGTAGTGCTGGAGGGGTCTCAGCAACTTTTCTCCATAGCTTATGACATTCAGTCCCGTTCCAGGAACCACAAGTGCCTCCATGCTACTGCTTACAGACCTGTCAGCCTCCCACTGCAAAGGAAGTTGTAAACCAACCTGGCTCTTTCACTTTCTTTTCAAAGAAGTGGACATCACTTCCCAGCATCTTCCCTACTGGTCACCCAGGGGGAGAAGTCACCTGGAGACAGGACACCAGAACGTGCAGCCAGCTGCTCTGCCCTGCCTGTGCCAGAGCCTGCTCCCCTCTCAGAGCTGCCACTTTTACTTTTTCTCTGTGGCTGGGCACCATCCACCTCTGCGCCTACCATCAATTTCCAGAGTTCTTGCCCCTAGGAGAGACAGGAAAATCAGGATCCTGATGCTAGGACCTGGACAACGACTTCTGGACATGGGGTTTCAAATCCCTTTCATTACTGCAGCCCATCACAAACAATGATTAGTTCCTTCTCCTTCACAAACAAACATTGACCTGGACTGTATTACTCCAGCTGGTAAGGCAACACTCCCATTTGTAATCTTCCTGGGAACAGGAAAATAAGGATCAATGAAATAAAACAATATACTTGACCTTATCACTCTCTACAACTTCCTGAAAGGTAGTTGTAGTCAGGTGGGGGTTTTCCAGGCAACAACTGACAGAACTAGAGGACACAGTCTCAAGCTGCACCAAGGGAAATTTCAGTTGGATGCTAGGAAAAAGTTTTTTATGGAAAGAGTGGTAAAGTTCTGGAATGGCCTGCCTGGGAAGGTAGTGGAGTCACCATCCCTGGATGTGTTAAAAAAAAAAGCCTTGATGTGGCACTCTGTCATGCTTTAGTTGAGGTGTTAGGGCATGGGTTGGACTTGATGATCCTATAGGTCTCTTCCAACCTGGTCATTCTGTGATAATTTAGGTTTTAGTGATTAGATTCTTTGTGAATTACTGTCCCTGTTGGTTCAAAAGCTCAAGGAGGAGTGTTTCACGAGATGAAGATAGACACTGAGTGTTTGTCATCTTAATGAGAAAAATTGGCCTGGAAAGTGCAAGACAGAACTGATCTTACTTCCAGTGATAAGACAGCAACATATTTAGATGGTTTAGCATGTCAGAAGTAATTTTGTTGGTCACCTTGAACATCAGTTCTTTTAAAAAATAGGAGTGTAGTTGATGCAATGCTTAGTTAATAAATGCAATTTTAAAACTATTCACTGTAATAAATATCAACTGCACAGAAGTATCAGTAAGAAATACATTAAAAAACCCCCAAAACCTTGGAAAAAGTACGAGCCCTTATGTACCAGCTTACACACTGACTTCCCTAAAGAATACTTGCTGGCAGAGTATCAACACAGGAAATAAACCAAATATATATAAAAAATGCCATACATTGAATGAATTAACTCAACTGAACAGTAGTTTAAAAAAATAGTTGGAATTTAGGACTGATTTTTCAAATTCTGGGTTAGACTCACTGTTTCTACAGGCAAAAATTCAATAAATGCAGTCAGCTGAGCTCACCTATGAGCTGAGAAGTCCAGATTTAACCAGTGGAAGTTATGTACAAGCTCCCCTCAGAGAAAAACAGATATGATTTCACACCATGTTGAACATCTCTTAGGATGCCCAGAGCCGTGTATTTCAAGTCCTTTAAATGCACCTGATAAACAACAATAAGCTTTTTTATACCAGTCCTCCAGTGACAGGTTTTTGTTTGTTTTTTTTTTCCCTTAGGAAAGTTCACTTTCAAAATGAGACATGAAACTTCTGTGGGGAAGGATGATATATTATCAGTCAGTGACTATGAAGCACACAGCAGTGTTTTCTCACAAGAGGAAGTTGATACCTGGAACATGAAGGCCCCGTGGGGAAGAATTGCTGTGAACAGTGATCGTCTACTACACCTAAAAATATCCAGGTCATTCACAGAGCCACAGGGAACAGATTTCTGTGTTTTGTAGTAGGGTGATCTACTTAACTGATGGACTATGCACTAGTGAGTAGTATTCCACAACTGCAAGATCAGGGAATGGTGGCATTGCACACTCCTCTGCAGCCATTCAGTTTAGGTGTAAGAGACAGTGAGGAAACGCTTTCCCCATCCTCTGTCACAGTCCAAAGGGAAGAGTGGACTTTTTAGCCTCATGTGACATGAGATGCAGAGTTCCCCTTCCACAGAGGGTCAGATCCCCTGCTAGAGCAGTTTGGTTCTGTCTGCTGATCCTTCTGCCTTCGGGCAAACCTCTGCCTGCAATACACAAACCAGCAGAAGGCAACAGCAGATTCTTTGTCGCAGTCATTTCCATAAGAAAACAAAATGAGGAAAAAAGAGAGCAGCCCCGGAGGGAGGCCGGAGGCCGGCATTTGTACTCAGATAAGGCTCCAGACAGCTGAGGAGGAAGCTTGAAGCACAAATAAAAAGAGGAAACCAGAGAACTCAGGATGTAGTTTCCACACATCTTGAGCAGGGGGTAAGAATAGCAAAAAACCCAGAGTGCCACTTTTCTGCTCCCAGGACAAAACTGAGCATCCTGAGCAAATCTGGTGGAACAAAATACATCTTAAATACCCATATTCTTCCTAGCCATAGTAAGAACTTATTTACAGTCATTTTGCTCTAAGTTTACACAAGTTGTGTGTGTGTTGGTTTGTGGCTAAAATTATGCAACTTCCTAGATCTCTAGAATTTGCTATTTTGCAGATGAGCTATGCTGATTTTGGGACTAAGGAAGGGAGCAAGAGTGACTAAAGACTAGCTTCATTTCCAGAAAACAGGAGATGGGATTGAAATAATAATGCTGGAATCCAGGGCCAGAACCTCTCATCTTCGGGATGGATGAAAGAAACATCCATAGGAAAAGAGAGCCAGGGAGCCTGAAAACAAACCTATAAGCATTAGATGCATGAGTAGCTTGTACAGAAAAAATTGGTATGAAAGAATCTGAAATATTTTAAATGAAAACAGGCCATCCCATCACCAAGCTCCACAATATTGAAGTCTGTGTTTGCTTAGGGGTCTGAGGGTATGTGTTTAGATTGCAACTTATCACTCTGTATGTTTAAGTGAGAGGGGGGAGTGGCAGCTTCAAGAAATGTAAACATTGAGTGAGGGATAGGCTGAACAGTCCTTGGGCTTTCCCAGGCATTTAGTCCCAGTGTGCTGGCTCCTGTCACCACTGAGCAGCCATCAGTCCTGGGAAAAGGGACAGCAAAGGTACACGGGCCTCCTTCCCCAGCATCTCTGAAACACCATAAAAGATTAAGGTCTCTAGAAAAACAGTGAACATATGAAGTTGCTGGGGCCAGAAGGAGCAGAATGCTCTGCAGAAGGACAGTAATCCAAGAGATTAGGACAACTTCCTTCTGGAGAGAAAGACGGAGAAGAGAGGCCAGGCATTAAAAAAGGACTCATAACCAAAACCATTCCTGGTGCAAGATTCTCTTTTTTTTTTACAGCTTCCAGCTCCTTGGCCCACTCATCCCACATTGCAATCACCTCAGACTTGACAGTTTTCACAACACAGTAGGCCAAGTCCTCCCCACATCTCCGGGTTCCTCTAAATAGTTGAAGTTCAAATGTTTAATTTAGATTCCCCAAACACTTCCTTTGTGTAAAGCAAACCTCTTGGATGACTCCTGAGGAAACAGACAAACAAGCAATGAGCTATGCCGTATCTGTGTGCACTGAACATTACCTTTTAAGAATGCAATTCTTGGGAAAGAAAAATAATCTGCTTTTGGTATTTAGGTAAAAAGATGAGATGACGTTCAGCTTCATTTTGCTGCAATCAAGTATTGCTCTTTAGCCTTAAACTTAGGAAATGCACTATCTAATAAAAGCATTTAAGTTCCTTTTCACCATCTTACTTCCTTGTCTTGGTTTAAATATTTGTAATTGTCCTTTCAGAAAAGGTTCCTATGCTGTATTTATACTACTATTCACAGGCATTGTCACCCCAAACCTGTTTAAAACCTTGAGATTGGCTCTGCTGGTTAAAGGATGGTACCTAAAACACTAAAGTTGAGAGTTTGATCCCTGCATGGAGATTTACCTATCTCTGTTTATTATTTTTGTGATACAGGGATAATAGTGCTCAGATGACATCTGCAGAACAACTGTTCAACTGTGTTTGTATGATTTCTACAAAACTGATAACACAGAATTAATGATGCTTATTGAAACTGGCAAAAAAGGTTCCTGTGCCTTTGTAGAGGTGTATCAATTTTCTAGTTATTCTGCAAGGTTTGTTTTTCTATTGAAGAAAAATTGTATTTTTACACAACAAATGAAATGTTAACACTCTTATTATTAAAAATTCACAAAACTTCATCAAAACATGCAGACAACTCCCATGCTCAACCTCAGCATGAATGATGGCCACTGACGCATGATTTGAAAGGAACAGCACCAAAGTCCCACTCTCTAACACCTTAAACTGCCCACCTAGTTTACATATTCATTAGCAAATTATCTATTGGGTGAAACTCTTTGCAGTGCCTTGTTCTATAGGTTCAATATACTTTCAATACAAGTCTCATAACATCATTAAAGATTATATTACTAACTTTATTTAACCATACAAAGACACGTTAACATACTAAAAGAAAAACAATTAGTCTTTTTATGCTCTACAACTTAGTTGTAGAGTGTAAAAAAAAAAAAGTCCTGAGAAGGAACATGCTATTGCTCATTAACTGGTTAACAAAACATCAGTTGCTCTTTCTACTCAGCTTATTTCATGCACTTGGTACTTTACCCATGTCACTGTAAATGTGATAAACCACATTTACAGAGTCTTCATTTTGGTAATTTTAACAAAACTGCCACAGTCCCAATCATAAGCAACACCCTGCCCCACAAGTCTGCTGCTCAGATTGTTAGTCATTGTGTTTATCCAGGACATGGGTACTCCCCTGCTGGCCACAAAGCTCTTGTTTTTCCTTCCAAGCAATGGCCAACAGAGCTAGGCATAGCTATTATTATTGGTTTTTAGCAAATGCACAAGTGCTAGTGGTATTTTCAAGTCTTTTTATCTTTTATTCTTACAGTTTGCATCTCTTTGTATCTTCCTATTTTGTATGCTCCTAGGGTAGGAAGCCCATGGGAGCAACTAATAATACCTTTAGTCTGATGTTCAGTATTATGGGGTCACCAATATCTAGAAGAGAAAGGAGTTCTATAAAAAGAAATAGTTGAGGTTTATGAAGAGGTACTCCAGTAGAAGAAAGAAAAAGAAAGGAAAGGAAGGAAGGAAAACAGAAAAAATATCCTCAAAGCTCTAAGAGGATATAACAAGAAAAAAAACCCAATAGGGTGTGGTAGGGAGTGTCAGAACAATAAGTGATAACTATATCATAAATTTATAAAGGAAGACAGTGAGTGCCAGTTGCCCCATCTAACATGCAGGGTACCTCCCAAACTTGGTAAATTAAAGACAGAAACTAAGGAAATGTGAATTAGCAGCATGGATATGGGCCTTGAATAATTGCTGCCTTAAGACTGAAGAAAGGAGACCATTTTATTACCAGCTCATCTCAGTGGTTTTTTGAACAATCTGAATTTATCATGCAGCACCTTCCTAGTTAAGGCAAAAATAAATATACAAACCATCTCAAAACAGATATTTCCACACAACGAACTGTACATATTTAGACCAGATTGTCACTCAATCTTAGTATTTCTTCAAAAGAATAAAAGCAGACATAATGTGGAAAACATATGTAAAACGAAAAAGAATAACTTTAAAATAAATGCATTTTAAATGTTGGAATTCAGCTTGACTACCCACTCACCCTCTGTTAAGTGATTTGGTCTTTATTAAGTGAGCATCCACAGAGGAAACCAGGAGCAGCATGGTGATGCATTGTCCATCAGATGTCACTCAATTAATAGCAGAAGAGGGTTTGACTGTGTCCATCCAGAAGGACTATCTGAAGACAGTGGCAAAAAAGGGAGAGATCTTAAAACCCCCAATCATCTCTGATTTGCATTTGTTTGTTAACCACAGCCATAAATAAACCCATGATAAATCACCCACCTGCTTTTCTGTGTTCTAGAAGCATAAAATGTTCTCCCTTCTAAGAAAGCCTCGGATGTAAACTTTGCTTTGGAAGATACTGAAATTGGTTATTTACCATCCTTTATCAAAATCTTCACAACTGTAAAAACCTGCTGCCCTCTCTACATCCCACCTCACTTCACCGTGTGCCCGTGCTGAGCTTATGCAAGTCCATGAGCACCATGGAGAACTATCTATAGAGATGAGAGCTCTTGGATATTTTCACACTTGCTTTTGGATTCTCACTGCCAGATTTTTCTCCCTGTGGGTTTACGTACATTTTACATGACTTCATTTTACATGCATTTCAGTGTGGTCATCTTTATTTAGTCTCAGAGAGGTTTCCTGCTCATTCATTTTGCACTTCAAGAGACTGAGAAAGGAGACTTCAAAGAAGTCCCAAATTTTAGGAAATAATATATCTCAAGTTCAGTGGTGATTGATATTTATTACTTCCACAGTTGTAGTATTTTTGCTTTATACAAAGTCTTCTTCATCCCATTTCAATTCCCTTTGAATTAACTGAAGAAAATAAGAAACCATATGTTTAAAGCAAGCAATTATTTATTTTTTAGTCTTTGCATTGATTTAAAAATTTTGGGAAAAAGTTTAAGATTGGTCAGTTCTAGTTGTGCCAAGCTTCATGCTCAATTCTAAATTGAGAGAGTTACTTTATGAAATGCAGTGTTCGTGCATGTATTTATAAAGGAGGATTGGTTTGAGATCCATAAATTCATAGATATTGACTGTATGATATAAATGGCTTTTCAATCCTTCTATTCCCCTTAATGGTTTTCCCTTTTTCCACCACTGACTACAAGTTAACTACAACACTGTGTCGTACTCACAGATCTGCCTGCTTACTAAATATACACAGATCGTTTCAAAGCACATTTTCTCCTTGAGCTGTTCTGTGTACCAAAATGTGTGCTTTCATCATTCAGCATGCAGGAAGCATCCTTCATCCACTTTTCCTATGAACACATCTCCAACTTGGCATCCAGTTTAAACTGTCATTTGTATTGTCAGTATTTTCCCCATATAAACTCAGCAGTGTCTTCACCTACTTAAATGTGTAAGTATATTCTTGTCCAACAATCTTGGTTCTAGAAATAGCCTTTCTACATCTCTCAGCAACATCAGATGGCTGAGCCTTTTCAAGTTGAAAACATTTTTTTCTTAAGTTAAATATCCCTGTTTCTCTCATTCTGTCGTTAAATCATTAACTCTTCAAATCTCTGACCTGTCTGACAGCACCAATAAAATAAATTTTATTAACTCAACTCTCCATTTAGTAAGCTATTTCTTACAGTAGGAAATTTCAAATTTTTTCAGCATTATTTTAGTATGTGTGAGAGTTATGTCAGTATTTCTCCCAAGCGTTCTTTGGCAAAAAGAAAGTTACAAAGGGAACCAAATGATACAAATAGGTATTCACAGGAATACCTATGATACCTTTTCCTACAAAGGAAAGATTTAGGTCTGAAAAAATATTCTCAACTGAAAAGATTTAGGAAAGACTAGACAAATATGCTTGACTGTCTCTTTAAGGAATTCCTGCACAGAAGTTTCTTTTCCAAGGAAACTGTCACATTTCCAAAGATTTTGCACAACACACTTTCTGGCACAGTGGTTTGCTTTTTTTTTTTTTTTTTTTTTTTTTTTTTTTTCAAGAAAATGAAATTTTTTAATGCTTCTTAATTCTGTTGNATTTTATTCACACCCCTCTTTTGCGCAAGGTTTTTTTTTTTTTTTTTTTTTTTTTTTTTTTTTTTTTTTTTTCCCATCACAAATGAGATACCTTAACTATCTCAGTCACAAATTAGCAGGCTCTGAAATCATTCTCATTTGCAGACAAAACCCTACTGGTAAGGTGCTACCCTTTCCCAGGTGTGCTCGCCACATTTGGAATAAGGATTTATCCACCCACTGAGATTCTCCTGGTGATATTTCCAGCCGAGATTTCATTGTATGGCAGCAAATGCATTAAAGAAGCAAAAAGTTGTATACAGCCTTGGGTGACACTTAGGTGGGGAGGGATGGTGGAGCTGCAGCAGGACCAGCCTGGCTTGGGAAAGGATTCTGTGCCAGAGCTCCCGAATCAGCCCTTGGAGCTCCAGCCCTGCTGTGCCCAGCAAGGCCCTGTGAGGAATGGAGAATCAAAGGCTGTCATTTGTGAGCAGATAGTCATTTAAATACTCTGCAGGATGGCTGTCAGGCTTTTAGGAGAGTGGTTCTGTTGTGTGGATGACAGGCTTTCAGCAGGTGCTCATGTCACCAATCCATTACTTAGGCATTAAAATACAGTGTGCAGAAAAAGAAAAAAAAAGTTTTTAGCCCTCTTAGCCCTCTGAAATTATTTGAACTAACAGGCACATCTCTTCAATTAACTTTTTTCCTTTTCAGTCTACTTCTTAAAAGACAATGGAGCAAGAAAATAGCACCAAAAAAGTGAACCCAGTGAATAGTTCTAGCTTCAAACTGATTAGAAAATGTCATATTTCAAACATCCAATACATATTTCAAACTTCTTAAGGGTGTACGTGGAGTTTCTTTCTCTAAATTGGTTGCGGGTCTTTGAAGACCTGTGAGTCATTAAGTAAAATTTTTGTACCCATGCAAAAAGCCACAGAAAGAACAAGTGCCTGTAGAAACTACTGATTTCACTTCTACTGTTCTCTGTCCTATGGAGCAGACTTCCTCTAACTCAGCTGCATCAACTAGAACATTACATCACAGAAAATCTAATCGGCTAAAAATATATTTTGTAGGTATAATCTTAATTACATTCAGATTTAAAAGATTTAGTAACCTTGGAGATGGAAAACAGTGTTAGAAATTATTATTTTTAGCATCAAGGAACTTCTCCAAGCAACACAGTGTAAAAATATACCAGGTCAGTACACTTTGGAGATTTCAGATGTTTTATCCTCTTATGGTCTAAACTACAATACATTTAAACTATATTACTCTGGAACAATTTTTCCCCACAAATTTTTACTCCATATGACCAAAGAAATTACACAGACACATGAAGATGTACAAGAATTTTAAGCACACCATTCTTACAAACAGAGCTTGGCTCAATAAAAACAGAGTTTTTCACTTGCTTTCAAGACAGCATTCACTGCTTCAAATAATTTGCAATATAGAGAGCAGGAGTTTCAAGTGGTGACCTAAACCTGAAGACAACTGAAGTAATTTCTCTGGGTGCCGTGGGTTTTTTGTATGCTCCTCATAACTTAAAAGTGCTCAGGCTGCAGCCACAGGCAGAAGTGCTGCGCAGGAGTGCTATGGCAACAACAATCGCATTATTTGGTCCTGTTAAAATTGTTTGTGTAGTGACAGTCCCACCCATGCTCCTCTCTCCATTTCTTCTCTTAGGAACATGCCAAAATGCCTGAGCAAACACAGTAGCATGCCAACCGTCTCCATATCCTCACTGGGTAACAAGTGTGAGTGAATGTGACTGTAGGAGGAAATAATTGAAAGTACTGTGTGAGTAACTATCTGCTAATAACAGCTTGCTTTTATTAATAGCATCCTCATTTCTGCTAAATAAAGGAGAATTTCTTCTAATATTGAAAGAGATTCTCCCTGACTTGACGCCCTACCAGGGAAATGCACTGCATAGTGATATTTGCCTGATTTTGTTAGCTACGTGAAGAATGCACACAAAAATTTCCTAACTCAGAATAAATGAAAATTTGAGTTTCAACACAGTGACAAAGCCTATATGAAAGTGTATGTGCTGGAGGTTCATTAATAAGATTTACCAGAAGGACATATCTGGGTAACAGTCATCATTTCCCAAAGTGCTCAGATTTCTCATAGGCTTCTTTCCCTGATGTAACTCTAATTTTTACAAGCTGAACAGGTGGTGAGATTTTCCAGCTATAAAGGGCAGGTCACAGTCTCCTCTACCAAAAATCAGTTTAAGCAGGCTGAGAAAAATTGAATGTCCCTGGAAATCACAGAGGTCGACTCCTCCCTGGAGCCACTGAGCACTGCTGCAGTAACTGGCACATGCTTTCCCATCGTAAGAAAACAGAATTTAAGACAGCTTGGTTTAAATGCAGGCAAAATTAAATACTTAACATGGGAACAATAGGGTTCTTTGTGGTAGGGAAAAATGTTTTGTTTTTTTTTTTTTTCTCTGAGTGCTGGCAGATTAGCCCCAGTCTATTCTGCCTCTCTTTTGCTTGCTGTGCTTTTCATTATTACTATTTTTTTTATATTCTGTTTCAAAGAACAGTCTGGAATTCAGGGAAAAGCATTACCTACCGCTGTGACACAGGCCTGCCTAGCAGTATGAAATAGGAAAATGCATTTCACTTAAAATTCAAGCTTCTGGAATTTCAGGAGGGGGCGGGGGCCTGGGTGGGCTACATGAGCATGTACAAACACAAACACTGCCAACCTCAGGCTGTTAGTATTTTTTGCATAGTTCCCATTCCCATCTTTCAGCTCCTGCCTCAGCAAGATTTTTTCTTTGATTTTGTAATGTTTCACTTTCCTTTGCACCCTTCCCCCATCTATTGGTTTCTCTCTTTTTTAAGTGTTCTCTTCTCTCATTTCTCCTTTTCTCCTAAAAGTATTTTCTCCTTTCATATTTTTACATCAGCCTTTTTCACCTGAGGTTTTAATCAGTTTCTTTTCTCTGGAGAGGATCTGGTGTCCTCCATTTCTTAACAGTGGTGTGCTTTTATGCCTAAGAAATTCTGAATGAAATACTGCTAAACTTAGTTTACAGCACAAAGACTTGTTTTACTTTAGAAAAAACTGTAATAGCATTCCTTTAAATTATTTCCAGATGTAGTCTATAAGAGTAAGTTAAATTTGACAGTATATACTGTGTACTAGGGTTGTATAATTTATGTAGTAGTCTGTCATCACTGTTCTGAATAACTGCCAATAACAGAGACCTAGCAAATGTCCTGCAGATATTTAATATACTTATTTTTGAAACATAATAATGGTAACAGAAATGGACATTATGACAAGCTGAAGATCTACTGCATAATGCAGCCATTTATGAAAATGTTATTTGCCTGCATTTCTTATATAGTAAGATTTACAATAAAAAATAATAGCTACTTTGACTTGTCACTTGCAGAAAGATGACACTTGAAATCTTTAGTTTTTAGAGTATTTGGGAGTATTTTGAGTATTTCAAAAACTGCACTCATTTAAGCTACAGAATGTTGTTCATATCCTCGCTAGTAATTAATTGTTTATTTAAAGACAATTGCAGCTGTTGATTTTTCCCCCTATTTTTTTTCTCTTTCTTTTTTTTTTCCCCACCCCTAGGTATGAATCCAAAAGTTCCATAAGATTGATTCCATATCCAGTTTACACTCTGGGGTACAAGAATAGCAAAATTCAGGAGTGCAGTACTTATATTAAAATCATTTATTTAAACATTCATCTGTACAAGTCTCCCAATAAATGATAACTCCACCAGGATTTTTTCAGGTAGTTTTCATCTTTCTAGTGGAAATTGGATATTTATGCTCCATCCCTTAAGCTTGATATAATAAAGGCAATTTAACCTTACCATTAATTTATAGGGAGGAAGGACAAGTGCCCTCACCAGTAATTATCACCTCTCCAGGCTCACACAGTTCTGTTCACTATTCCTTTACCTTCTTGATCTCATTTCATTACCCCTTTCCAAGGAATCTTCTGTACCTTCAGCATCCTCATGAATCCATCAGCCAAGCTACTCTGGAATAAACCATCTTCCTTGAGTCTTTCCCTCAATTACCCTTTTAATAAGGACATCTATAGGTCAACCTCAGACTCTAAGAAACTGTTACATGACTACAAAAAAAAAAAAAAAAGGCAAGGGTAAGGTAAGGAACAAAAGTCCTGCAACACCAAATCCTGATGTCAACTAGTCAAAGCCATCTCTCAGGCACTGCTCCCTGAGTCTTGATCTTAATGCCCTCAACTGCAATTCAAAAAAACTGACTTCAAGAGCAAATTAGGACTTCAACCAAAATTTAGCACAAGAATAAAATAGTGCTGGTCATTCAGGCTGGAGGTGGAAATTCAAAACAAATGGCAGCCCAGCCACCTCTGTGAGTGCCACCACGTTAGGTCACTGATGCATCAACTGTGCTGCCACTTGGCCACTGGAGAGACTAGGCAGCTGTGCCCAGATCACTCTGAAACAAGCATTTAGAAGCTGTGAGATTCATTAAGAGATCATTCATGTAAAATTAAATAAAAACAAAATTAAAAATCCCTGCTGTAATCAAGATTCTCAGCTCAAATCCCTGCTGTAATCAAGATTCTCAGCTCAAAAACAAACAAACAAAAAACCAACCAACCAAACAAAAAAACCCCAAAGCAAACCAAACCAAAAAACCCAAACAAACTCCAAACAAACCAGGATTAAGCTGTTTCTTTGATTGCCTCTTTCTTTAGTCTTCTAATTTGGGGTGTACATAGGCCATTTTTATTTTCTCTGTAGAAAAGAGAAATAAATACAAGAAAAGGCCTGGCCCCTTTGGTGCAGTGGAATACTGTGATTGATATATGAGCAGCATTTTTGCAATTACTTGGAAAGAATCAAATGTCCCATTAGAATTTAAATTACTTATGGGAGAAACTCAGAGACTGGGCCTTGCAAGGGCTGAGCAAGAATGAAGAGCTATGCCTTGTGAAGGCTGACCTTAAACAGAGACTAGATGGAGCTAAAGAATAAAGTAGGTATTTATTAAGAGGCCTCAAATAGATCCACCTTGGGCAGCACAACCCAAAATGGCCACAAAATGGACGACAGGTCCCAGGGTCGCACACTTTTATAAATTTTGGTCCATTAGCATATTGGAGCTAATTGTCCAATTACAGCTTTAGCCCATGAAGTCCCATCCTTCTTGTTTTCTCGCTTCGGTCCACCGTTGTTCATGCTCTTGGGCCTCAGATCTGGATCAGCTGTCCTCGGGTCCCCAGCTAGAGAAGGAATTGTTTTGTCTACCTATTCTGTGTAGAGATCTTACCATCCCCTAATATGAAGCCTAAGCTTACACACTAAAGATGAATAGAATATGAAAAATATAAAAGCTAAAACCTGAGGCATCACAGGGTGCCATGGTGGGAGCTGTGCTGGCCAGGGCCCTGTGGCTCCCGCACTGCCAGCACTGTGTCCCTCACCACACATGGCTCCAGTCAGGCCTCATTCTTGGTCAGGAAGATCTGGGGGTAACAGACAGTGCCAGTTCACTGTTTTACTGCACTGTGGCTATATCCCAGGCTTGGCAGAGCTTAAGTATCCCTAGAGCAGTTTGGCCCATGTCCTTGGGCATCTCCATGCTGCAAAAATCCTCCCGGGCTGAGGGGTGCCCTGCAGGCTGCACACTGCCGGCCAAGCAAGCAGGGCAAAGGGCCAGAAATGCATGGAGAGATCTACTCAGACATTGTCTGCCTTAGTTTGTGCCACTGCCTGCTTCCAAAGCAACTGCCCCATGTAAATATTCCCCAGGTGTTTTGATGTGTAAACACTATCTGGGGGCTCTGATGGGCTCTTGCTGTAAGTCCCACGGCAAAGCAGCAGACTTTCCATCATGCTGGTCACCACAGCAACATCAGGGAGGCCATGAGTCTCTTGCCCCTGAATATGCATTTTCTGAGTTAAAGCTGGTACTGTAGGAGCTCTGGAAACACTCTGGGTTTGCTGCTGCTTCAGTCTAGTTCACTCCAATAGCCTGCTCTGAAGTACATCACTTGATGTAGGTTAAACCTAGCCAGCCAGGTGATATTTGTCTTAAAAAAATTATTTCACCACTACATTAATTTAAACAATGTGAGGTTTATAAAAACACTTGAATTTTCACTTACATTAAATCACTGAAGATAGTGACCTGTACAAAGCCCTGAATATTCACTGTGTCATATTTTCCCTACTCATGTTAATTATACTAATTTCCCTATTCCCAATATTAATAATTGTCTCAAATTCTTTTCAAAATAAACCAGTGCAAATGCACTATTTCATTCCATATGAAGTCTCACAAGGATATATTAGAAAAGAACCTAATTTTATTACATCACAGAGATGTTATCATGGAAATAAATTACTCTGAAATAAAGCTAATTTTGTGGTGGATTTTCTGTAATGAGCAATTTCATTTCACATGACACTAAAATCTAAGTAATAGAATTAGTTTTACACATAGCTAAGGTAACCTTTTCAGTATTACAGGCAGAAAGAATGAAAAAAATATTAATTAACCTAAGTTTTAGCAACATGTTAACTGCTTCCACAGCATAACTAAACCAGTGTTAAAGTGTTTACGAAGATAGAAATCTCACTCTGAACTACCTGAACATTCACCAACACTCAGACAAGCAGGATTATTTATGCAATACAGAGATCTGATTAGATAAGAGATAGCTAAAGACAAGGAAATAGTTGTAGTTACATAAAGCTGCTGCCTGAAACAAACCATTACATTTGTCACACTGTCACATCAGCATTCAACACTGCGGGGAAAGAATCAAGTTTTACCTTGCTCTGCATATTTTCAACATCAGCCCATAGGTATTAAACAACTTTGCTCAAGTATCTTTGCTTTGTCACCTGTGCCACTCCTGCGGGTGAATGAACCATTTTAACCAGAGGTGGGGTGGTTTGCAAGAGCCGTGCACAGCCCTGGGCAGGTTTCGTGTGCCAGCACGCCGACCTCCAGCTGCTCACGGCTACTGAGCCAGCAAAACCTTCTTTCCACCCGCTCCCCAGCACAGGCACTTTCTTTAGAAACTAGCACAGCTCATCTTTTTCTGAGGTTGGAATGGCCATACCTGATAATAAAAAATACCCACAGAACCTACCTTGGCCAACCTTTCATTAAAAATTATTATTAGTAATTTTTTTTTAATGGTGATTTGCAGATAGTGCTGCATGCAGCTCACCTGGAGCAGCCTTCTCCCATGGGTGTGTCCGGACAGAGAACCCCGGGCTGGGGCGGGCAGGACGATGCTCGTTTTCCCCCCAAAGCCAGGAGGCTGCTGGAGCAGCAGAGAGGTTCTGGGAGTTTGAGGATGGTACCACACTGCCACCCTCTGCAGGAACCAAGTACCGTCCTTCTTCCAAAGGAGAAGGATCAAAGGAATTTTAGTTTGTTTTCAGTGAGCAATAACCAGCCAGTAAGAGAAGGGACAGAACAGAGTGAACTAGAGTTGCAGCTTGGGCCAACTCCCCCTAATTTCATGCTGGTGTTATACTCCAAACTTAAAATATATTAATATACTCTTAGTGGTGTTTTTCTTAAAGCTTGCTATTTTATGTGATGGCAGTAGATGAACTAGTTTAAATCATTTTTATTTACAGAAAGTATACAGTGTTCCATATTCAACTCCTCAAAATTTCAATTTTCTAGGCTCACAGTTGCCCAATTTTTTAAAGATGATATATATTTTAATAAATAAACTATAGAACATCTATCGCAGAACTGTTTTCCTAAAATTCAAGAAGTTACCCTTCTCTTAAATTCTAGCTGTACAAAAAGTGATAACCTTCTCTTTGTTTGCATTTTTACTAAAATTCCTGGGAGGTTTTTTTTTACTTCAGAGATAAATCTAATGCTTCTTCAAAAACATCAGCACTGTTGCTAATAAAGTTGCCACACTTAATTCTAGACATTGTGCAATCATACTGCCATTACAGAGCTAACAAAACCTTAACTACTATTTCACTGCTGAAATTGAAATTACTATTTCTGCAGTTTTTAATTTGTTTTCAATCTACTTGCTTAAGGAAATAAAGCCATCTATTTGCTGATATCTATTAGCTCCCACCTAACCTTTCTTGAGGCATTGGAATTGGCCCAGGACCATTCCTTAATTTGCGTCAGGTTTGATAATTTTCTCAAATATATTGAATTAACCAAATTTTCATGCAAACAAACATAGACAGAGAGCATATGTTTTAGCACAGATGAGATGAGCTCCCTTTGCTCCAGAAGAAAGGCAGAGTCCCAAACCTTCTCTGGCCCTTAAATAGTTGATAGTTGATAATACTTCAGTCATAGGAAAAAGCATCAGCCCAGACTTCTTTTTAGACACCAGAGATTACAGCCATGGACTAAATAAAGGAACTGTGTTCTCACAATCCTGTTCCTCATAAGTAAAATATTAGACACAATTTTTATTTTCCAGCTGTTTACTGTCACCTCAGAGGCAAGGGTAGAACATTTTGCCCAACTACATTGGATTTCCAGGCTTTTCCTTCAATGCAGGGCCATAGCATTCCTCTAGCCTGATAATTAAATTGTAAAATGACTATTACAACTCTGTCTGATCATAAAGTAACACAAAGCAGACCAGGAGATCAATAATTGCATAACTTCAAGTATTAAAGGATGATTTCTAATCTAAATATCAAGACTTCAGAATAATATATTGAAGGAACAAAAGAGAAGAATGCAGGGCAGCATCAGTACTATAAGAACAACAGCAAAAAACAAAATAAGGAAAACTAGTATTTGGACTATTCTAAACATACACACACACTTTAAAAACCTTAAAAAGTAGTTTATGAGGCTTTGAGCCTCAGAACTTCACATCCCAAGGAACATTTGAACAACACTCTCTGCTGAATTCATTAAAAGAGACATTGAAGATAATCCATTCCCATTTCATCAATTTCTGTGGGATTTTGAATCAATGTGGCATTTAAGATCACTGTTGATGTTGACTTGCATTAACTTTTGCTAGGAGATTTCCATGTCATATATCTATATTTTCTTCAACTGCTTTTAGCATTCTCTTTCTCAGATTTATTTTTCCCTTCTAGTTTAATAGATCAGAAAGATTATATCTTTTGAATTCAAACATCTCCCCATGCACTCCTGAAGAAAATGAAAAATGATTTGAGCATTACCACACACTTCTCACATGGTCTTTTTGCAATGTAAAACTTTTTAGCCCCCAGGATAATGTAGATAACAGTTTTTTCTGTAAAATAAGGTCTGGTCTTGCACAGATTAGAATTTTACTTCTGACTTCAATAGGAACATGAAAATAATCTTTTTCATGACCCACATTGCAGCTATGTTAAGGTATGATAGCTTTCTTGGCTCCTTTTGAAGCTTTTAGGATATGGGTATTTAGGCTTAGGCCTGGAAACCTAGTTCAATATTCTGTATTTTTTTCATTCTCTTGCCAATTAGCTTGGTAATCTGCAATTCCAAAGTCAAAACCACAGTCATTGACTCATGACCTGCACCTATTACACAAGAGTCAGCTGAGGAGGGCCAGAACATCAGGATACACATTTCTTTATAGGAATCTGAGATTTTTGCCACTGCTGCATTTCTCCAGCCCTGCCTGGACTGTCCTCCTGCTTAGTGCAAACTCCAGGAGGCTTTTAATGCTGAGTAGATTGCTTGTGTCCTCCAAAGAATTGCTGAGGCAGCCACTAGAAAATGCACACCACTAATTTCACCCACATATTTTCAATTTCCCCCTTTTAATACTCCCAGAAAAATCTGCTTAGCTTGCAGTGAGTGTGTAGTTACGCACAGCAAAAATCCTTTTTTTCTGTAAATTTCTCCTCCAAATAGGACAGCCTTAACCAAAGAGGTATTTCCAATCAAAAAATAATGTTATCATGTACTTAGAATGAGCTTGTAAAAATTTTAACTTCACCAGCTTATGGTGTAAATACTAATGGATTAATAGTTCTACATAATGATGTTCATACACAGTATATTTATAAGTCAGAAGTGGATATTACTTTTAATTGGTTAAATTTAAGACATCTTAATTTAAGTTGCATATAAGAGACTGTTATCCCTTGCTATTATTCTCCTTGTATAATTTTACAGTAAGTGAAAGTCTGACAAGTGCCTATTAGAAATATTTTCTCCATGCTTGCACCTAAATTTAAAATGTAAAATAAATACTGGCCAATTTTTTTTTTTTTTTTTTTAATTTACAAGTAGCTGGTAAGCTTTAACAAATATCACTGCTACTACTGAAGCCCACATTTAGTACAAGTAGGAGTCAGATTGGGGGGTAGTGCACAGCCAGCTACAGAAAGATTTTTTCTTAATTTCTTCAGTAAGTTTTGAAAACAGTTAAGAGTACCTTAATAACAGAAGCCCTCTTATGTAAAGAATGCAGTGTTTAAAATTCAAGGAAGAAACAAAATAAATTATTTCCTGTTACAAACAAAATAGTTTTGTTTGTTTTACAACATCTCTAAACTTTGGCTCTCTAATGTCATGTAATATATTGATATAGAGAATAGCAGAACAAACTAACCCACAGACAGATGTAGCCATGTGGTACACGTTCCCAGCACAACACAACTCCACTTGGGCTGGAAAAGTAATCTTTTCTATCAAAGCAGAGTTTTAGTATTCTATCATCAATTATTTTAGTCTTGCTCAGATCGCACAGCATGTAGGGCTTAGGAAACAAAACTCTGACATACAGAAGAATTAATGTATGGCAGAACTGATGATGAAAAGATAATAATTAAATTCATGAACTCTGGTGGTATCTTCAGGAAAACTAACCATGGACAGGAGAAAGTGGCACTTTTCCAAGAACCACTTCTTTCATGAGAAAATATGGGAAAGGTGCAGACACAACACCAGCTTCTCTTTGAGGAAATCAACTCAGTCTTCTCCCAGCATTTCAAGTTTATCTCTAGGACTACAGGACAGCAACTCAAATTTGTTTGGCTGGGCAGTTAGAGGGAACTTGGTGTCTCACAGCTTATTTAGGTTCTGCTTAAAACTGGGGTTTGCCCACTATACCGAATGGATTTTTCTTACTCCATGTAATATCCACATGTGATACTCTCACAACTCATCATTAATGTCTGTACAGCTCCCTGTGGCAAGAGCATTGTCCAAACTGCTTCTTGGTGTCTCAGTAGCTCACTTCTGGAAGGCTTTTTTTTTATTGATAGCTGAACATGGTGAAAAGGAAACATTCCTTGAGTAAAAAACCCAAATCCAAATCCTATCAAACTAATTTTTTTTAAAAAAACACCGGGAGACATCCCAGCCATAGGCTTTCACATTTCCACAGTCCTGCCGAAAATAAACTGGAAAATTGTATATGGTGCAGGACTAGCACAAGCCTGCCTGCTCTTGACAGTTAATCCACCTGGCCTTTCAGACATTGACAACATCATGCAAAGAAAATCAATTACCCGAGATAATCAAATCCACTGTCTTCCTCTCAGCTCTCTCATCCATTTAATCTAATTCTTGAGTATTGACATTATTGCAGGCATAATGGGAACGAAAGTGCTTCATTAAAGGCAGCACCTGGACATATTCAATAGTGTAGCAAGAGCTAACAAAGCTCTGACAAATGCAGCCGTGCTGTTAAAAATAAACTGACAAGTGGTACAACCAAAAATATGTGCTTCTCAAAACAACCTCTGAAGGAACGGTGGTTTCAGGTGAAGGTGCCTTGCTCCCAGGGAGGTTTCATCCTCCCTGGATGTGCTTTGTCACCCCCATGGCAAGAGTAAAGGTGAGCAGTGCCTTGAGCACAGTCTGAGCTGAAGATGTTCAGGTTAAAGGTGCAGCCTGGCTGCTGCAACAGCGATCCTCGAGGTAACAGAGCCAGAGTGCTCAGACTGACATAGGGTAGGATTGCTGAACCCCAATTTCAACAAGAATATGCTTTGATCTTGGCATGAGTAATCCTACCAGATGCCAGATGAACATTAAAATAATTCATTAAGCTTCAGTTACTTCAGTGAAAAAAGCAGCAAATATAAAAGTGAAAGTGAAATAAGAAAGGAAGTTCACTTGACAAGTAAAGGCTTATCAAGAGGTGAAAAAATTTCAGTCCAAGATGGGTCTAAAACAAAATAAAACCATGAAATACTTAATAAAAATTGATTATGTTTTATGTGTGACTCTTGATACAGGTAATGTTTAAAGGGGTTCTTTTGTGTGACTGAGAAACAAGATGCAAAAAGAAAAGGCAACCTTAAATTTGAGCCATTTTATATGCTTATTATTTTCCACTCAAATAATCTGTAAGAGCTGCAGAGTATGTAGCCCCCAGGCCACTGAGAATTATTACAATAATTTAAAATGCAACTATTCATTCAGTATAAGAAAGTAGACTTTCATGGACAAACATTTCTATTAAAAAGTAGACCTTGTATTAGAATGCTAATTGATTCATCTTCTGCTTCACACAATTTATAGTAATCAGGAAACTTCATTTCCTGAAGAATTCTAAAGGTGGAACATATTTTATGGTGTTAGTTTCATTCTTCCAATTACATCCTCTGGGACACAGATTAATGAAATAGAATTGTTACAGTAATTTCAAATCAATACTCTACTACTAGTGGATTTTAAAAGTGCTAAACATTAGCCTCACCAGTTACCTCATTAAAATGGGAAAAATTAAATCAATACAATAGATCAGTGGGTGTTTTCTCACTCTTTCTTTGTCTTTTGCTTAGACACATATTGTACTATTTGGCCTAATTTTCAGGTCCTCATTCAATGCTGCATTTATTCTGTACTCATTTGATTAGCATTCCAAGCATTTCCAATTACTTTATATGTCCAAAATAATATCCAATAAGTGTGAATGTAATCAAGTCAAAAATGGGGACATTTTGATTAATGCTGTACCCCATTTCATGTATCAATATATTACTTAAGGGGTAATGCTAGAGTTGGCTTATTTGTAAGGGTTGTGTGTTATTGGACAAGCAATTCAAGCATCAAAAAAATCTCACACCCAGACTGTTGATTGGAATTTAACATAGCTCCAGGAATCCCTGGAATACTAAAAGCTCAATGTGTTTTCTCTTACTCTTGGCATTACAGTTGCTGAAAGCCATTACAGGTTACAGAGTTGTTGAATCAGTGCTGCAAATGTTACAACCACCCTCTGAGGCTACAAAATGTAAGGAAAATCTACTAAAAAACCCAACTTACCTTTTATCAGCTCCAATACAGATGCAGAGGACTAAGTGCACAGAGGAGTTAAATCATTTCTCACTGTGGGCATCTATATTTTTGTGTTCAAGGAGTATTTTCTGCAAGCTGTTCTCTAAAACAATTTCATTACTCTCTACCAGCCTGAGGATGGAGTCAGCTGATTTTCCCAGCTGATGAATGGCTCTATTGAAAGACTCAAGCTTTGGGTTAATAACTGAGCTGTTCCCTTCTGGGAGTAGCTTAAGGGCAGGACGTGGTTTGGTGCCTCAGAGGTCCCCCTGCTGCAGGGAGCACAAAGGGGTCAAGGGCTTCCAGGAGCTGACTCTTGAGGTGACAGGGCAGGTTTGTGCATGGGGACAGACTCATACCAGTTGCTCCTGAACTAGCACACCCCTTGCTGAGGCTGCAACAGCCCCAGCAGAAAACTAATAAATGGAGCACTGTGAAGTATAAGGTTTACAATAAACCAGCATAAGTTTTAGTTTTATGTTAACAGGTTTTGCTGACAGCCTTAACATTGCAGGCCACAGCAATTAATTTTGAGTATTGTCATTTACTTGCTTGTCTCCAGTAGTCACAGCCCAGGTGTTGTTTCAGGTGATCTGAAATCCCAGTGACCACTGCTGCTCAAGGGCTCTGGTAAGAAGAGAAGAATATGCCCTGCCCCAGACTTTCAAGTGCATCACAGCTGCCTTAGAGCCTTGAAATGCAGACAGGTGCTGAAAAATAAGGTCTTAAAGTGGGAATTTAACATCCTCCAGCTGGGCACTGTGAACTGAAACAGGCAATGTCACATTGATGCTTTGCATGTTTCAAACAGAGTATTTTCATTCTGATTAAATTATGGACTGCAATTAGTGGGAACTTGAAAAAGGCTTTTAAGAAGTAAATAGGAAGAGATCCCTAGAAATTTGAGGATTTCTGATATTGTACATTAGCTAAACTTCTGCTTGGAGTTCTATTGGGAATAACAATCAGCACTGTTTCTGTGCCAGTTGCTTACAGAATTGACTTTAAAGCTGTTTTCTCAGTTCTAATGCTACAATAGGCCACATGAGACCAAACTTCTTATTCTCCCACTTACAGCTGTTCTGTAATAGAAACAGCCAGGGATTTTTTTTTCCCACTGGGTTTCCTTCTTTCTGCTTGACCGATGAATGGAAGATAAACACTACATACTTTATGCAGTTAGACAGACTGTTCAAATGAGATATGGGGGGAACTGTCCCAGAGCAGGCACACTCAGCACATATTCCTGACTTATAATTGGATCAACATTCAACATGTGCAGGAAAAAAATGGTTTTTTACATTTCTTTTATTTCTCCCTCCTACAGATGCAGTAACAAATAAGAGCTTTAGCAATAACAATAGAAAGGCAAACAACAGTAGAGAAATCTGCTCCATTTTTTGCCATGTAGAGATGTGTTTTTCTCTCCTAGTCTGAGCCTCTTATCTTCCCATGTTCTGTAACCTGGGGCGTGCTTCCAGTGTAGTCACAGCACATAAGTGATGTCAAATAGCCTCTTAGGGCAACACGTCTGTAACTAGCTTTAAGACAGAGTTAAGAAAAAGGACAAGTGGTAAAGGTTTTAAACTGAAAGGAGGTAGAGTCAGACTAGATAAAGATGACATTTTCATGGCATTGGTGAAACATTGGCACAGGTTGCCCAGAGAAGCTTTGGATGCCCCATCCCTGGAAGTGTCCAAGGCCAGGCTGGATGGGGCTCTGAGCAACCTGATACAGCAGATGATGTCCCTGCCCAGGGCAGGGGGTTGGACTCGATGACCTTTTAAGATATTTTCCAATCAAAATAGTTCAATAATTCTGTGAAAAAGCAAACAACATATGCTTACTTCTGACATGAGCTGAGACTAACGTGTTCTAGGAAGAAAAAACAGTTTTTACTGCTAGAAGATAAAGGATTGAGACCTCTCAGCCTTTGCCTTCCTCAAAAGTTATGAACTCTCTATTTGCACAAAACAGCACCAAGATTTGAAACTGAAATAGTCAAAATCATCTTCTTTCCTCTGCTTCACACCTTACTCCAGTACCACCATATTTTACTACTGGTGACAACAGCAGGAAGGGTTTGGTGTGTTCCTGTGTATCCCTCTCATCCACGATATTGTCATCACAGGAAACGATTTCTGCCAGCAGATGTTAAATTCTGTCTGAAGTGGCTTTTCCTAATGCAACCTTTCTTGGCAATCACATTTCCTAAGTGGTTTCCCTCATCCTAAATTTTGTAGAACGGTGTTTCCCCAGAGGAAGTGCTACTCTCGTCTCTCCAAAAACTGCCAACAGGTCCTGAAGAGAGAGGTCAGACAGGAAAACAACATCTGCAAGACTAACACTTTTCACTTCTGGAGAGACTTGAACAATTCTGCTCAAAGGCACCCAGAACATTTCAACATCAAATAGAGGACAAGGGTGGAAGTTTCTACCCGAGGAAGATGGGATGTGACAATTGCAAGAAAAAAATCCCGGGCAATCAGCGGGAAGTGTCACGCAAGCTCTGTTACGGAGGTATTGCAGAAAAAGAAGCCATGGGAAGTGTTGCCCCGACTTTTGTCTGTCAGGGATTCCTTCGCCACTTCTTTGTCTAGCATCCTTTCCCCGGATCCCTCGCCACTTCTTTGTCTAGCATCCTTTCCCCGGATCCCTCGCCACTTCTTTGTCTAGCATCCTTTCCCCCGGACACACTGGAAACTGAAAAGGGGTGCAAGCGAGATTAAGCAAAAGAGGAGCGGCAGGGAAGAGGCAACGCTTAGAGGCTCCCTTGGGGGCTTGAGCGAGCAGCGACAAGGGCGCATCCATCTCGTGTGCCGCCCACGGCC
>VZRH01001298.1:380104-481039 GCA_013397555.1 Urocynchramus pylzowi | reverse complement strand
CCGGGAGCGGGCCCTGCGCCGCTCCCTCTCTCCTAACCACCCCCGCTCCGCTCTGTTGGATTTTAAATTGCTTTTAAAAAAAAATATTAGTGTTCCCTCTATGAGGTATCATTATGCTGCTGGATTAAAATAATCAGAATAATTCAAATTTCAATTAATAAGTCGAATAGAAGATGTGTGTGTGTCCCCCAAAAGGCTGCAAAACCGTGCTTTTAAAAACAGTGAGTGGCACGTGGAGAAACTTCTCCAAGAGAGATAATGTAGGAGCCCGCTCCCATTTTCCACCCCAATTCCTCATCAAATCTGCATCCCGCCTCAAATTAATACATAGATGAACAATGCACTAGTACTTAAAAAGGTGTACAAAATTTAAAGTAGATCACATTGATTAAACCTGTTATTGAGCACTGAGTAATGAAGAAAGGGAATATTTGAATTTAATGAAAGCATTTTATTTCTCTAGGAGGCTCATTTTTCTAATTATTAAAAAAAAATCCTATATACACAATTTCAATGGCTATTCAAATTTTATAAACAGGATTTTTAAAGGTTGCACTCCATCCTGAACATTCCAGGTAATTCTAATAACCTGTCATAGAATAAAGCTAAAGCAGTTTGTGCTGAAGGAAAAGGAAGATCCTGCAAGAGGCACACACTTACAGATTTAACTAATCTTCCCACGTGGTAGCTGTGGAAAAGATCTGAAATATGTATTTTATTGGAAAAATGCCTCTTGCTTACAAAGCCCCTCATGCAATTTCCTCTTGGACCAAATTCCTGACTACTTTGAGCTCAGCTGCACATCTCAATTGGAATAACTCCTCTGACTTCAACCTTAGCAGGTACAAAAGCTTACAGCTGATCCCAGGACACTCAATTTGGACAACATTCACATTTTTGCATGGCTGTACAATTAAAAGCATTATATCCTGTGACTATTATTTGCAAAAATATGTAATTCTACTGAGTCATTTTAATTTTATTTATTTCTTCCAGTTAATTTTGAATATAAAAGCTTAAAAGATTTTAAAAAACTGAAGCTGCTCTGAAAACTGATTTTCTCCTTCCTAGTCTTTCATCCTGTTGCACTAGTCATTATGGTTAGTTTGTAAATCACCTGGTTACAGAGGCTTAACAATTTACTAAGGAATTTGAGTCTAAGACCTTGGACCCAAACTGTGAAGTAGACATTTGGTGACTAAGAAAAATCAAGTTTTCTCTGAAAGGTTTCAGATATGCATAGCAACAATCAAACCCAGAAAAGTCTATGATTCAAATTCATAACTTGGATGGAAAATAAGGAGCTCAGCTGGTGTATATTCCCTTCCTTCTTCCACTTTGCTCCCAAACTAACAAGAATTTGCAACTGAAAACAAAGTGAACTGCAGACCAAGGGGCTGTTCTCTATCATAAATTTCAAAGGCCCATTGCACAACATTCACTGAGGAGAGAAGATGGATATGACTGACCCTAATCTGCTCCTGCAGGGCCTTGTTTTTCCCTCTCAGCCTCAAACGTGTGTTCAGGGACCGAGGGAGATGTCCCTCGTTCTCCCAGGCCTGAGGCTGCAGGGAGGGAAGCTGCAGAACATTAGTTGGGCCCTGGACAGTTTCTGCAACATAAGAATGCTGAGCAAAGCTCACAGTCATCATTGTCTGGGGGGGGGAGACTTGGCCCCAGGTTAATGGCTAGAAGATTCTAGATCTGCTAACTCTCATGAGGAACAGTAATTTAAACTGGCACAAAAAAGACAGGATTTCATTTGTCTTTCCAAATCAAGTTGATATTTTCTTTATCTGAACCAGCATATCCTGTCCAACTTTTTGGGTTTTCAACTATTTATCTTAATCGTATCTAGACTGATAATGCCTGAACAGAACTGTCTCCACTTTGCTATAGGCGATAAAACCACATTATTTATCCTGGTCTGTGTAAGTGGTGAAGGTTTCAGTGCTGCAGGAGCACTGTGTCTGCCTTCAGCCCACACTTGTGGGGGCCCTTTAAAAACCTGGTGACCTAAAGTGTTCACCCAGGCAGCAGTCAGGTCTCAGATGGTTGATGGGAGACCACCCAAGCCATCAGTGTTTGCCACCCTACAGCTGTTTGCACCTTCCTGCACAGTCAAAACCTTTCCAAAGGTGCCTTTGAGGTTTCATCCATCAATTGCAGCCTCTGAAGGTTACCTACCTCTGACCTATCTCAAAGACATTCATTCTTGAAATTACACAGAAACTGAGGGCCTGTTGAAGTCACATGAGCAGGCTATGATTTCTGACTGTAAAGCTGGTGTGGCAGAAGGTAATCCCCCCTTGCCTGTGGGATTGGGTGTGGAAGGACCTTGGAGCGTTCACAAACACCTTAAAAAGCCAGTAAAGGTCTCAGATTTGAGATTTGGGTTTTGGTACAAGAGGACTCAAACATTTGCTGGCTTATGTAGAGGTCCAGCTGCCCAGATAGCAGAACTGACATGCACAGAGCAAAAAATTTTATTAAGTCTGTCTGCACATAAACCCAACTATTAGTAACCCCATAAACCTCTGATTTCTTTGGGTAATTACAAGTGGCAGTAATCATCAGCCATGACTCAAGCACTAGTAATATGCCAGAGTTTTGAGTGTCAGCTATCTAAAATCATATTTAGGAGCAAGGTGGAGATAAGTTAGTTCTCTGCCTTTTAAAACTAGAAAACATCCTGTGGAGCACATTTTCTGTAGATGTTGCAGTAGATATAAGCAGAGCTTGTAATGAGCACTACATTTAAGCAGTCTTACAAACATGTTCATTTCTTATAATCTATTCTGTGAATGTTTATTACTGCATCCATTTCTGTACATTGCTGAAACCTTTCAGTTCAGTGTTAGGCTGGTTGGGACAGGACATCTGGCACTTGCTCCATGAAACTCTTAGAATTGTATTGTCATCCTAAGCACCCAGTTTTTATAAATCTGAAATTAATTTTCCAGAAAAGCAGTATAATGCTAACAGCATCCTTGCCAGTTATTTTGCAGCTAATCCACAATATGTAGTGTATTTAAAATGCACAGAGTGAAAACAACAACAGATAAACATATAAAATAATCCTATCATAGATTATGTAACTTACTCTAAGGCTTTGATGTTCATGAAATTGATTGTACAGGGAACTTGGTGAGAAATAAAGACCTCAATCCAGGGCACCAAATGTCTCTCATACACTTAATTATGTAAGTATTAGCAGCATACTGCTAGTCCTTACTCCTTTAGTGGCTAGAAGTGCTGATACTAAAAATTTTAAGGCTGTAACAGTAGATTTGTTTGACTTTGATTCTGACCCTCCAGTGTATTTTGAGGACAGTAATCTTACATATAAACTTGTATGTTATTTGGGACATTGAAGTAAATCACTGAGTTGTTGCTTTTATAGTCTGAAATCATGCTGTGGTCATTTTTTTACAAAAGTAAACATATTTGTCATACTGATTTGCTTGGGATAATTTTAAAGATTCTCATGTAATGCCTATACCTATATAAACAATTTCTAATTATGAAGTTTCAATTACAGCTCATTTTACTATACCAGAGAAGCAGTTTTCATTTCTAGTGCATCTTAAATTTAAACTATTTAACAGTGTGAGCTTCTATTGCTGAAAAATATCTTTGACAAAAACATCTCCAGGTACAGAACTTGAGAAGATGCTTTCAGACTGGAGCAACTTTCCAAGTTTTTCACTGAGAAAATGACACTTCTCTTACCTGGCACATATGACAACTATTGATCAGAAGATCATAGCATAGCTGGAATCCAGTGTTTCACTTTGAACTATTGCCAGATACAGCAGCAGTAGAGGCCTAAGAGCCCTTCAATTGCTGTCATATTACTGTCATAACAGATGGCCCCTGTACTGCCTGTCTGCAGAGAAAACATGACAAGACTGCTGCTTTCTGTGGGCCAAGTACATCTAACTCTGATTACTTGCCCCAGGAGACTTGCATGGTTTTGCCCATGGTAGGCAAGATCAGATGTGCCTAGGGTTTAAAAACAAGCTAGCTGGTGTGCCAAAAGCCACTTGTCAGCCACATAAGAGAGTGTCCCTTATAATAGGATGCAGACACATTTATTTGTCCACTTTCATCAGTAAATTCCCCAGTTAGACCTGGAGTTTTGCTGCCACTGGCTTTTATTCCTTCTTTTTAATTTGCTGCATTAAAAAAATCCTTCTTGATACTTGTCACTCATGCTACAGTCTCTGTGGTATTAATCCTAACATGAAAAAAAATATTTGAATGTGTGAAAATTTTGCATTTCTTTCTCTTTCAGGGAGTATTAGGAAGTACCATGAAACTACAGCCATTATAGGCAGGCATCCAGATTAACCCAAAGACAGATATCATGGCACTTTGTTCCACAAAGTGCTTTGTCAGTGATTATTATGTCAGTCTGTTTGTTATATGCAGTTGACTTTCCCAAGCTGTGGTGGTTTTGGTGGTTTTTTTAGAGTATATTTTCTTCACAGTGGCTAGTATGTGGCTGTGTTTTGGATTTGTGCTGCAAACACAAGTGTTGGTATTTCAGAGCTTGCACAGGGTCAAGTTCTTTTGTGTTTCTTCTACCCACCAGTGAAGAGGCTGGTGTTGCAAAAGACACTGGGAGGGGATACAGCTGGGACAGCTGCCCCCAACTGACCCAAGGGGTATATCCCCTCTACTTCCAAATCTTATCTTGTGACTGCCTTCCATATAGCCTCTCCCTTTCTACCATGGACTCCTTAGTGTTTCCAGCTTTCCATCACTTCCCCTCCAACTGATTCATTTTGATCTAACAAGCAGGATGAAGTCAAGAACAGATAAGCTCACAGATTACTTTGCAGTTCTAGTAGACAATGCAAGCAGAGAATCCAGAGCAGGGGAGGCAGCTGTACTTCTCTGGCACTCTGGGTGAATCCCTCCTGAGTTTCTCTCTGCCTTTCAGTCAAGCACTTAAAGGCACTGTCATTCAACAGTTTGGATGTGGAAGTAAAATGCAACTGTAATGCTAATTGAGTTTATACTCTAAAACCCACCATCTGCTTTTTATTTTAAGATAATTCTACATGCAGTTTTAGATGCCTGCAGTAGCAGCCATGGGAATTCAGGCATATGGCCACTACCATATGACAAAGTGTATTATCTAATAATTTCTAGTCTTTCTCATGCATCCATTTGTGCATAAGGTACTACAACATAATAGGCATCTTATTCTTCAATTCATTCACACAAAATTCACTTCCAGTGAAATCTTTGGATATTTCTACTACCTCTGCCAGCTGTCTGCCTCACCCCATTTCAGCCTCAAAGGTTTCTGAAACTTGCATAATTCACTTTTCTTGTCATGCTGAAGATAATAAATAACTGAATTCCCTTGAAAAATGTCAAGAACATTGGATGGCATTTTACAGTCTTAATCTGATCTGAATAAATGTAGAAAAATGTTGTCTCATCATATGAGGATCTAGGGCAGATTTGTTACCTTCACCTCAATTAAACGTTTAGAGCAAGATGTATCAATATATGTGCAATAATCTGGACAGCATGCAGTCTGTCTAGTTAAAACAAATGGCTCAATATTCTATGCAGAAAACAGGTTATGCATATTTTTCTAGGGTAGGAGGAAAATATTAAGGGTTCTGCTGAACTAGAGTTAAATACCAGTAGTTCCATACGTACAAGCACGCAGGAAGGAGCCTTGCTGTGAATGTGTAGCATTTGATAAAGAAATGCGTGACAGGAAAGGTCCAGATGTGCAAACATGCCAAGAGGCAGGCTTTTCAGCAGAGCAAACCAGCTCAGTAAGCCCCCTAAGAAAGGGGCAGCAGAGAAAACGTGTGCGTGCATGCAGTCATGTACGCACATGCAGCAGAGATTTATGTATCCAACTTAAGTATTATCTGTGAAACAGCTTAAGACTCCAGTAGTTCCCTGTTCTATTCCTTGGCTGGCATGCAGGGTCCCTTTGCAGTGAGGGCAAGCCAGCTGACATGGCAATTAGATCTCTTGATTCAAGTTTCTTGCACAGAAGTAAGAGATCTTCTCCCTTCTGTTACTTCCGTGCTCTCTTTTCCTGAGCATACAAAAATAATCCATGTACCACAGGATGGATTTGACCTTTGATGTATAAAAGACCAAAATTCTCCGCCCCACCCTCCCATAAAATTGCTACCTTGGACGTTGGTTAAGAACTGAAGGCAAACCAGTTGCTTTAGAAAGAAATCAGTAATAAGCCCACTCCTTTTCATCTTCAGTACTGTAAAAACAAAACCCAAACAAGTGCAGAAATATTCATAGGTTTCCTTAATCTGTTTATAAAGGCTCTTCAGTTGTATTAGGAGCTCATAGTAGCAATTCAAAAGCTAAATATAAAAGCTGGCTGTTGAAGTACTTATAAAGTCAGTAAGAGGCTTTTTATTTTTAGCATATTTTTCTGTGAGATAAAGATAATGAATGTAGAAAGCATCCAAACCCAAAATGAGATACGCAAAAGAGATCCCACGATCTGCACCGAGTGCTACAGAATCAGCATGTAGAGAGCAGTGTTCTGACAACACCATCTGCTCATTTGTGCTGTTTTTTCCTATTACCAGCTCTCTTAATGTCTCATGCATGATTTTCTGTGGAAGTCAGGAGGAGTGTATGATTTATTTTGACATTAATATTTACCAGGCTGGTGTATGCTTAAAGTAGCCAAGATGCTGAGAATGTTTGCTTGTTTAAAAAGCCATTGAAATGGTTTTCCTTTTTCTTTGGAGACGTTAACAAGTTATTTTGTCACTTCACTGTTACATAAAAGTCATATCTCATTCACATGGCATTAATTTAGGTAAATACCACTAGTTTTGCTCTTACTAGAGCTGTAGACTGAAAGAAAAATTACTTTGGTTTTTAAAAACTCGCTGGCATTTTACATTGGTCACTAAAGAACAGTGAAACAAAGTTTCAGGCTGTGAAACTTGAAGTTCTTTACTATTAGCAATTTACTGGGAAATTAAAATTCAAGATACTCCTGCAAAACTCATTCTGCACACTGAAAATAGGTTTGATTGTCCCTTCCTGAAACGTAAAAAATATATTTCATTTGCATTTATTAACATGTAACAATTGTCTTGCAGATTCTGGGTGAGTAGCCTTCCTGACATGTAGGGTTTTTTTAGAGTTTTGAAGCAAGTCTTACAAATAAGGTTTGTGTACTCTGCTGAAATACAGCAAAAGAGTGCACAGTCTGTGCATTTCAGATCTGTTGCATGACTGCATTACACTATGGATTGATACTCTTTTCATCCAGAAATGGATTACAGAGCTGACAGATTTCTTAAAATAACCATTATGGATGTGAATCATACTGACAAAAGCAAAGAAATCCCATTCAGAAAAGACATCTTGCCTCAGCCAAACATTCCCATGAACGTGGATGGTTATATATGATTTATATACATAGGATTTTTTAAAAATAGCTAGGCATAGAAGCCTAAAATTTCTTTTTTTTTCATTAACAAAAAGACTACCAAAGTTATGTACCAGTGGTATTGATGCTATCCTTGTACCAGAGAGGTTGCTCTTAAATACCTCTGTGTTCTAAGATGGGGTCATGTATTGTCCCTTTAGAAGGGACACTGATATGCCAGAGGTGCATTCACAAGCATGAACAGCAGAGACAAAACTCAGTGTTTGCAATTCTCCTGCACAGGATTACATTATTTTTCATAATAATTACTTTTCCTAATATTTAAAGGACAGAGGCTAAAATGAAAGAGCTGTAGTATACTGTAATGCAGCTTCTGTTGATTAGTTAAATTAATCCTGATGCCACCTCTTTTTTTTTTTTTTTCAAGTTTTGAGATTGTTTTTTAATTGATGTAGATATTTACTGATACATTAGAAGAACCTATTCAAGATACAATATCTTTAGTGTTTAAAACCTTTGGAAATTCATGTCTTAGAAATGCATATTGCTGTAAAACATTACCCCTGCACCTTTGGTTTTTTAGGAGCTACAAGAACTTCTGAAAGAACTTGTGACAATGTGCAGTCTTAAGTGCTGCAGTCTCAGAGCCCTTTTTCTATTGCTGCTCTATAGGTAAGAAGTATTTGCTAAAATTATTATTTCTTCAATATATTGTTGTATCAGTTGGTTTATAATAAACTTACTTATAATTAGAGACATATCTGACCAGGTAACAAAGTAAAATCTTCTTGGCATTTGAATCTTGCCTCTTACAAAAATAAAAGAACCTGGATATTAATAAATACAGAAATACAGGACTGAGCTTCATGAATCTCAGCTGCCTTGATTAACATATTTTTTTAATTGGAAAGATTGATGAGGGAGAAAAAGAATAGAATTTATGAAGCATATGTACCCTCAAATAAAGGATTACTGGGTACAAAGTGAGTATTGTATCAGAAGCTTAACAAATTCAGATGGGCACACGGTCCTTGCCTGGAGCATAGTACCTTGCCCTAGAACAGAAACACACAGTCCACCTAGAATTACTACAAGCTGGAGATAGTAAAATCATCATTCTGCACTAAAAGGAGAGTATCTTAAAAAGAATTACCTATTTTAAACACTGTTTTCTTATTCTCTGTTATGAAATCATGAAGTCTTTAGGAACTCTGAGTTGCATTATGCTGAAAAAGGAAAATTATCCCCTCTGGCTACACATAGCCCTTCTAACAGTACAGCTGCCGTGACAAAAAATACAGAAATGGAGCACTTAAAATATATTCCTTGTATAAAATGGGCAAAATTATTCTATAAGTAATTCTAATAAGAAAATGCAAGCATGGACAGGTAAGCATTCTCATCACTACTTTTCATCAGAAGTATTTAAAGTCTGTGAGCCAATTCTTTATCTAGAATTGCCTAACCTACTTCATCTCACAGTAGATTCCTCAGGATAAGATTCTGTCGGAGCTTTAAATCAAGTGTGTGTGCAAACACTCATTTAGATAAAACTTTCTCTTAGTAGAGGGAACAGGTAGAACAGTTGCCTGAAAATAAGTTTAAAGCATCCATCTCCCCCACCTACTCCAGTCCTCTAGAGAGGTCTTTGTCCACACCATGCACTTGCTCTAATTCCACCTTCTTTTCTCATCAGCTGTGACTTGCCACACTGTAATGTGTGGAAGACTCATGGCTTAGCCATAATAAAACACTGCTAAAAGACCAACAATTTCAGAAGGACATAAATAACAAGGAGGCAAAATTTCCCCAGAAGCTCAGCCTGTGGTACACATTTCATTGTTATCAGACAGACTCTGTGAATCCTCTTACAGCTTCATCTGGCTGTGAGTGTCCAGAAGCACAAGCAGTTCATTCCTGAGTGTCATCCATGGGGTTAATCATGCACACACAGCACCTGTGTGAGTGCCTGGGCACAAGTGGACAGCATTGAGCTGATCTGTCTGTTGTACCCAAATCCAGACACAGGCTGAGATTTGGGTACAACAGATAACCAAAGCTCTGGCCCTTGGTTATCTCACAGACAAGATGATGCTTGGCTACAAAAATGCATTTTTCCAGTGCATAAATCAGGAGGGGTTTGTGAAAGTGTTGTTAAAAACTATCCTGCTTGGCACTGAAACAGAGAAGTATTTCTAAACAAAGCCCAAGTGCTCAGGTGCACCCAAAGCAAGGGCCATGATTTTTTGCCAAGTGGTCCCTTAGATATTCCACTTGGAAAAGCTCTGCCTAACATGTGAAGAGAGTTTCTTTAACTGAATAATTTACAGTCAGTAATGGTATGGGGTTGTTTTTTTCCTTTTTATCTCTCCCTGCCTGAATGACACTTCTTCACTTCACTTAACATTAAATTACATTACAATCACAACATGGCTCCCTTTTTAGTATTAAAATCTATATCTGGGGAGTTGCCTGGATGATTTCTCTCCCAGATTTTTTTTTTAAATAGTAAGGAAAAAATTGAGGCAAATTTATCATTATCAGGAATCAGCTTAAATAAATGCATGCTATTTGGTCTGAAGAAGGGTTCCCATTTGTTTCAGATAGAGTGTTTTTAACATAAAGAATGCTAGCCTAGGTTTATGGAATCAGAAACAGAATTCTATGAAAAATTCTATTCTTCTTTTTTTTGCCTGAGCTCCAGAGTATTTATGATATTTCACTGTTTGTTCTTGTGCCTGGTAACATGATGCTAATTTCAACCTCACCATTTGACAAAAAGAAATGGTGACAGTACTGTCCAATTCAAAGCAGAGAATCAAGAGAATTAATCAGTGATGTAGATTTTGGTACAGTTTATCCACAAAGACCATATAAACCCCCATATCACTGAGCAAAGGTGCAAAACCAGAAGTAACAACTTTATTTGCATCTGTAAGCCCTTCTCCTGTCAGTAAATTGCCTGAAAAAAAGCTTTTTTTATTCTTGTTTTCCTGAGGGGAGTGTTTCAAAAGCTTGTTCAGACTGTATCTGGCATTTTGTTTATCTTCTTTCCGTTCTAAGGTGTTTCTGTCTCTTTCATGATTTCATTATACATATCTTCTGACAAAAAATAGCCAGAAAAAATATTCTTGTACATGTGTCTAGACTGTGCTTAGGTCTAAATAAATGATACATACTACTGTTTTGGGCAAATGTTCCTTTTTTCCCTTCCAGTTACCCCATTCTGTTAAGACACTAACTTGAAAGTACCTTAAATAACAAACAGTTGTTGTACCTTTCAAGTTTAGCCAAACCATAAAAATTCTCAGTTTTTGAGCATAAGAATGACTTAGGAAAATAAATAATTATAACTCAGCTTTTACAAAAGCAACCAGAGGGCATTTAACCTGATGAGTTAAAGCATTTATTATGCATTGACAGCCCAGGAAAGACAGATATTATCAGCTGAAAAATAATTATATACTCAGGTTTTTTTCTGTAAATGCCTGTTCACTCCTCAGTTGCTGGAACACTTGTTGCAAGGAAATTCCATACTGAAATGCATGCCAAGGTATTTCACATACATTAAGAAAGTGGAAGAATTTAAACAGCTTCCCTTAGCTATGAAACATAAATATAACAACACAAATATTGGTTAAAAGAGAAGCTTAGATTCATTGATGAGAAGGTGCAGACGCATAAGTGGAATGAGTCTCAGCTTTATCCTTTGTGAATGTGTGCAGCTGTGAGCTCACTGTGGCTGAGCTGGGAATGCAGCACATGAATCAAAGAGCACTGTAAAGGTAACAGGGCATCATCCCTTAGAACACAGAAACCCCAAACTGCTTAAGGCACAGAACCTCTGAAGGTTCCTTATCTTTCATCACTGACAATCTGCCTCTGAGTCTCCCAAAGCCAGCAGGCTGGTAACATCCCACACTCACATTTAGGAGGCCTCAGGTTCCTTTCACTTGTTGGCTTGCTATGCTAGGACCTTTTCTAAGGTTTTGTGGCCAAACAGCACACAGGGGACCATGCATCATTAATTCACAGCCTCAATTACAGCACAACAGCTTTCCCAGGCTTACTTAACCATAAATCTCAAAAGACCAGTGATAGGAAGCTACACATCACGTGTTAATGTGGAAAATTATGAATTACCACAGGTCATTTAAGAGAAGGACTTCCATAAAAAATTTAAAGATATATTTTGGAAAATAGAGTTAATGATAATGAACCAGACCACTCTGCAATTGCATGTTGATTGGCAGAATAATGATACACCATAGCAGTAGAAAAGAAATAAGTTTTCCTTTAACATTTCACAACGTGTAAAACTTATTCAAGAACAATCCAGTAAAGCTGTGAAATTAAGCTCATGCAGCTCACTGAACACTTAGCTAAAATTTATATGTAAATTACAAAAGGAGAGATAGCTATTCCAAGTACAGTATTTAAGAAATTAATTACATTCAAATATATTTCAAATTTTAACACTTCTGTGCAACATAAAACTGGCCTTCTTATTTATAGTCACATCTCAACTCAACATGACTCTGTTTCTTTAGGAAAAAACTGACAGGAGAAACTTCCCTTATTTCAATGCTGACATTACTCAAGGGTATACTTAAGTAACAACATCCTTCTTTGGCAATATAGAAATAAAAATCAGGGGGAAAATAAAGGAAAAAAAATTAGATCATTCAAATAGCTAAGATATTTGTGTTATAAGGCAGCTAATGAAAAACAGCTACTTCTGTGGCAATAAGGTCTGGTGAATAAAAAAAATATGCAGCGATAGCAGCTTTTCAAACCAGTGGACACCAGATTTAAAACTAAAGTGTGATTTGGCCACATGCATTAGGTGAGATCATCTTAGCATTTAAGCTTTGCCAGTTTAAGATATTGGATTATTCCTAGTGTCTCAGTGTCCTGACAAAAGAACTCAAGCTTTCTCAGAAAAAAATTAAAATTAAAACATCAAGCTTTGGAAAGCTACAAGAGACCCAGAAATATAATACAGAAGAGAAAGCAGAGTTTTCAGGAGCAGCTCCAGAAAGAACTGAGACTAAGAAATTCAGTGAGGATTTAGCGCTATAAAGAAAGACCACAAAACACTGGTAGGCCTTTACCTAATGGTTTATGCTTAGATTCTCCTCCTAGGAGCAAATCACGACAGCTCTTGCACCTTCTGTAGGAGAGCTGGTCACTTCTAGGGGCCAGTAATTCCCAGAGCAAGGATTAAAAGCTATAGAACCTTCTTCTGGTGTTTATATAGGTGTCTGCTCTCCGTCAGCAGAGACAATGCCTCTGCCAGCTGGACTCTCTAAGGCAATTAATTATTTGCTTCTCACCTTCATAATTCATACCCCACCTTTCTCAAATCATTGGGAACAAGTAGTTGCTACCATCTCTGCTGTAATTTCTGAAGAACCCACCCTGCTTATGGTCTTGGGGTGTTCACCTTTGGGGTTAGGCAGAAAGGCTTTGTAGTTATTTATGTATATCTTCTATGGATTGTATTTGTAGCTGTTTCTGAACAGAGGAAGTACTTGAATTATGCTTCACTGATTTTTGCTCAACAGGATTATTTCTGTAGCCTGTGTAAAAATTGTGTTGTGAAAGCAGGATTTTGAGAGTGTTTTTATGTACTAGTCTCTGAGGTTGGTTTCTGTCTCTGAGACCTAAATATAATGTATTTCATTATATAAAAAGAAGCTTAATTTTAAATGATTAAATAAACAACCAGCATCCCTTCCACATTCCTAGATTATAACCATAATGCCCTGTTTATAGATAAAGTACTAAAGAAGATTGTTTCTCAGATGGCGTGTTAAGAAATACTAGACTTCAAGGTATAAAAAAAATAGACTTAGAATTTAAGGTATCAAAAGAAATAATAAACTGTGAAGTAGAAAAGATTTTTTTTCTAATAAGAGACTAATGCAGATTATGAAAACTGATTTTTTTAAATTATTTTTTTTTATTATGTCCTTTTAAAACATCCTCATTTTCAATTCCTTTTAGGTCAATGCAAATTCCTGAAGCTGAAGGGAAAAGTGAAATTCTACCTCCAACAATACAAAAAATAATAAAAGGGTACAACAAGTATCTACGTCCATTTTTTGATAGTAAGTAGAAAAGCGCTTTCAATAAGACAGAGTCATAACATAATGTGGTGTCTAAAATTCAGCAGTGAGAGCAAATGGGTTTTTTCTGTACTTTTTTCCTCTGATATCTGACAGCCACTGATCTGATTATATATGTTCTGTGATATAATAAGATAGAATTTAATAGCTTTTGTGGCCCAAGGTGAAACTTGTATATTCCAAGTATTTGCCAGCTAAACTTCCAGACTGTTAGAAATCTTGACTGTCATTGTGTCTTCATGAAATAAGCTGTAACATCTTACCTATTTAAAAGCGTAATTTTCTCTAATTTCCTAAATAATAACTATAAAAAGCTGTGATTAAAGATTTGAAAGCTTTATATATCAAGCTGTTCATAACAGCACAGGCAATCTTGTTACTATGCAAAGTACTATGTGCCTCAGAGATAAGATTGCAAGAGAATTCTTTAATAAATGATTCTTGCCTCAGGTCTTAAAGGTCACTGAACAGATTTACTGAAAATTGTGGGGGGGAAATGAATTGAAAAGAGAAAATGAATCAAAAAAATCAGTTCCCTGTATCAGAAACCAATGGTCGCCAGATTGGAAGAGCCACATAGTCTGCTGCATCAAGGCTGATTTTACTGCCTTGCAGGGCAGTCAGACACCTGAAATCTCAGTGAAAAACCTCCTTATTTGAGTCAGGCTATTGGATGTAACAGAAGTGCAGAGGAGTTACGAAGTGGCATGAAGAGCTTGTCCTGGAGAACACTGTGCAGAACACTGAAGAAGAAAATATTCTGAATGTTGAAAAGAAGCTCAGTACTGTGGGTCTGTCAGAAAATAAACTTGTAGCGTGAATGCTAGGCAATAGTTCTTAAGCTAGATGTTTGGAAATGTTAGAGGTATGAGTGAAAATGAAATATTTTATATCCCTTTATATCTTGCTTAAAAAATGATTGACTAATGAGTTTCTAAGACCATGCTGTTACCTCTTGCCATCCAAATACCTGGTTCAGTATGGATGCTCCACATCATGTGCTGTTTCTGAATCCATTTATAATAATTTTAAGATATACCTGTATTTTAGGTTGGAGAAAAAGAGGAAAGCTATTTCATCAGTTTGTTTTTATTGTAATTATCTTAGCTGATGATAAAACTGCTCTAAAATATTTAATGCTCTAAGGAGACTGACAGCAAAATAAAAGTAACTTTAATAAATAAACTAGCCCTTCCTCATTGGAGATGATGCATAATGTAAAATAACTGTGTTCAGTGGCCATTAATATATTTTATTCATTACCTCGCGTTAGTACTAGAGATATGTTGGCACTGCCATGATGAGTGTGCTTGGGTAGACAACAGAGCCTCATTTCAAAGTCCTGTAATAGCAATTAAAACCTAAAATAACCAATTAAACCATAAAGCATATTTGAGTTACGAATCTCCCTTTTCTCTCTTTTTCCTCAGCTGTTGTATCGCAGCAAGGCTATAGTTATTTTTTTGTCTGGGTGTTTTGTTCAGAGGGATGCTAGGGCCTTTCTGGGTGTGCCTAGAAATCCCAGAGGAGCTCAGGCACAGAGTGAGTCTGTCACACTCAGAGCCAGTCTCACACCTCCAGACAGCGCCAGCATCGCTGCATGTGCTCACTGCAGCTCAGACACACAAACTCTGCCTCAGAAACCTTTGATGGATCTTTATTAGCTCTAGTGCTGAAGGAATGAGATGACACTCTGAAAAAAATGCATTTTATTGATGCCCCTTCTAAATGCAGGGTTGGTGGTTTTGTGAGAAATTATTTTCTTTGTAGGAATAATTTGAGTTAGGATGACTCAGGCAATGCTTCTCCTGATTTTTGAACCTGTAGCTTTTTGTGAGATCATTTGGGATCGCTTTCCGTGTTATAGAGGAAGGTGTGCTTGGGCTGGGGAGTGGTATCAGCTGAGTCCTGACCCCTCTGTTACTGGCAAGGTGGGCTGCACTTTGCAAGAGGGTCAGGCCAAGGAGAAGCTATTGCTCTTCTCAGAAGCAGAGCTAGCAAACCACCTGAATCCTCAGTTTAACAAACCTGTGGAATTGATTTATCTCTGTGACCACCATTTATCTCATGTGACCACATGCTAGCTTTCTATGTAATATTTTCATGTAATATGGTGGTTTTTTGCCTGCAGCTGGTGTACCTTGTGTCTGTTCTTGGTAATTGGCTTTAGTCAAGGATAACAGCACTGGCTACAGCACAGCTGTCATTGAGCTGATGAAGCCAGAGTAGCAATTAGTCATTGATACCTCTTCTGTGACTTCCCCCTGCCCCACTCCCCCCAAATCCTTAGTTTCTTTGGGGATTATATTTTATGTTAATTGTGAGAGACACACCAATTAGAGATGGATCTTAAGGTCAAACAGCTGATTAGACTCAAGTAGGCTAATGAACAAATGCACATTAAAAACATAAACTGGGTTATTCTGGTGGAGATCATTGGCTACTGTAAAAACCTGCACAGTCTTGATTGTGCAACCTATCAGTGATGTTATACTCTGAGAAATAAACTTGTATTTCTTGAAATATGAACAGAAAAGGATGGATATGCACCTGACAATCTGTTTGCTGTCTTGAATGAAAGGATTTGTATAAATGGGAACCTAGTATGTGTATGTTGCTATGCAGAAATATCTCCCCAAAATATGCTAAATCCAATCTTTTTAAGACCCTTGGCTTCCTTTTCTTTAGTTTTGGCCAATATTCCTTTGCTTTCAAAATTATGTCTATTTCTGTTTATTAGCTCAGTTAGATACACACTCACTCAAATATGCATGAAGAAATTTGTCATACAACTAGATGTTATTATTTTTTGGCATCTGCAATGCTTTAAGTTTAACATTAGTAAGTCATAATCGAGCTCTGAAATGTGGTTTTTATCAAGTGTGAGAGGGCCAGAGGTAAGCTTAAATTTTAGAATAACCTCATTTAAAGTAATTTCAAAGTTACTTCTCCTTGAAAATTTTCTTCAGGCTGGAAAGGGCTATTTTTGAAGTGATGATTGCTGCCAAGATACAATCATACTCTTGCAAAATCAGTGGCACTGAATGCCTTAATATTTAACAAAATGGGGTTTTAGTCCTGAAAAGAAAGTTAGGTATAAACAAATGTTCATAAAATGAACATTTTATGTTCATTTTATGAACATGAAAAGGAGTTCCTTTCTCCTAAAGCCAGAAAACACAGAAGTATTTACTAGTTAAGTAAAATTTATGGAAGCTCATAATTTTTTTAGTTTAATAAGCCCCCCCCATTTGCTTATTAATTCATTTTTGGTCTTTGTGCTAGGACTGGCAGATGATTGGAAATGTCCCAACCACATACCCCAACTCGGGTAGTGTCATTAACAAGGGGACTATGAAGATCTTTTTCGTTTGAGTCCAATGACTGCATAACAACATAAAAACTGTGTCCTCTCCTTGCATGGACTGAATCTACTGCTTTTCTAGATTTTAATTCTGGATTTATCTTACCTTACTTTGATCATCTCCTGCACGGTCACCCCTCCAGACCCTGGCTGCACAAACGTTGCCCTTTTTGTGTAACACAGACTGTCCTTCCCACCTCTAAGCACCTAAATCAGGTGCCCAAAGTTGGATTAGTTGAAGCCAGCCTTAGTGTGACAGAGGTCTGCAAACAAGTAAAACTGGCTGAGTGTTTTATGTTTGTCCATAGTGGGTGGCGTGTACCAGTTGCCACATTGTGAGGGCACTTCAGACGCTGTTAGCACAGAGGAATCTCAGCTGGACTGGTTATTTAGCTCTGCCCTCATCTGAGTGTTGCTATTAAGAATGTTCTCTTTCCTTATCTATAGCACTTTAATGCCCCTCTTTGAGCTGGTTCATCAAACAAGTCTTCATAAATTAAGCAGATAGGTGCAATTAAGAATTAAAAAAACCCCAAACCCTAATCTGGAATGATTTTAGCCATTCTTTGGACTTTGGAATATGAAATGCTCCTATGCTAATGTTAGTAGATATTACTCCTCAATATAATAATATCTATCCTACCCTTACAGATATATATGGAATACTTCTATAGAAAAGCTGGCATAAGGGATTTAAAAATCAACAGTTATTTCCCTTAAATGTGCTACATTACCCTGACACTTTATCTCAGCAATACAAGTTGATTTCCACCTCAGGTTTTCTGCTGGAACCATGTAGATCAATTTTATAACTTTATGTGCTGTGCCAAACTCTCTGAATTAAGGAGCAATTCCTGCAGACTTCAGTGAGCCTTGGATTAGGTTCATAAGGTTGTTAAGGGATGCATAAAATCTCGTAAATAATTTTATACAAATAGATTTTGTTCTGTGATTGAATGTGATAATTTAAGTGTTCTAATTAAAAAGAGAGATACTAGGAAAAGGTCACAGCTAAGTATATTTGAATATGGAAGCTGCTTTCAAGTGGTACAGAAAAGTGTCATGCTTAAATCAGTTATTCTAAATCAAATTTAAAAGATTATTTTCCTTCACTTCATAATGAGTAATACATTTCATCGACTTAAGTTTTAAACTAAAGCAAGTAAAATTTTTGGGTCCAACCTTCTGTCTTAAGACCTGTCATCATGGGTTTTTTTTCCTCAAATGTTGTTTATATTAAGTTCTATAAATTTAAATAGATGAAGGCATTTGAGTCTTCAGAAGTGTACAAAAGAGACAAAGAGATATCAGCATGTTAGCTGTGTCTAACACCCTTTGGTTTAGTGAAGCAAACTTGCAGGGTACATAAGAAAGAAATACCAAATAACCACAATCTAAAGACTATTTTAAGTCCCAGCTAGCCAATATCTAATCCTTTAGAGAAAAGCAAAAAGCCCAGAATATGTAAACTTCAGCATACACATGGTAATGGAGATTTTCCTTCTTTTCCCAGAAGACACACAAAGAGCATTTGATTGCCACCAAACCCAGGTTCCTGCATGCAGGACAGTTTGGGTTTTGGTTTTTGGGTTCTTCCCTGCCTCTCCCACCCCTCCAAAGGCTTAGCTCCAGTGACTCTAAATTATAAATGGTGGTTATATCCAGATAGTAAAAAGATCAATTTATTTGAAGTTTCCTGTTGTCTCCAGCACCCATAAACTGGGATCTTACTTTGCTTTGCCAAACAACGTGCACAACTAACTACTACGTGCATTTTGTGACGTTGGACAAGTCACCTTTCTGACTTCTCTTTGAGGAGCTGAGTAAACAATGCTCCTTGATTTTTATGTTACAAGATTGGATATTAAGCTTCCAGATTTGTCTTTTGGAATATTTCTCTTTCTCTCAACCAAACTGTGTCTGCTGTTCGCACATTTTATTTAAATGTGGAAAACGAATCTTGTCACACTTATAACAGTCTTGCCAATACAGAATAGATTGCAAGATAACTTAATTCTGTGCATTACTTCCCATTGCAATAATGCTGCTGCCAAAGCATAAGATGGAAAGAGCATGTTAAAATGATTATCTGTGACAGCCTCTAAATCCTTCTCAAAGGCCCTGCTTGCCAAGATGGTTTCCTATCCTGTGTGTACTGTCTGTCTTATTTGTCCCCACATTAATTGCTTGCATTTGGCTATGTGGAATCATGGGGGTTTTGACAAATTATTTAACAAGCTCTTGTTAACATGGTCCCCACCAATTTTTGTCTTGTCCAGAAACTGTGCCAGCAAAGCAACATCAACGTCTAAAAATTATTGATGTAAACAAATAGGATTGAAACTGATTCATGCTAGAAATGGGTCTGTCTTCTGATGCCTTCAAATCAAGAATTGCCGTGGAGATCTGTCAGAAGGCCTGTCTTAACCTGTCCACTTTCTTATGTAACTATTTGTCAAGAAAGATGTCTTGTGGCGGGAAGTTAAATGCACTGAAAAAAAAAAATCTAAGCATTATGTAAGAATTCTGTATACTCCAAAGCAAGGCTGGCAAAAAAGAGAGACAAAATGAGGTTTTTAGAAAGCTATAATGAATTTTTCTAGTGATAATTTTCCTTCTAATTCTCTGTTTACTTGCAGTATTTTATTCAGTATTGCTGAAAAGATGAGACATTCTTCCAAAAAGCCTTTTGAGGCCTTTATGAATGTCAGAATTGTTTTGAGTTTTCTTAAACTAAGTGAAAAAGGGCTCATGCTAATGGCTCAGCACTGGAAGTTATTGATAGTGCTGATCCATTGCAGTAGTAGTGCACACGTGACGCTGTGGTGGTTTATTTTGCTGCTACAGACCAGGGTCATTGCAGTGAATGATCCAAACTTAATTTTTGGGTATACTATCTGCCACTCTTCTGGCTGCTTTCCCATTTGGGATCACTATGAATATCTATAAAGGGCATAGAGGAGCAGTTTACATAAGTTGCAGTAAAATTAGAACCTGTGTTGCTTAGGCTGCACAGCCAGTGCTGTAACAAGGCACTCCCTTTGGCGATCCTCTGCCATGCTTTGAAGATTCCCTTCAATAATGCAGGACAGAGTGACTTCAGTTTTCTTCTGAAGGTCGGTAGATTTCTTCTGATGTTGCCATTATACATAGAACTTCTGCCAAACATATGGAAATGTAGGAACTGACTGCCTCATCTGGTTTGCTGCCCAGTTCTTGACACTGTCAACAGGAGACCTTTCAGAGGAAGTTCAGAGGAAACCCTGGTGAATAATTATGAGCAGACTCATTCTGTTATTAGTACTTTACAATTTATGGTGCCTTACTAAATAAACGTTTATCCTCACATGCGAAAAAGAAATCAGCATTTAACTATTAATGTTGTTCTGATTTAATTAACTGCTGGAGCAAAGCTGTTCTCGGCATCTTGTATTGTGTTAATAAAAATCCTTTCCATAATTTGTTTTCCTGCACAACTCCTGCCATACAGCACAGTGCTGTATCTGGGGTGATATAATTTTCTGCTGAGCTTTTGTGGGGGCTGGGCTGGGCAGGCTGGGTGCACTTGGGCAGTGAGAGCTGCTGGCTGGGGTGAGTAGAGCAGGATGGTTTTGTCCTGACTGCACTGCCACACCTTGGCACTTGAACCCCAAGGCAGGTCTGTGTTCAGTCAGTTTGAGCTTGAAGTACATCTTAACCTGAGCTAGATGTCTTGTGGTGCTTGGGACTCACCCAGCACTGCAATGCTGTTGGTGTTAGTAATATTTTGAAAAATACTTGAGCAGGAAAAAAAAAAAAGGAATTACAAAGACCTGTTTGTCTGATTCCAGATCAATGAACCCCTGCTTAATTTCAGTAATCTTTCTGGAAAGTCAGCTTGTCCCCTCATACGCCTAACAACCTAGCACTGATGATACTGAAATGCTGCTAATGGACATTTTCCCTAATCTGTATCGCCTTACTGGGCAAGGATCAGGTGATAATAAATCATTATATAATAGGAAGAGTCTGATTATTCCCAGCCATGATTCCTGCAAAATCATCTGAACACTGCACTGTCCTCTCCTTGGGTTGGTCCATCACTAAACGTGCCTTGCTGGATGGGGTTCTCCCCAGATGGTCATGTGATAGTTGACAATAATATGCTCTGTTACACTCATACATGGAAGTCTTCTCTAGGAAGACATACAAAACCCCAGAATATGGATTATAAATCACATTATTTTTAAAAGTCACTGGTTTTTGAGGGTCTGACATATCTTTTGAGGCTGGCAATATTGTACCTGAACTTATGATGCAGTACAATGGTAAGTATAAGTATTAATTGTTGCACCCCAGGTTGCTGGGATGAATTTCTTAGGGGTTGAGCTTTTAAAGATGGAAGGAGAAAAAATAAATTTATTCATGGAGTATCAAAACATGAAAAGAATGGAAAGAAATAGAAGAACAGCCTGTCCATGATCTGAGAGTTTTTCAGTCAATTTTGTTTCCCTCCAAAGTTAGCCTCCAAAGTCTTCTTTCAATATAGGAACAATAGTTTCTAAACCCAATGTATAATTTAATAGTATATAATAAAGATGTATATTAGCAGCAGGGCATGCTGCAAACCTGCAGTCCTGTTTTAAGCTGGGGCTTTATATTTAAACTTTCAACTGAGTCCAGAACAAAGGACTTACAGATTTTTTTTTTTTAGGATTGACAGATGTGTAGTGATTTTAACACGTGCATTAAAAATAGAAAATATTTTGGAAAAATTAAAAATACTAATAAATTTGCACATCTTAGAATGACACCTTTTTTTCTTTAGTGTTATTCAGGATGGTGGAGTTGGACTCCATGTTCCTCTGGATGCCATTTGGGGCCATATAGGAGATTTCTACAAAATGTATGGAAGGAGCCAAGAAGGGCTTTCAGGCGTGTGCCTGTGAGATAGGGGTGCTACCAGCTGCAGAGATCTTACCGAAAGTATTTCTGCATTTCTCAGTGCTGTGTTCTCTTCTTCTCAATTGCTTGGAAAGATGCTCTGATTTAATATTAATTTCTTTGTACAAGCACTCTGTTAATTATTCTGCACATATTCAACCAGGAACAATGTCGTGTTTCCATCAAAGCTCTGCACAAATTCTGCATTTTAAAATGCACGGCTGGTGGTCTTCCTTCCAACAGTGTGAAATGCACATTCAGGAGGAAATGGGAATCCGAGCATACTGACATTACAATAACAGCTACTTAGGTAAGGGGTTTAACTACATTGAATAGGCCTTCAGCTTATGACAAGTCTTCCTTTATAAATGCAAGTATTTAAATCACAAGTTTCCTGCCAGCAGTTAAAGGCAAGATATTAAATTGCAATGATACAATATATACCATAAATTCTTAGATGGGCAGTAAAGAAAGTAGTCACTCAGCTGTGCCATTTGGATACTAACCATGTGACATTGCCAGGTGAACCTTCTTACTTCACCCACGTCTGAGGGACCAGATGTTGCAACTGGAAGAATTCTTTCCACTGCTCTGCACCTCAGAGTGGAAGAGTGCGATGTACCATGGGGATTGTGCCTTCCACACCTTATTGTGGAACATTCTACCCAGCTCTTTTTTTTCTGAGGGAAGAAAATCATATAAACCAGGAAGTATTTAAGAAATAAAGCCTGTTTCTGAAAACTAAAATAGTTTTAACTGAAAAGTATGACATTTTATGTAAGAACGTGAACATTCTTGCATAATCTGTGTTTGAGGAATACTTAAGATAGCTTCTAAACTTTTAGGAAAAAAACATTGAAAGATTTTGTAGACAGTTCTCATGAACACTGAATATTAAAAAATTATTAACTACACTCTGACTTTCTCTTTTTTTTTGCAGATGGTCCTGTATCAGTTGGAATGAGTATGGATATTGCAAGCATTGATACAATATCAGAAATAAATATGGTATAGTAGTTTTTGCAGTCTTTCTTTTGCTTGTTGATAAGCTGATGTCTTGTACTTACAGCTGCTGGCAGTATGGCTTTGGGCTTGTCTCCTTGTGAAGTCAGTATGGGTTAGGAGATGGAATTCTCTTTTTCACAATGTATAGTGTTTATAACACTGTAATAAGCATAGAAATGCAGCTGTGAATCCCACCTCTCACAGATATAAACAGAAATCTGCTACTGAGTATTAATCTTAATGAAAAGCACGTGGATCAGTCCTTATTTTCCAGCTGAAATGTCTAAATCTTTATGAATTTCAGAAAAATAAAGATGTATTCATGTGCCTTTGAAGCCACTCTCCCTATGATTAGATACAGCTGAACTCAGGGTGTTTTTCTCTTCTGTTGTTGCTGTCACACATTAATTTATTCCAGCTGTGTTTCATTTCATCTGTATCATTTGTTCTTGAACAAACTATGAAATGGAATGTACTTTTCTACTTAAAGATCATCCATTGGTACACAGAAATAAAAAGAAAAAATAATTAATCAGATATTAAATGTGAGTGCATTAGTAATTAGTAATTATTAGTTACTATTTAAAAAGGGGAAATAAGGTCAGAACTTCAGCTGGATTTATAATATTGATAAAAGCACCATAAAATCAAGAATTGTTTTAAAAGTGTTAAGAAATAATATGATCTAAATGTAGGACCACAAGGCATATCTAAATTGAAGGGGAATTGGACTGAGTGCTGTGTTCAAGTTCTTGACAAATTTGGTACCACTGTTCCCTTTGTGATGCTAAAAGGAGAAATTGTGCTAAAAGATTCCTTTCCTGTTTCACTAACTTCTTTTGTCTATATGACTTTATTCAAATTTTTGCCATGTGCTCTTAAAAAATTCTTTATTTATTAGCTTATGTGAATAAAATGAGATTTGGGACCACTTACATAAATCATTCCAAAACTTCGAGGTTTACACAGCCAGATTATTTGCCTGCAGAGCTCTGATGACTTTAGCTGATCCATAGCTCCAGACTAAGGCCAGCAGCTTTTACTGTAAATGACCATTAGAACAAAATCTACCAACCTCACATGGAGTGCTAGAAAGCTTGGCAGAACAAGATTCAGTACAGCTGCTCTTGGAGTGCCAGGGACATGGGAGAATCACCGTTTATGACCAGCAGCTGTTTCCATCTACTTCTGTAAAAGTGAATACAACACAGGCTTCCTTTGTTTGATAGTTTTGATTTTCTCTTTCAGGACTACACAGCTACCATATTTCTAAGGCAGCGATGGACTGATGAGAGACTTTGTTTTGATGGTAATAAGAGCTTGAGCTTAGATGGTCGACTCGTGGAAATGCTTTGGGTACCAGATACCTTTATAGTTGATTCAAAAAAGTCTTTTCTTCATGATGTCACTGTTGAGAATCGTCTTATAAGGATATACCCTAATGGAACAGTCTTGTATGCTATAAGGTATGTAAATACCACATATCAGCCTTTATGATTGTGTCTACTTACGTTTTAAACTTCCCAGGTTCTGCTTAAGAAAACGGGTCTGTTTGTAAAAGTAGGGTCTTGTAGTTTTAAGAATACATAATATTCTTGATCAATATGAATAAATCCTTAAATTTAGTAACAGATCTTCCCTAAATACACCCTTTTGCTTTCATGCAAGCTGAACACAGGTATTGCATGTTGCCATTCCAGTTTGCAGTGAAGCCATTACAGGGGAAAACAAGCTGTGATGATGGACTTACATGATTTATTGTGAATTAACCTTTGTAAAAGGTTTTGATAAATATAACAAAATCTTAAAATGTATTGCAAATAGCAAAGGAAAATGTGCACTGTAAGTAAGAAGAGAGCAAAGGGTGGCCTTTTTTAGACTGTCACTGAACTCAGCTGTTCAGCAGTAGTTTTTGTTTGGGATTGTATTACTCTTGTACATTAAATGCTGGTAAATAATATATATTCTGTTTTCCTCACAATAAATATTAGGCTGAAAATATTATTTCAAGGATACATGGCATTTTTAATTGTTACTGATGAACAATTTTGTCCCATTTATACTAAGAAAACTTTTTTTTTTTTTCTCCAAGGATCACCACAACTGTTTCATGCAGCATGGATCTGACTAAATATCCAATGGATAAGCAGACATGTACTTTGCAACTGGAGAGCTGTAAGACACTTAATCCTTATTGTTTTATACAATTATAAAAATATCTGTGATCTATTTCTGCTAGATATTACCAGAATGGCTGGAATTTTTATAGAAGGCAGGGGATGTTATGTGGCCATTCCCTGCTGAATTACAGTGGTATCTGTGTGCAAAGATGTGTGCACATATGTGCACATGACATCACTGAAAATAGCATGGCAGTACTGAACTGCTGCAGTGCTAGTTAATGATTGAGCAAAATCCTGGGAGATTCTCACAGGCTTGGTTTTGCAGTGCATGCTGCAGTTACTGTCTTGGTCTTCAGAGGGAGTTCTGTGAGCAGATATTTTCTAGCACAGATGAGATAATATTTTTTTTTTCCCTTTCAGAGAGTATGTAATTTTTTCCCCCTGAGATAAAATTCCTTTAGGAAAGAAAGAAATCAGAATAAGGCTTATTTGTGAGGCATGTAGTTCATATTGAATAATTTACCATTTTCAGATCTTGCTCTGACTTATCTTATTGTCTGTGTCAGTGCCCTGGTAAAAAATGTGATCAATTGATGAACAAGAGTAAATATATTTTTTTCATTTTATCAATCAATATCCTCATACTTGCTTTGAAAGAGGTTCTCTAATGCTTTGTAGGCATGGTTAGGCTTTTCAAACACACAAACATGCACTTTTTTAGTTAAATGTTTGCTATTATTCATATGACAAGACTCTAGAAAATAATCTTTGCATGGGATAACGTAGAAGAATAACCAGTTCTGTAAGATGAAAATATATATTTAAATATGTGTCAATACATGCTCAAAATCTTTCGGAAGGCTTTTCAGTACTTGTCAAGTTTTATTCTGTATCTTTTCAGAAGTGTGTGTTGTTCATGTCTTGTTGTTAATGACCAATTAGATTGCCACAAAGTTTCATTTTAGACAGAGATACAAAGGAAATGAACCCAAAACCTTCTTCACACAGGCATCCCTCTAGAATAAGCAGTTTTGTGGGATCTGTTTAACAGTGATTTGAATTGGGATTTGTCTTTATTTTCCTTTGGAAGAGCATATTGGTAAATCAATGTATATGGATTTAAATCAACAGCACTGCCTAATGAGTCATTTAGTATTTTCTCTAGTTCCAAAATGAAATATACGTCCCACGGGAATTTACAATTTATTTGACAGGATTGAAAAAAATAAAAAGGAAAATTCCCCATATAATTAAAATCAAGCTTTTTTCAAATTGATTCCATCTGCTTTTTCAACAGCACACAAGTGTCTCCTGTCCAAGGGGAAAACCCAGTCGTGTCACAACAAATGCTCCCATTAGATTGGTGTTTAGTTTTGAGGAAAACCAATAGAAGCAACAAATACAAAAAGGAAAGAGTGTGCCTTGGGCTGTGGCCTTTTTTCATCAATGCACTGCAATCCTTTGTTTTGGGTAGGCTGGAAATGGGGTTTGTTTCCCCATGTGATAAGCTATGTTAATTTATAGATGAATAATGTCATCATCCTCCTAGCATACTGCTTGCCAAGACCATTACCTGGGTTTAAGAATTGTGAATGCAGACACACACACATCTGCACAAATATTTTTGCTTATAAATAAAGTGTCAAATCTATAGCAAATATTTGAACTGAAACAAAGAGTTAGGCTTTTATTAAGTGATTATTAATATAAAGACAAAATATGTAATGATATTATGAAGTAATGGCTTTACACAATAAAGCATCCCCAGTGACCTTTCCAACATATTTTTCTCCTATTGCAAGTTAGTAACTTTAATTAACTTGTGCTTTCTACATAGCAAAACACATTTTGGCCAGCATGTTATTGTTTTTTCCCCCTCTTATTGCAACACTTTAGAAGGTAATGCTGGCATTTGTTAGGAAACAGAGACTTGGCACTCTGAGTCTCTTGATATGAGTGCTGTGGCATTTGGGAGAGTGGAGGGTTCCTGCCTTGGTTGGTGCTGCCAGGGGGGGTTTCCTGCTCTCTGCCATGAGGCAGGGAACACCACCATTCATCCTTGAATGGATGAAACCCCTGAAAGGTTTGTCCTCACATTTCCATCACACAGACCCCCCATCCAAATACATATTCATGTCTTGGGCCCATCTCTGAAGTTTCATTTCTTTTTGAACTTGTCCTTTACCATTTATTCAGTGAAGAGCCATGTGAAGGCACTTAACTTGTGCTTGACAATCAGTGAAAATTAAAATTAGCAACAGAAAGGTAAAGAAACTAATTTGTATTAGGCATTATGAATGTTTAATCCCAAATTTACTATTCCTGTAGTTAACCCTATTGACATTAGCAGCTCATACTCTATCAACAGTGTACAGGAATGAGACATTCGGGGCTTGAGGAATTAGCTAGGATAAAAATTCAGTGTCACATAAAGAGAATGGCGATTACTTGTAAAAGCCAAATAACATGGGCTTAAGGATTTTGTCTCTATAAACTTGTGAAATGTTTTATAATTAGTAAAATGTTAATCCCTTGAATAAAGAACAACTTTGCATAGAGGGAGCACTGTACTATTTAACTTTACTGACTATTGGAGAGGCTCTCTCAGTAAAAATTCTTCTTAAGAGTTTTGGAATTATTATACTCAAAGAATTTCCATAGGAAGGATCACACAAACCTACTAATTGTTCCACTAATGAGAATATTTTGGAACAAAAGCAAAATAACCTCTGTTTCAAGATATGCTCATTATCATTCATGTGGGCACCAAGAACTTCTCCTGTGTCACACAACTTGGAAGGCTGAATATCTTATAAAAACAAAAAGGAATTTACTGTGGTACTCTCTAGTTCTTTGGACTTTATTTAAATGTCTGCAGTTCATTTAGAGTGAAAGGAAGTAAAACGAATCCACGGACGGAATCATGCATAAAAACCAGTTATATGAGCCTCCTTGTTTTGACTAAGGACAATGCAATCATTTGTTTATAGAAAATGTTACTTCTATTTCACATCTCACAAATCTGGGAAATTTCCCAGAATGTGGTTTTAGGGAATTGAAAACTTAGCTTGGATGCATATGCTTTTGGCTTAGTCTTTTGACACAAAAGTGTTTTGGCTTTAATTGCTATAAATGTGATAATATGAGCAGAGGTTCCGGGCCATATAACTGCCAGAGACAGTGAAAACAAAATCTACATTTAAAGAATGAGCAGAGAAAGAATTTTCAGGTGAAATTGTCATTTAATAGATAACCAGCCCAGTGTTTCCTTACAATAAAATTTATTAACTCCTTTTTTTTTTTTTCTGCATGAGATGGCTGGATGAATAAGTTCTGCTTTGTCATTGCAAGAAAAAACCTCAATAACTTAAAAATATTAAAAGGCACTTTTTTTTTTTGTTTTAATAAATCTCTTTTTTTTTTGTGATTCTAGAGCTTTGTTATTTTTACAGCATATACCCTTGTGCAATGTATTGCATTATTGTCTCACTGTAATTTACTTACAGTTGACTGAAGTCTAAAAATAATCATCAGCTCATGTTTCTGTTCCCTAAGCTGAGCTATTAACTCACACAATATAAATCTGTCAAATACAAGAATGATTGATCTGAGTAAGCTAAAGAAAAAAGATGTTCCCTGTTAACATGTAAATTACATTAACATAATCTTGAATTAATCATATACACTAGTCTGAAAAGTGGCTGCCTTTTATATAATGGGGAAAAGCTACAGAGGTATTTTAGCTATGATTGTGCTGCACATTGACAAGTGTGTGCAAAACACAGTTGCCTTCTGATAGATGATTCATCCAGCTCCTAATTACTGCTTGAAGGTTAAGAGGGAACCTCCTGGGGCCCCTGCAGCATGCCACGCTGTTGAGCCTGCAGAAACATCAACTTCTAAGCTGGTGTCCTTGGCAAGTATCCGAACTCCTCAGCCAAAACCTTGTCCCAAGTGATGATTCAAGCTCAGGTCGGAGCACAGCACCAGTGAGCAGCAGCTGTGCTGCTCTCCTCATCCCTTCATCTCTATGGGAATGAGGACCAATGCACTGCACCGAGAAACAGCATTTGGGATGCAACACACGGCACATTTCATGTCCAGTCAAAATGCTGGCCAGGGCAGTAATTCATAAAAGCTCTATTTTCTTAGAGCCTAATAGCTTTTGCCTTTAGAATACCAGGTGGTACTAATCTATTTTATTAGTTTGTCATTTATACTGAAATAAAAGATATAAAAAGACCACCTCCAGAAACGTCAGCTTTTAACTTATGAGACTTTGCATGGTATTGGAAATTTTGTTGTGAACAGGCATTACAATCTGCCAAAACCCATCATTGTTTATGTCTAATTGCACTTTCAGAAATAAGAAACAGCTGAACCATAAGTGTGCTGAACACAAATTAATTATTGTGCAAAATAAACACTATTGTTGGCTTGTGTCTCACTACAGGGGGTTATAACATCAATGATGTCATGTTTTACTGGACCAGAGGAAATGATTCAGTTCGAGGTTTGGACACACTCCAGCTGGCACAGTACACAGTAGAAGACCACTTTACCTCTGTAACTGAAGCTGTGTATGAGACAGGTAAAACACCCCTAAAAAACACTTTCTGGGTGCAGTTTGAACTATGGCTTTGGAAACAGCAGCATTAAGCACCTGAGCACACTGCTTTCTGTTAGGATGACAGTTTTCATGATCTAATAATTACATTCTTGAAGCTGTAAATACTTTTCAAGTTACAAGCAGAGACCAAACTAATACAAAGACTGAGCATTTTCTTGGAGGCTACACATTATCTAAAGAATTATAAACAAGAATCTACTGCTCCTTCCATTGCAGTACATTCCATATGTCAGGGAGAGCTCTTGTGAAGGAACAGGAGCGTGTATCAGCCATTCTGGCTTTACAAGGCAAGTCAAAAGCCTCTCTTCAGGAATTTGAGTTTCATGGCTACTGCTTGTAGGAGTTGCCCTGTTTCTGTGGCAGCCTCTGCCCAGCCTGGTGGGCAGCAGGAAGGAGATTGCTTGACATGAGGTTCCTCTGCCCAGGGAAGGGTCAGGAGTGTTTCCACAGACTTGCTCCTCTGCCGACATCCAGAAACTGCTGTAGAAAGTTTCCTCTAACTGCAGGACTTAACCTCAGGGAACAGTGTGCTCTTGATTATTTTCCAGAGATTTTGAAAGGGATTTCAGAGAGTTCAAGACCTACGAAACCTTTTTGTTCTTTGAGTTACTCTCAGGTCCTTCATTGCTGCTCTTCATTGTGTACCCGGTTTCTCTTCTGCTCAAGTCAGCACACCCACACAAGGCTGTGATCAAGACACACACATCCTGTGTGTAAATCAAGACACACACATCCTTCAAAACTGCAGTTTCACCAGAGGACAAGTTTCTAATTCTGAATCACAGAAATACAGTTTCTCTATTCCATTATTGGGTATTTCTGCTTTAATAACACAACACAGAGAAACTTGTGATCTAATTTCAGGTATTAATTCAGGCTAAAAGTTGAAGGCCTCTAAATGGATGTAAAAGTATAAATTAAATACATACCAGCAGGCTCAAGGACTACAGAGTTTCTTGCTACTTATGTAAGTGACATCTGCTTGCCTTCCTCTTTACAGCTTCTGGGTAAGCAGCATCAGGTTCAAGCAAAGAATAATCCTTTACTGCTGTTCTGCCCAAAGGGTATTAGGACCTGTTCACCATACAGGAAAGTGGAAGAGGAAACCTGTTTAATTCTTATCACATTCTATCACAGAATCAGATGTGTAAAGACAAAAAAGGTTTGGTTGTTTTGTTTCTTTGTTTTGGTTGGTTGATTTTTGGTTTGTTGTTTAACTAAATTGACTAAAACCAATTTCCAATTAGAGTTGAAGAGGTATGATCAGATGAACTGTACTCTTCTTCCAGTAAATGATGCTGTCTTCCTCCCTTTGTGTCAGCAGGAATCATATGTATGAAGTCAAAAGCCACTTTTGTTTTAATTACACATTTTAAGACACACAAATTAATTCAATTAAAATTTCTCACACCTCCTTGTTCCAGTTCTCCTGTTCAAGACAGCCGTGTTATCAAGTGCTATGCAGTGCTTTTAAAATTTAATCTCCGAATGCTCTTAATTTTCTACTGAGCCATTCTGAGCTAGGTGCTATTTTCTACAGTTTTCTTTTAAACCAGTGCCTACTGTAGGCCATATTAAAATAAAAAAGCAACCAGATTATGGAGCTGTGTAATCAATTTTGAAATGAAAAATGATGTTTTGCATTTCCTCAGTGCCATTAATAGAAATGAGAGTAGCTTATAAATAACAATAACATTATAAATAACAGCTATTTATAACCACTACAATTCAAAGGGCTGAAGCTAAAGTTATGAGAGGAGAGCTGTGTGCAGTATTTCCTAACACAGCAAAAAAAGCAATCAGGGTTTGATACTCTGTGAACTTGAACAGGCAGTACAGCTGCTGTGCAAGTGAAATATTGTACAGCAGTGCGAAACCCAAGTTCATGTACAGCCACTGACAGAGCCAAATTTAAAATGCAGTCAGCAAAATTCCTGCATAAGTAACTTCAGTAAATTTAAGAAAAGGACACTGAGGATTAATCTTGTTTGTAGAACAGCATGTATCACATAATAGTAATCACATTACAGTAATCACATAATAGTAAGTCACTTTGAATGATCTTAGCTACATTTCTGGCTAGGGTTTGGTGTTGATTTTGTTTTGGTACAGAACAATTTAATTTTGGACATGGGTAATTTAATTGTTAGAACCATTTCCTACATGTCTTTAACTATAGTCCTCATTCTTTGTACACTGATAAACTCTTGGACACCCAAACCATATTATCTGCATTTGTGGGTGCTGCATTTTTATTTTAGCTGTCCAGCCAACACCACTTGCATTCTCAGAGTAATAAATACTAATATAAAAAGCTTGCTTTTTTTACTGGAAAAACATAAAAGCAATGAAGAACTGTTACAGTGTAGCTTTTTTGTATAAATAATCATAGAAATGAGGCTGAAATACATTTTAAAAAATTGATTTAATCTATTCTTGTGTCACAAGGCAAGGTCATATATATCTGCAGACTACTTCCTGACAGATGTTTCTAGGAGTAAGTCAGACAAACCTCCAAAGTGTCTGCTTCACAGCCTCCCTAGATGATTTTTTTCCTGGTGTTTATTACACGCATATTTTCCTCATGTCTAATCTTGATCTCCCTTGCTGCATTTCAAACCCATTATGTGGATATTGAAGACAAATGTCCTGCTTTTTTCCAGCAGCCTTTTCACTGTATCAAGACTGATACATCTTTTCTCAGACCAACAATTTTCCTCTTTGTTAATTTATATAAGCAATTTTCTAGATATACTGTCTTTGGTATTGTTCACCCATTGAATTTTCATCTCTTTGCTGGTATGCAGCACCCAAAAATGGGTTCCCATTAGAGAACCCTCTGAGCATGGAAGGGTTTACTTAATGTGTTCCATGAAATCGGTTCCTTTTTATGCATTCTAGGCTGATATTTGTCTTTTTTGCTGAAAATTATCATGCTCTTTTGACCTTGTTCAGCTAGTGATTCCTCCTAGTTATCAGATTCCTTTTTTGCCCTGTAACCACATGTTCCTGGAGCTCTGGGAGCTGGTGGTTCCCATCTGAGTGCAAGACTTCATATTTGTTCAATTCCATTGTTTTACTTGGGTTATAATAGTTGGTGAGATATTTTTGAACTCCAGTCCTGTTCTCCAATGTGCTAACTCCACTCCTGACACACTCATGGTATGTCATCATGTTAGGGAATACTTTTGGGCACAGGACTGACCCAATGTGTTCCCACTTGATAAATGCTTCTATTTTCACAGCAAACTTTAGCTAATTAATGTCAATTTCTATTTTTAGTTGGAGAAAGAAGCAGAAACATAGTTTAAAACTTCATGCTAATTGGCTGTTGATAGATTTTTTTTTTTTCCCAGCATCTTTTCTTGACTCCTGTCAAGTCCTTGGCAGCAGCAGGAATGAAGAGGCTCAGCTTGCTCAGGTCTAGTCTAATGCTGAGTCTTCAGCCCAGAAGGCAGGGAGAGGCATGTCAGGCAGGCAGGGCTCTCGGTGCACGTCCCCACTTGGAAAATGTCAAGTCAACAAACTGGCACATTCAAATGGTATTATTTTGGCAGAGCAGAAGGAAAGAAGAGACAGAAGCATAAAGTAAATCTCTGCTCCTTGATGCACAAAGACAAGATATTTGCTCTGTTAAAAAGGCTGCAAAAGGAGCTGGCTGCTGTTCTTGCCTGCAGTCGCTGCCAGGGTTTTGATGTCTATCTCAAATCCTGCTTTAGCCTCCTTTAGGCTAGGGGCCTGCCAGCCCTTGTGTGGCTGTGCAGGGCTGAAGCTCTGTGATCCCCTGGCCACTGCCTGTTATCAGCTTCTTGGGGGGATGTTACAGCTAAACCAGGGAGGAGTTGCTCTCATTTATAATTAGTGGTCTGAAATAAAGATGCATACAAACTCTATAAATTATATAATGTTTGTATAAGGGTGTATGTTCATCAGTTACAGTCTGTTTCTAAATAGAAGCACTGCGTTGCTTTGTCCTAAAGGCTCATCTGCAATTTCCCAAGGTTCAGGAGATTATTTAGTTAATAATCAAGTTTTTCTAGGTTTTTCAGTACTTTTCCTTTTGAGGTATGGTGCGCTGATTAACTTCCCCCATTCCCTTTATCTCTTCTTTTATTGTCTGTAATTGCTCTCCAATTGTTACTTCTGAGAACGTATTCTTTGCCATACAGGGCTCACAAAGAATCCCAGAGGTATTCAGCAATAATCTTACCTGGTGAGTCTTCAGTCAGCCTCACCTAAGATTCAAACAATTATCAATGCATATCTATCTGTTATCACGTTATGTTCAATTTACTTCCCTGAGTTCATAGCATCCTACTTTGGAAACAAGCTTTTCCACTTGAGTTGATGTTTTCCATCATGAGTTGTTTCTGAGATACTTCTGCAATGTAGAACAGTTTAGAAAGAAAACAATTTTGGAAATTTTGAAAAAGTTACGGTAACATAAACCCATATGGAAATGCAATAAATGGAAAAAATATGAAGGATATTGGCATTCTTTTATTAACTTCTCTGAAGTTCTTTATAGCATAGACAGAAATAAACCTCAACACTTGGAAAACTTTCGGTGGCATAACCTTTTTTCTGTTGTTGTTTCATTAGGTAAGCTAAGTGAGTAAATATGTGCCCACATGCACTACATGGTTTGTTTCATTCTTAGGAAATCAGAATTTCAAACTTATTTTTTGTAAAGCATTTTCATGAAGATGAAACACTTGTTGAGAAGCCCAGCCTACACTTTCATTTCCTTAAGTTCACCTCTGAAAAGCAAGTAGGAAAAGGGGTAGATTGTAACATCTAGACTACGAAGAACAGAAGACTGTTTTTTCTCTGAGGGAGAGGCAAAGGAGCTGTAATAACATATTAGCAATTTGTATTGGCACCCTTAGCATCCTGCAGCAATCAGAGAATTGTAGTTCAGTTGCACAACTTATTTATTGTGTAAAAGTGGGGACATGTTGATTACTCACTGCTTATGTTCATTGTAAGCAAGCAATAACAAACTTGCATACTGAAAACTACATTTTCAGTGTATAGTTAAACCAGTAAAATCTATTTTAAGCTCTCCTATCCTCTGCCCTAAAAACAGGCAAGATGAGAAGGAAATGATGCATTGGTAGAACTACACTGACGTTCTTGTCTGAGTTGTACATCACACATTTTAGCAGACACCCAAGGGGTTAGCATAAATAATTCATGAGAGAGAAAAGGATGCTCTTTGTGCCTGGCTGCACACCTCTGTGCAGGACACCGAAGTGCTTCTTACATAAAGAGAGATGTGAGGCAGTCTTTCACTGGAGTAGAGTTCAGCAGAAAGTCCACAGGAAGTGGTTGTGGGGAAGATGGTCTCATCCCAAAACACTTAGAGTGGAAATTAGGAACTGCTGACAGTGTTTATAGAGAATCAGTCCTTCCTAGTTACCTCTGCTGGGACCATTCACTGGTCAGAAATGCTGCAGAAAAGAGCAAAGATGCAGCATTCTGCCATCACCGGGGAACAAATGCCACAGAAAAATGGGATAATCAGAAAATGAATGACCTAGGGTGAAAAGGAAGCTTGTTTAGGTTTATGTATTTCTCAAGCAGCACAGCAACAGTCATTGTTGACAGAATCATCAGTGGCAAGTCTGTATAAAGTGTCTGATAATCAGAACTGTAAATTAGAATGTAATTTTAAAAGCCAAAAGTCAAACTTCAATACCAAGTTATAAAATGACATAAACTAGTTTTTATTGCCTTTAGAAAGATCTGACTCAGACCTAGGCCTAGGCCTGCTCAGCTACTGAGAAAAGCCTGTGCAGGTGTAAATTTTATGAGGCTTTAACAACACTGGTCAGCTGGGCCTTCTCCTTTTTAGGGTACTTAGCAGTAGAGAGGGATAGAGTAGGTATGGAGACTGTCATCTGCTCTTTGGATTTGTTCTTCATCTACAAGTTAGAGCTACTGTCTATTTCTGTACTTCTGCTCTCTCATAAATTCTATAAAGCCTGCATTACTCAGCTCAATGTTCTTTTGCTGTGGGGTCACCTAAGTAGAATACCTCACCTTGTGGTGTGTTTAGAGTGTATATATTGATAGTCATTTAAGTTCAGGTTCATCTGAGAAACTGTTACACAGAGTAATTCATGAGAGTAATTCAATGCTTTGATAAGTGCTAATGCTGTGCCTTTGCTTCAGTTAGGCATCTGCACAGAAATTATTTCTGTCATGTTAACAAATTTAAATCAGAGCAGTCTCACACTGAGGTGACATACATCATGGGCCAGAAACTGGAAAGAAAAAACATACTTTCATTTTAATGCAACTATTTTGTTGTTGTCAAGCAAGTGGCAAACTTGACAGTTTTGAGTAGTTAATTTGAGCTGTACTTGAGTTAACTCTAGTAAAGTCAGGACTAGGACTTCATGAACCTGTTTCAGTTTTGCTCTGGCTGATGGCACCATGGTCTCAGACGTGCCAGTCAAAGGCAATGAGATACAGCATTACTCTCTCATATGCAGCTCACACAACAGGAGCAGCAAATCTGTTCTTTTTAAAGATGATAAGTTTTGGTACATGTGTGTTGTAGATGAAAAAGGGACTTCAATATTTCCCTATCTTCATTTTATCCTATTGCTCATTTCTTTAGCATGATAAGTGTGCACTAAGTACTTTTTCTTGACTACTGATTCCTTCAGTTTATTACAGGAGGAGCTCTGATGATTTCTATATATAGGTTGCTTCAAAATTTCCATTATAAAAGCTCTTGTGAACTCTGTAGAGAAATGCTGACACTATTATTATCATGTCCATGATATGTCTTTGGATTCTGGCAAGAAGAAAGCCTTAAGGTTAGAGAAATGTCTCTTTTTTGTTCCCCAAAAAGCCACTCAGCTATAAGCTGTTACGTCTCTATTTGTCTTTGTTCACATCACTTGAGAAATTTCTGGCATCAGAAAAAATGATAACACCAGAATATTCAAAGGACTTGTCTAAACTTGGAAATTGTGAACTGTGGCTTTTAAATTTGATATTTTGAACTAACTTCCCGTGTATGCATTTAACTTTTATACTGAAGTATATAGAGACATAGTTGTAGGGCAGTAACAAGGAGAGGGTGTTATTGTATGGCTGTATTGGCTGTTTCAGAGTTTTCCTTCTTAATAATGAGTTCTTCTAAGGCTGAACAGGAAATCCACAGGTGCCTGTGGCACTCTGCAGGAAGGATGGTCTGGTCTCTTCACTCCCCTTTGCTGGGCACATCCTTCCCTGTGGTCAGCACAGAAGCACAACACAAACAGCTTTTGTGGAGCATCCAGTTCTCTTTCCCTGCAAGTGCTTTGTGCTGTAGTCTTTTGTTGTACAGACTCAGAGTTTTCCCTTTGCAGCATGCTCATTTCAGAGCACAGTTGGGTGCAGACAGAGAAAGTAAGGTCGCACAGTCACCTGTAGGTTTTTCACTCCCTGACTTCTGAGTGCTTTACTTTGGTCTCCATACACTTAAAATCAGTTTTGGTGAGCAAAATGACATTTGTTGAAATTTACCTTTCTGTATTGGTAAAAGTCACAGCCAAGGTAGAGGTACACTGGTGTAATGTTACTCTTCTCACATAAAAATGTGATAATGGTGTAAAACATGTTTGTACCTCTTGCCTCATGGAGATAATTTAACTGTAATGTTTGTACTCTTTCTTTCAGTTGGACACTTGAGGATTTCAATATACTGAATTTACAAAGAAAAACCCTAAATACAGTGTATTTTTACCTTTGGAAGGAGAAAGAACTGACTACCAGAGGACTAGTTTAGTAGGGAAGAGATGGTCAATGTTACAGAAAACTGAAAACAAGTTAATATTAGAAATCAGGCATTGATTCTTAGCAAACAGAATTATTTACCAAGATAAATGGTGTGTGTCTAGATATCCTCAGACTAATTCTTCATGTCTGTGTGAAAGATGGGCTCTATTCCAACCAAAATTATTTTGTTCCAAGCAAGGAATGATTAAGGAAATTTAGTGGCTTGTGATTAGGGTCAGACTACATAATGCAATTCTTTCTGTTTTAAAAATCCTGTTATTGTTCTCATGATGCAATATATACAATGCTTTTAAAAATTGAAATTTAGCCATCCATTTTCTCATCTGGGAGCAATAAGACATTTCTTGGCATCCATTGCTTGCACTTCAGGCTTTTAAAAGTGCTCTTTTTCATGTCTCACAGCACACCTGAGGGATGCACAAATAGCTTGTCTATGCCTATATTGCTATTGCTGAAGTGAATTCACTGTTCTGTGCTTCTGTCCTGACTCACAGCAGGCAGCACTGGAAGCAGATACTGGTGCCAAAGAATAGGTTTTGTATTAAAATAGCGGAAGCCAAAGCTGTTGGACTACAGAGCATTAGTCTCTCACTGATATTTCACTGGCATGCAAATGGTGTTAAAATGATTTTGTAAAAGCTTAATAACACTTATTTTGTAACCTGAAACTTCAGAACGAGAAGTCGTTTTTGCCCATTTAAAAAGCAAGATTTTGTTTCCCTGTAATGCATTGAACTGGTAACAGTTTCAGATTGTGTGCTTCAACATAGCCAAATTTTGCTCAGTTAGTGAGCTGGGTAAGAAATTCAGGCTTTCCTTTTGAGTGTGCTGTGCCCTCATGAAACACAGTTTTGTGTTTGACTCTGTGATCCCAGAAGTTCATATTCTGAAAATCACTCACTTAGAAGCAAATAATTTGAGCCACAACAGTGACACTGCTCAGAGCAACACAAACACTCTAATGCACTAATACAAAGGAAAAATAGATCATGAGGATGCAAAGATACTGCTTGGGTTTAAGTGGAATGTAAAAGGTAGGTCAGCAATTTCAAAGCAGGTACCCTCAATCCACATCTTGAGCAATAGTAAATAAAAAGAAAAATAAACTGGATATGTGAGATAGTTAAACGTAAGAACCTGTGACACCTTCATGAAATGACAATCCTTACTCCTCTAGTTCGTATAGTAGCTTATTCTTTGTTATGAATAGAGGCAGCTAAATCCATTTCAGATTTCCCTGCCTTGTGTTATATGATGAAACACCATCTTCATGCATTGATGGATTTATTTTTTCCTTCACTAATCCTCATTTAATTTCCAGTTCAAGGTGTCTTTAATAAAACTCTGGATATGGTGACTGAATGTTACATATTTGATTGTTTCCTTCAGTTCAGAGTCTTCAATATGAATTTCTCAGTGCCATGTTTAATTTTACAAGCTTTTTTGTTAATCTTTTTCCACATTGTAGCACACCAAATTAATACAGGTTGCTATTTCATCTTTTCATGAATTGCACCTTCACAATGTTTTTTTCCCTGCTCCTTCCACAGGACGTTACCCAAAACTTGTGTTTCACTTTGAACTCAAGAGAAACATCTTGTATTTCATATTAGAGACATATGTACCATCAATCCTTCTGGTTGTGCTCTCCTGGGTGTCATTCTGGATAAGCCAGTCATCGGTTCCAGCCAGAATCTGCATAGGTGAGAAGCTGATAAACCAACCCAAACCTAGGGCTGGATCATTGAGACACCTTCTCTATTGCACGCACTTGGTATCCATGTCCTGAAGTTGCAAACACTTCTGAGTTTTATGGAAATACTCTTTGGGTTTGCTGTACTCACTGCATCGTGTGGATTCCCCTTAAAGCCTTGCTATTCTTTAACAAAGTGCCTTTGGCAGCTACAGGAAGGAGACTTATAGGCAGGGGAGGCCGCTGAAAGCAAAGCGAAAAACTGTCATTTTGGAAATAATTTAAACATATTCAAATACATGGCATGCACAGATAATTGTGAGGCTTTGGTGAGGTCTCATGATACATACTAATTAACACATGAATAACAAGAGAATTATAAGAGATTAAATATAATTAATTTCAAAGAAAGGATATTGTGAAAGGGAAAGAATGCAAATCAGGTTTGATCAGGCTGCAGGTGGGATGGAAAAAATACTCCCACAGAACAGGGAATAAAGAAGGATTTCACATTGAATGAGGCCAGTGGGCAACTACACTGAGCAAAATGATATCTGAATATTTTAAAGGGACCTTTTGCATAGATTTGCAATAATAATGTGTTAATCATAATTATACATTCCATGACACCAAAATCTCTCTCATTTTAATTTCTAGTCTTCTCAGCTTTGGTAACATTTTCTGTTACTGTTTTTTAAGCATTTAACTTAAGAGTCATAATTTAATTTTAAAGTCTTCTTCCTAAAACATGACCCATTAAATGCTATGGCATCCTAGGAGATTCAGGTCCAGGGAAAACTCTCCTGCAGTAGGGCCCTTGCAGTAGAGGCCCTCAGTGCCACTTGTGCTATACTAGAACATATATTTTTCCATTCCACAGGTGTCACCACTGTCCTTACGATGACAACACTGATGATGGGAGCCAGGACTTCACTCCCAAATGCTAATTGCTTTATTAAGGCAATTGATGTGTATCTTGGTATCTGCTTCAGCTTCATCTTTGGAGCACTGTTAGAGTATGCTGTGACTCATTTCTGCACTCTGCACCAACTCAGCTCAAAGGAACTTCCAAAGGTAAATTAATTATTTGGTATTGTCCTCCAAACTGGATTTAAATTACATCTGCTAAAAAGAACAAATTATCTTAGCACTAATGGTAAGTGTATTTAAGGTAGTTTCTTTTTTAAAATTAGGGTAGGGAAACACAAGAATCTCAAGAAAAGGAAGAAATATTTGTATACCCGGAGCTTTCTTGGAAGAGACCAAACAAACTGAAGCACTCTTCCTTCTTTCTTTTGGTATGGGCTTTATGGCCATTTATAAGATATTCTGGATGTCTCACAAAAATCACAGGCCCTTCTTGTCTCCCAGGCAATAGCATTTACTCACCGGTCAAAAATTGGGCTGAGCTTGGTGACTTGATCGTATGGGGAAAAAAAAGAGTTTATCACATTCCTTTTATGAAACCTGCACATGCATGGAACATGAGTCAGTCTCCTGGCAGATGCCTTCATGTGCTGGGTGTATCAGGTCCCCGTAGCTTTCTGCTCTCACTTTCTCTTTCAGCAGCTGCATCTGAAGTCAGACTGGGATCCATTTTCCCTTTTTCATCATTATTATGACAGTGCTTTGTTGTGGCTCTAAAGAATTTCTCACAACTCTAAAATACTGTGAAATATACTTAAAATAAAAATGGATGAAGTCAACATAGGTATTTTTGAGTCTGATGGTTGCTGAAATAATGAGGACAGGTTCATGAAGAGGTTTTGTCACATCTTCCATCTACAGTGTATAGCAGTGCTTTCATAAGCAAGGAAAAATAAATCACAGGGAAGCTGAAAGATGATTGTCTTGCAGTTTTTAATTATGGAACTGAACCTAATATGCATTATAAAGAAAATTTTAAGCAGCTTATGAAATTTCTGGATTAATATAAAAAAGTAAAACATGGAAAATGAGAATAACAGGAAGGAAAAAAAAAAAAAAGAAAGAAGTTTGGTTGAGTGCTGTAGGGATAAATGTCCAAAAGAAGAAAGATTGTTAACTGTTTAAGCCAAATTAGAACAGAGCATCACAAATGCCTAAGCAAAGCTCCTCAATATATTCAAGAAACAGAATATTGAGCTCAAGTGGAGGACCTTTAAAACATTTTGAAGACTGGGCAATACGTGGTGGCGGGAGGGTTATGTCCAGTTAGTTCATCAATTAATATGAGATTTTGGCTGTTTGGATGAAAGATAGGTCCTATAAATGCACAGGAATATGTTAAAAGCTGTTGTTGGGTTTGGGTGTGTGGAGAAAGACTGCAAAATGGACACAAAGCTGAGCCACCCCAGTGGGCTTTATGAGATAATGTCTATCAGGGGATTGTCTGCAAATGGGCAAACACTCATTTCAAGTGAGGATTTGAGTGGAAAGCCTATGACTAATTTTTATTGGCAAGGTAACATCAGTGACAATTCCCTGTGAGCATATCCATCTTGTGAAGTAAGTGGTTGTCATTTTGCTCATAGTGTACAGAAAAAAAAGCTGCTTGGAGGTTCCGGTAAGAAAGTGTTTCAGTGCTTGGATGATTAAGCATGTTTGGATCTGTGAAGGGCATTTATGCTGTCCTTGCCTTCACCTGCCTCTGTCAGATTCCCTTTCATCTAGAGTAGGTACTCATGCTTGCAGATGGGGCAGACATGGGAACTTGTAGACTTCAAAAATGTGCATGGAAGTACGTGGAGGTACAGCTGTAAAATGAGAAAGGAAAGTTTTGTGATGAACTTGATGACCAAAAGAAATAGTCTTTCACTTCAGGCTTGTTTCCTGCCTTCCTCTGGGCATCAGGAGTGAGCAAGCAAGCCAAATGCAGTTCTTGCCCACACAAAGACAGGGGTATAAGAGAAGGAACGGTTGTTTGGTCCTAGATCAGCTTGCTACTCTGTAGAATAAGGAAAATGCTTGTCATGTCCTTTTCCTACGGTAGCCAAGGGCAAACACCGCTTCCTAATCTGGGTGTCATGGAGAGCACACCTGACTTGTATTTCTCATTTCTTGTTGTAAAAACAAAAACATCACAAGGGCAAAAATACTAGCTAAAATCTCATGTCACTGTCTAGCAGGTACTTAGGAATTTATGTGTGAGTATCGTCACTGTAAATGTGTTGTCCTCATTATCGTATTCTCTTGTGGACATAGGTTAATTGGAAATCTCACATCCCAGTTTGTTATTCCCATATGTGAGCTGATAGAAAATTTGCACTCAGAATTATGTAAATAAATGTAGGAGGTGAAATGGAAATGTCACCCTCTCTCTTGCACAGGAATTAGTTGTACTCATTTGCTTCCCGCTTTGCTCTTTGAAGAAGTTGGGCACTGGCATATCAAACCCTTCTGAAGCCCCTGAGATCTCCAGTTTAGAACATAAACTGGTGAAAGAGCTCATCATATCCATGCTCTTGCAATGTTTCACATCATGTGAACCAGGACCCACGGAGACACTTTCAAAGCTAATGGCAAAAGCAGAGGTACCACCTGCTGCAAGGAAGGTCAGGCAGAATGTGCCATTCACATCAGCTCCAGAGAATAGGCTGCTTCAAAGGAGAGGTTGCCTCTCCTGAGTTTCTTTTCTTTTGTACAAAGGCATTAATTGTGCCCTCTTATAAAGCATAGAAGTATTCCTTGGGTTTCCTCTGTCTTTTACCTAAACCTCTACTGTTAAGGCAGAACAGAGAACAGTTTGAAAACTCAAAATAATTTTATAAGTGTGATGTTCAGCATCTGTGGTATTTCTGTGCAGTCTTTATGAGCACCACATAAGCTCCAGGTGTGCAACACTCTGGGTTGAAATATTTTTAAGCTTGACCAGCTTTATTATCCAGTGAAAGTGACAACTTTCCTCGATTCTGTTGGCTCTTAGATGTCAGCAAACACTTCACTTAGTGTAAACAGCTAGCCCAGTATTAGGTGTCATAGACAGTGCTTTTTGGGTGATATACAGCATCTTTCCTGAATGGTACCAATTTGGTATCTAAACAGAGCCCTCCTTAGTGCCAGCTGCCATTTCCTCATTGACAGCTGGCATCCAGAAAAAAACCTAGTATGGCATTTAAAATTGGAGCCACAGCTGAACACTCACAGCACAATTTCTTTTTTTTTTTGATATAATGTAAACTGGCTCAGTCTTTCATCATGATCAGTTCTTCATAACAATCTGGAAAAGTCCCTTGATAAACCCACTCCATAACACTGCAGTTTTTTATAAATTAGTAGGTATGGTATATCACCAAGCTATGTGATACAGCACTTTTGCTGTAAACTCCCCTCTGTTTTGCAAGAGCCCTGCCTTGTTGCACTGCAAATAGAATCCTGTACATATGCAGTGCTTACAGTATTTTCTGTTTAAGTGAGAACTGCCCCTTGGGGAGCTGAAAGGAGTCAAGAACAGCCTCATAGCACATCAGCCTCCTGGGAATCACTCACAAGCAGTTATGAGAAAGGAGAAGTGGCACGTACACAATGTCCTTTCATGCTCTGAAATAAAACTAATTCTGAACAACTGATAGCCAGCCCTACCTGAGAGAAAAACAGACTCTTAAACTGAGCAATGCCCCAAATCCTGATAGTTTTGAAGCACAGATGTCATAATGAAAAATGAAAGCAGGGGAAAAAAGTCAGGACTCTTCTGCCAGATTCCTTTATTTTATTAACTTTTGAAGTGCTGAGTGGATTCATTAGGCTGTTAACTCCGGTGCCTCATTTCAAGTGCTAGGCACTGCTGACAAAGGCTCCTCTGCCATCCCCAACACTCCCCTCAGCTGCCTGAACATTTTGAAGCAGAAGAGAGAGATATTTATAACAGAGTCAGGCCTCAAGTAAAAACTTGAGGTTTGAATTTTAGTACTACCCTGGGGATTATTTAAGGTTCAGACTGGAGTTTTATGGATTGATCCTCTTAATGCTTTATAGGCAGGTTTTTGTCCCAGCCTTTCACAGAGGTGTGGGAGGCCAGGTGGAGGATGACCAAGGTTTTTTTGGTCATTGTATTTTTAGGGTGATACGTTGCGTTGAGTTAAGTTTATCTCTCAAATAAAAAAATCCCAGGTTTTTTTTTTTTTTTCTTTAATTGAAAGTGGAAAGCTGTATTAATCCCTTTGCTTCTGCCATTTGTTCTGCTTCACTGATTCACAGCAGTTTGAGGACATTGTTCAGACTCTACTTTAATTTTCAAGGGTGTCAGTAATTTTAGAAGAAGAAGACAGGGCTCGTGCTGTACACATGCACCCTGGCCAGAAGAGCAACCATATCCATGCTCTGTACCAGCATGGAGATCACTTAAGTGGCTTAATTGGCTTTCTTTGACTTTAATAGCTGGGGTATACCTAAATGAGCTATTTGTCTGGCTGCACATAGGGATGTACATCTTAACCTTTCGAAAGTTTGTCCTTGTGTAAACTGTTTCTTCTCATGATGCAAATAGAAAAAAGCAAGTTGTTCAGAAGAAAGAGATTCTGCATTCTGTACTTCACAAACAATTTTTTTAGACTTGTCTTATATTTATGCCACCTACTGATTTGGGAAGTAATAAAACTATCAGGAGAAAATTAAAATTATATGTATGCCTACCTGAATTAAAATGACCCCTCCTCAAAGTATACATAATAAGGTTCAGTTTAGATACAAAATTTGAGCCAGTCTTTGTAGCTTGTTTCTGTTGGTGTCTCTGCAATATTTGAAGCCAAACTGAATACCCCAGAAATTCCAAGGAAGTTTTAGAACTGAAGCTGCAGCTGATGTCTAATCCTGTGTCCTCTGAGTCAGTAACAGAAAACCCACTGACTTCAAAGGGAGAAAATTTCATACATGAACTTTATGGCTCTGAGCCATTTCTAATCAAAAGAAACAAAACCCACTAGAAAGCTTACACAACATTCTCCAAAGACCTGTCTTGATGCAGTAAAGCACATAAAAATATCCTTAGCCCTAGCATAACTTTGAACTTAAAGTACGGGTTTTGGGACTTGACAGAATGTATCACAAGCTATTTAGTATTAAGTCAGCTGTGGGTGGGGCTTGTCCCTCTTTATTTTTAAAGTCATTTGATTTTTATCACAAAGCACCAGAATGAAGTAGCCAGGTGCACACAAGGAGAGTGTCTTGTATGCTGGGGTGCTTGATTTGGGGTGCAGCCAGCTCAGCTGGCTGGTCTGGCAGCTCCCCCACCCTCTCCATCTCCAGGCTGGGGCTTTGCCTTCACACTTTCTGGGCACTAACCTTTGCTGGTATTTGCCCTGAGCAGAAGACAGTTTACTGTTGTGCCTTTCAGGGATTTGCTGCTATCTTAAGTTCCTTGTCCATATTTGAACAAATCCAGATTTGCTTGACAGTGCTTCCAAAGTTTTTGCTGTACGGCGTTGCTTAAGTCAATGTTTTCCCCATAAATGAGGGATTTGAGAGCTGAAAGGAGCTGCCTGATACATGCAAGTGCTTGTCCTTGAAGTCAAGGAGTGAGACAGAGTCATAAGAAAAATCCCATTTGCTGCAGCTCTAAAGTGAACAGGTGATGAAAAATGCACTTAAGAACCTGCTGTTCTGTTCCCTATCAGATTATTGATGATGATGATGATGAAGAAGAGAAGAATGGAGTCCTGGCAGCAGTGACAAACAGTTGCAGTGCCCCTGACAATACAAACAAGACCGATTCAAACGAAAGCAAACAAACCAGCATTGACAGAAAAAGGGAGAGAAGTCAACACAGTGTGTGTAGTTCAGCAATGTCAGTAATGAAAAGACTTTTCTGTATCTTTGACTGCTTCCATGTTAAAAATCCTTACCACATAGACAACTATGCCAGATTCTCTTTCCCCTTATCATTCATTATAATTAATGTACTTTATTGGGTGTATTATTTGTATTTCTAAATATTTTATTTTGTAATATTAGTTTAAAGTTTAGAAAGTGAACATGGGAGGGGAAGTTGCGGAAAAATGGAGAAGTTATATTTGGATAAAGGGATATAAAAGGACATGCCACCTTTTCAAGTGTGTCTGAAAATTTTGTTAACTCACTCTTCTGCTTTTAAATGTCCGTCATCCAAAACTGGCTTCATATTAGCATGCATGTCCCATATGAAACTACTTATCAAAATCCAGTAAGTCCTTTTTTTGATATTTAATGCTCAACTTTGTAAAGTAAGAGTTATATTATACTTGTTTCTGAACTCCTCTAAATAAATTTAAAAATGAAATGAAATGTTGTTTTCCTTTTCTGCTTTCTGTACTCAGTTCCTTCTAGTTTTGTCAATAATGCATACATTTTCCAGATTATATAAGAAAATGTTTAATTGCAGATCAAATTGGTTTTGCTATGTAGCAAGAAACAGTTTTGTATATATGAGCTACCAACACAAACCAAATAATCTTTTCATCTTTGTAAGGTCACAAATATGTATTAAGATCCCTCTACATCTTTAGACTGAACTCCTACAGTCATCAGTGGCTTTTCTCAGTAAGTGCAGGGCAGACTACAGAAATGGACTGGAGCCAAAAGGTTTAAATCCAGAGAGATGTATTTCCCTGAGTGAGGATTTAGTTGTTCACCAATCCTTAATGGAAAATGGCAATTTATCCTGATGTTTATACTCTATATTCTGCTCAGTCACAACTGCCTGGGTAACTACTATGGAGAGGAAAAATTTGATATGCTTAATTTTCAGCTTAGTAAATCCTCTTGAACTATATGCAGTTAAAAAAAATTTACATAAAGGTGGAAAACTTCTTGAATAGAAAAGAAAAGCCTGTATGTGTGATAGCTCTTGATAAGATACGAGAAGTTTTACACGGATAAAATGGTGACCCACATGAGAGAATGGTTAGAGGTGATGAAAAACCCTAACAGTCTTTCCAAGTGGTTGCTTCACTGACAGATACTACAAGCCTGTCTTCTACACTGCAAGCATGGATGTTGCAAGGTGCTTATTATTATGCCTTTTTCCTGACCATAATGTATGTATCTGTTGCATATGTAGGTATAAATGTGTGCATGTGCTTTTATGCACTGTGTATTTCTGATGATCAGACTCACTGCACACATGCAAATACATTAAAAAGCTCCCCTAACGTGAGCAGACTTGGACCCACCTTATCACCAGGGTGCTGCCTGTAAAGAACATTACATGAAGGAAGTAAGTGCAAAATACCAGTGTGAGACAGATTTGCCCTTGCTCCCATCTAAATCCATAAAAATCATTGCACACTGGTAGACAATTATTAGGTCACTAAAATCCCCTCCATATGTTTATTTTCTAAAGGCTGACTACTGAAAATTTATTTCTCTGCTGTTAGTAATGCAATACTTTTGCAAAGCTTATTGGGGCAATGCAGCTTCAAGAGCAGTCTAGTGGCTCTTGGTACCTTGTGGCTATTCTGACTTTCATATGAAAGTAAATACATTCAAGGAATCAAATTAAGGCTGCCTGTGTTAATGAGCTACCAAAAAAAATATTATTTTATTTAATATTCTGCTACTGAATATTTGATCTGAAACCCTTTATTCAGGAACAGGCTGTATGACATTTTTTCTTGAAGGTGTAGAACTGGACTCTCAGTTTCCAATTTTGAAAACTGGAGTCTTTCCAATTCTTACTCCCATAAAATTTACAGAAGACAAATATTAAATCTTTGTACTTCTCTTAAATTTGAAGTTTACATTGTTCCTGAATCTTTTGAAACAGTTACCTGTCGTGTTAATACTAAATTTGGGATTAACATTTACTGCAAGCATAAAATAAGCATTTAGAGTTTTGTAGCTTCCAATTAATTTGGAGACAATTCACCTTAAATATTATTTTAAAAAGCTGATGAAAGTCTGAGCATCTTTATTTACAATGCAAGGTCTGTTTTCCCACTGATGTGCTAATTGTAAGTAGTGTTATACTGAAGTCCCCCATGTTTTCATGAAAGAATTGACTGCACAGCCAGATTATTCATTATTTTACTTTGCATAATTCTGCATTAATTGCTAATTTCAAAAATAAAACCTGGTTCAATGTGAATTTATTCTAAAAGGTGTTCCCAACTGATTTCCAGTGTGGTATATGAAGAATGAAGAAGATAATTTGAATTATCCTGTTCAGACATAGTTTCTGTCCCTAGAAACTCCCAAATCCCTTGGAGTTCGTTATAAAGGCTCCCCTGAGTAAGGAGCATTCATGAACAATTCACTGAATGCTACAACTCAGGGGAAAATTAGAGAGGGGGGAGTCTCAGTGCTAAGATCAGGGGCCAAAGTTGAGGCTGAGGGAATGAAAATAATGTTGATGAAAAGACCTTGGACTTTTGGCAACCATTTTCTGGTTGATAGTTGAGTTTCTTACTTTGATTTTAATATTTTCCTATCAGACTCATAATTCAGAAATGTTGGATTTTGAGACCACTTGAGGCAGATGTGCAAGAGGGACCTGAGGCAGGGGAAGGGGGTTACAACAGGAGCTGATGATGCATCCTCATGTGGTTTGCTTTGCTGTCAGCAGGATGTGCTCTGCTTTCCATGGATCTGAAAGCAGCAGCCAGCCTGAGGAATGACTTCCTTTGTGCAATGTCTCCAAGCCTGGTCTTTTAATTGATTCAGCAGCTATCACATAGCTGTTTAAGCATTGTGCAGACTAGGAAAACACCTCTGATCTTACCAAGATCTTGATATTGTTTTCTTACTTAATGGAAAAGTATTATGAAAAAAAATCCCATGCTGAAATATTTAATCAGATATAATATTTTATTCTTTTTTTGGATTTTGGATGTACGAAGGTATTAATAGTTGTTACCTTTCCTCTTCATCAGTTATCTGGTGTTCTTCTGATTGAGCTATGCTTTAGGTAAGTATCTCCTGCAGCCTGCTTACTCTGGTGCCAGTTGTGATACTTTGAGAGTATTTGAAATATTTCACCTAAATCAAGAGGGAAATACTAAGGAAGGTGATATTTTAGATCAGGTATTCATTAACCTTCTCATAAGCTAAGAAGGCATTTTAAGTCACAATCAGATAATTTCTATTGAGACATGAACAACTAAATATTCCATCTGAATACTCCAGTCAGCACATATGGCAAGCAAAAGAGAAGGGCATCCATCTGTTGATCTGAGTACCCATTTTCAGCTCAGTGGCCTTGTTTATTAAGTCTGCAACAGTAACTTAAATAAATTTTTCTGCTTTTTGAGCCTCTTCAGTTTTTTGTGCTAATTGTTTTAAGAGAATTGTTATGCCTTTTTGCATGAGAAAATACATTAAAAAAAAAAAAGAAAGAAAGAAAAGAAAAGAAAAAGAGGTGCCCCACGTTGTCAACCCTGTAATTCAAAATGTAATTACCTAAAAGATTATAGATTAAAGAAAGCCCACGTTCATTAAAGCTGAAGACAGAAAAAGAGAACGAGAAATACAAACAGATGAATGTTCTGCTGTGAGCCCTTGGCAGTGGCGTGGTGCAGCAGAGTGTCTGGAACACCTCTCCCAGTGCAGCGTGGGGAGGTGCTGAGGAACTGGAACTGCTGGAACAATTCACTCCGTGCAGCAGTAGATGGAGCTCATTAACTGCTCTTCATCACTGAACGAGCAAATGTAAATGGCAAATGCTAGGTAAGCAGGACTCTAGGGAAAAGCTCTTACAAGCTGACATTTGTACTGTGGTAACTAGGTCATGTTTGTAGTGACACATCAATTGAAGTCAGGCAGGACAGCATTGTCAGGTGTACTATTTTTCACACTGAAGTTCAGGCTTCTCAAGCCCTGATTGTTGTTTCCACCATTTTAGCCGCTGAAATCGAACATATTCTGCCAGTCCACAAAGTAACTTCATGACTGCAATACCTTGTGTTTAAAGCATGAATTTTCTATCCTTCTGTCAAGGTTTTCTCCTGCAGGTTATGATGTTTCAAATCAAAGCACCTCAATATTCCAAGGCAGGCAGAATAGTGGCTCTATTAACAGTTTTCCTATACAGATTTATGAATCCTAAATAGATGTTCTCAGGTAGTTCACTGGCATACTGCTTACAGTTTCACAAAGATCAAGATAATTTTAAAAGCCAGTTTCAGTCAAGAAAATTTCCCTTGAAAGAGGGCTGGTTACAAAGCTGTGAGAGTCTTCTGGGTGGATTAACAGGCCACTGCAAGAACAAACCATCTTAACCTGAGAGCTGGAAACTGGAGTGGATTCTTCTTGTAGAGTAGTAGGTGCTTGACAGTTCTTAAAGCAGCTAAGCTGGACATAATTTCAAACTCTGTAATGGATTTGCCATCACTTGTTCTATAACTTTATAATTAAAACCAGGGGTCCACTTTAATAATATTGCCAAATTCAGCTTTTCATAATTTTCCATCTGGAGACATCTTTCTTCCCTGGTCCCATCTGACTGTCAAACTTTCCATCCTCAGAAAGGATAAGGGGGTATTCGGGGGCATTTCAGTCTCATGATGGGAGTTTACTCATATAATTTGGGTTCTGGGTTTCTTTCCAAATTGGAATGGACCCTATTTTCCTATTCCAGATCAAAACCAGACAAAACTGCAGAAGACAAGAAACCCCAGAAGATTTTAGCACTATCACATGTGTGCACAAACCATGACCCTGATTAATTTTGAAATTCTGCTCTGAAGTTTAATCCAGATTTAACCACTAGATAACTTCATCTGTAAAAACACACAAATATCTCCACTACTGTTGTTTTCCTTGCTGTAGCAGGTAGTTTTGGAACCTAAACAGTGAAAGGGTTTGATGCCAGGTTTTTTGATTTTTCCTAAAGGCAAGGAATTCAATCTTTCTGCTTTAAAATCAAATCAGGAATGGATTCAGAATAGCAGCTCTGGTTCTAGTTGGGGCTTGGCCACTTTGGACTCAGAACAAGCTGACAAAATTAGAAAAAAATTAACATGAGAGTATAAAATGGAGTTCAAACCTGAATTACATATTGACATGCTCATCTTGTCAGTGCCCCTGCTTCTCATGTTAAAGTTATTGATGTTACATCTCAGAAACAGTACCAAACATGTGAGATTGATCACCATGGGCAAAGCTGGCATTGCATGCACTCATATATTCTTGGAAAAGAGAGAAAGGATTGTCTCCTCCTTATGTATGTCCCAGTTTTTTTAGAAGCCAGTTCATTTTGGTCCACTTCCAGTCTTGGTTTATCAAGCACCTGCTTTGAAAGAGTGCCAGTACAAGGTGACCAAAAATGCTGCATTAATCTCTTCTACAGGAACCATCTGTTCATTGTATGCATTTGAATGCTGATCCATTAGACTCATATGCTGGACCACACTGTGCATGTTGCTAAGTCAGTCCTAATGAAAGTGCTTTCCATTCACAGCAGTATATTTTGGATATCTAGTGAATACAACTGTCATTTCTGTGGTTTTGGTTTTGTTTGTTTGTTTTTTTGGTTTTTTTTTTGGTGGTATTTTTCGTGCTTGTGAAGATTTCTAGGAAAAGCTTCCACCTTATGCTGAATATATGAGTTGGCTTCAGGGATCCAATCCAATCCTTGCTTACCTTGATAACCCTTAAGTGCATTTCAGAGAACAGAACTGAAGGTGTTTGAAGGTGACCTCAAAATAATAATATAGCAGATTAAGTCTGAAGAAATTTTTTAACTAGGCAAATATAAATAAAAACTTGCTCTCTACTTCTTTATCAGGAAGATAAGATATTGAGCATTATTTTATCTTTCCCCTTTATCATCTTTGTATAAGTATTTGGCTCAAGTATCATTACTTTTTGAGGTTCTTTCATAATAAACGATTCTGAGAGCCTTGTAATTTTTTTTTATTAAAATAAAAAACTAAAGTATGATGTGCAAATAACTAGAAACTTTGAAGTCGGAGGCTTCCTATGCCCCAGGATAATTTTAATTCTACTGAGCAACCTTTTCATGTAGTGCTAGTCCACATTTTGTGAAGCTTGATAATAAGAACTGATAGCTCTGGAGACTTCCATAATTTCCATACAGGACTCCTTAGGGATGCCATCTATATGGCTGACCCTGCACCATTTCAAACCCACATATTCTTACATATGCTACTGTTCTCATTTCAGGTGTTACAAATGGCCAGACTCAAAAATGCAAATTCTTTATTCTGTTACTGTCCTTACCAGCACATTCCAGCTGCTGGGTAATGGTAAATATTTTCTTTGGCTGATCATTCCTACTATGCATCTCCAACTGAATATTCTGTCATCTGTAAGGCCTGTAAAAAGCCAAAAGGAAGAAGAGCCAGTTCCTTTAATTCTACTCTAATAACCTAAATTCCCAATTTCTAAATTACCACTTCTGGGCCAATAACTCAAAGTTGCATTTGCCTTGGGTTGCCACACATTGCCTTTTAAGGAGACCTGGACAGTGCCTGACCCTTAATTTCCACAGCTCAGCTGTAGGTGAGTGTTTCTGTAAGCAAGTGTACACAATGGCCTGAGCTGGAATTACAACACAGCTCTTTACCAGCAGGATCAAAAGCTGTTCCTGGATGTTTTGCATGTCTGCACATGCCTTTCTTCCAGCTCTAGCATTTCCCTTCCCAGAAGGCTTTACATTGTTCTGTGATAATGTCAGGTCTCCAGATGCACTGCCATGCTGTACTAACTATGACAGACGAACAAGCCAAAATCATCAATTTTAATGATATTTCAGCATCATCCTGGTCCTGTGTCACTCCTGTGTATACTTCAGCCATCAATCTATGTTTGTCTAAAGTGGTTCATGCCAGAACCTTAAATGTGGAGAAAGCTGAAGAGGCCAGTTTATTGTATTTTGACAAGGACAAGACTCATTTGGCAGTCTAGTGAGGCTGAGTGCATCTGGTTAATAGTGCATCCACTTTCTCAGATCCAAATTGCTCCGTTAGTTTTCATGACCCTCTTATCTCTGTGCTGTCTCTATCCACCCCAATTTCCTTATCACATAATAGGATTTTGCCTGTATCTTCCAATTTCATTTCTATTGGTTTCCAGTCTGTGTGGTGCTGGGAGTGCGTGCTGGTCCATCAGCCTCTCCTGCTGAGATGGGATCACTCACCCCAAAATGCCTCATCTGCACTGCAGGAAGCTCCTGGCTGATCACTCCCTTTGCCTCTTTGGGTTTCACTTCTGATTTGAATCACCCCCTACACCAAGGGGAATCGCTCTCCACACCTCTGCCTATCAAGAGCTCTCTAGTGAAAGTCTTCAGAGAATTAATTAGAAGTTAGATGTTTCAATATATATCTGCCCACTAGTCCGTGCTATCTAATTTTTTGAACCCATTGTTTTATTTTTCTGAAACATGATAAAGGAACAGAAATCTCAGTGACAGGACATTCCTACAAGATTTATGTAAATTGATGTCCAGGTCAGAGAGACATCTGAGAGGTACCAACTGAGAAAAACACTAAAGCATGAGCTGGAGTCTTTTTGAATCCCAGAGAATACACACTGAAGAGGGCACATCAAAATGTCTCAAATGCAGAACAAGCTTCCGTCACAATTTACATCTTCCAGACGTGAGAGTCAATCAACACTGAACCAAAAATCGGGAGAAAATCAAGCTTCATTAGCTCTCATATTCATGAGTTACTTCTCTCCTCCAGTCCTCAGAGACTGAAAGTGAGGTACAAGGTCAGAGGCACTGCTCTCTTTCCTTTTTTTCCCTCCGAATTACAGTGGGATTTAGAATTTACTTCTTCAGCTTGGTCCTGTGAGAATACCATAAAAACAATGCTGGTGCAGTTATAGAAAAATTATTTATATTCCTAATATTCCTCTTGCTTTTACTTTACCCCCATCCTCTGCTCCTTCTTTCATTTTTATAAATCTTTGTAAATACACTTTTTTAGAATCAGATTTTTTTCCTAAACCTGAATTTAAATGTCTTTTGATGGCATGAATTAGACAAAAAATCAGCCTGTCCCTTGCACCTCTGGCCCTGGGTGGCCTTAAGGAAATCAAACTGGAACATACAAGGAGGAAGAGTTACTGGAAGAACTGGATTCATGTTTGCACAATAAAAAAATAAAAAAAAATCCCAAAAAACAACTGAAGTAAGAACATTAGTTGGTAGCTGAAACAAATTTATCGTATTCATCTCCCAAGCAGATGATCTATTTATGATTCTGATAAAGAGCAGGTCACTGGAATTTTACAACATATGCAGAAGGTATTTTACCTAGAACTTGAAGAACAAAATAATGATCAGAAGAGGGTGCTCTTAGCTCACGTTCTTTTGGTTTTGTTTTGAACATTTTGGTGGAATTCTGCAGAATTTTCTTCTCTTTTTGTTGACATTAATAAAAGCTTTCTTTGTAATATATTTTCTGGGATTTTTTACTAAATAGCTTACTCTTCTTACTGCACCATGTGCAAAATATGGGCTCAAGTTTTTTATTCCAGATTTTTCTATATGTTTTAGAAAGTTTTCTGTAATATTAGCTGAAGTCATTTCACAATGAGCTTTGTGTCTGGGCTCCCACTATTTTATATGTTATGTTTATGTTCTCATGCAGTCATACTCTGTTGAAATTAGCATTTACAGGAATGGATTTCCTAGCACCTATGACTGAGTGCTGTGGAAAACTTTAAAAATTGCAAGAACAGCAATTCATTCCAATATCAGTTGCATTTTTAACCAGGCATGAAAAAGAAACAATAATATGTAGCTTCAGTGATCAATTTCCAATGATTGAAACATCCCCCATATCTAAGTATCCACAAAAAATTTTATTAGTTGATCATTACAGAAGAATTTAATAAAAACTTAGTGCTGCCAATGAGGTTTTTAGCAAAGCATTTGATCACAGAGTTCACTTCAGGGAGCAGGATATATCAGAAAATACCTGACATTTGTTAAGTTTTATTAAAGCAGTGTTGATGTCATGGATAAAAATAAGCCTTTTAAAAGTTAGTTGATATATGGGTACAGTTTTTCCATTTTTTGGATCACCAGTCTTTAAAGGTGATGAAACTGTGCTGTGCACGCAGCACTAGAACACAAAAATAAGTGATGGCTATAATCCGAGATTTTGCAGACTCTTTCCTTGTCTGAAGTGGTGAAGCACAGGGTAAATTCAGGCAGAAGGAAGGCACTGTCTTTTAGTTGGTGCAATGCAGCATTTAGCTCTGGTCCAGCCTGCTCATGGAAGAAATCTCTCTGACTCTGATTCCCCACTATTGCACTTTTTCTAGTACTTAAATAAAGTATTGTGTAGCCATCTTTTATAGGCACATACCAGAACTGCCTGGAGGGGGAGAGTCGTGCTTCTTGTACTGAACAGCAGTGATTGGAATGGATTACAAAAGGATTCTCACTCTTTGTGCCTGTGTACATATATTTATCTATGTCTAATGTGCCTGTGTACATATATCTATATATGTGTTTATATGAGTTGTACAAATGTGTCCTTAAAAGGCACGATTTTATTAACGGATTCCTTCTGCACTTTAGACACTGCTTTTCAATTATGTGCATCAATGGTCAGGTCAAACATCAAACCAAGTAAGAAACAGGGCTCCTGCAGGTCCACGTGCAGAGAGGGGCTCCTCATCAGAGTGGCCTTTTGGGAAAAAGTTGAGAAAGTGAGCAGGGGGAAAAAGCATCCCTGCTTCACCGTGTGTGTTTACATTTGGCAAAAAATGGCTGATGTTTGCTAGGACTCTGATTAAGGAAAACCTGTCTTACACCATTTTAGACATAGGCTTACACTTTCATTTTCTTATAGAAGAAAGGGATGAAATCAAAGTTAGAAAACACACAAAAAAAGATCAGTTTTCTCATGTAAAGTTTATCTGAAAGCACCATGTTACAAGGAGGTAAGGTGTCACTGCTATTCTAACAATTTCCAGACAGGTCCCCGCTGTCCCTGCACTCCTCAACATGACAGGTAAAAAATGAAGGAACCCTGGGCAGCAGTGTCCCAGCTGTCAGGAGAGAAGCTCATTTCTGGCCTCACATGGTTTAGTTATAAAGTGGAAACCAAAGGCATATTAGAGAATAAAATGTGAATTATTTGATATCCGAAACATACTGAACAAGTGAAGTCAGAGACCACAGGTCACCTTTGCAGCTACTTAGGCTGGGAGAGTGTCTGGAGGGTCAGCAATGAGTGTGCATTAAGGAGTCCTAGGAAAAAGCAGGAACAGAGCCATCAGGTCAGCAACAAGCCAGCACAGACAGAAAGGCCACACACACCCTCTAATCACACTGATTGTGAAAGAGACACTAAAATGTGGAAAGAAATTGCAGAGGGATGTTCACAAAATCACAGCTGACCTCTCTGAGACTTGGACAGGGAGCACAGATATAAATGATCTGCACTGCAGCTAAAACACTGCATTGCAGACAAGGAGAACAGTTTTGCCCTTAAGATCTAGCAAGTATTACAGATACAAATGTGTGTCTAGCATGACCTGGGAGCTGGTAACATGCTGCTTCCTTTGCTGTCTGGCAAATTCAGTCAGATTTGGCCGAGGGAAAAAATGATGTTAGCAACAATCACTCAGTTTCTAAATGCCTGGAAGAAAACTGGCAGAAATGTAATGAGAGCCCTATAAAATGACACTTTGAAAAGTATCAATCTATTCCACCTATTTCCAAGAGAACTTTCTACGCAAAATGGGGCTACTGCAGTAAGAAAGGGGATAGACAATCCCATCCCAGAACACCACAATTTTCTTGTCTGATTGCCTTTGCATTTGTTGAGGTGTAAGCTGAACAAAAGAGGAGTCTGAAGGTTTGATTTTCAATAGATTTTACTTCCCACTGACAAACCAGCATAAGGAGCACTGTAGTGTCACAGAGCACTGGCTTGAGATTTTCTGAGACTTTAGTGGTAGTCCCAGCTCTGTTGGTGTCCTTTACAGCTGGAAACTCCTCTCTTACTAACATTTCACATAAAAGTGTTCTTTCTAATAAACGAAACTATTGTCAGCACTTACATATTACTCTTTAATTAAGAGAACAGATTTTTAGTAGGACTTTGGGCATCTTACTCTCCTGGATTACAGAAAAGGAAGGAGTACTGGATTTTGGGATATCTTCTAGTCCTCATTTCTTTGTCTCTATGATGACCTTTATTATCAGGGCAAGGGCAGGCACAAAGACATGTGATAAGTCATATAGTAAAGATAACTGCCTGGATTTGAAATATTTCTTAATAAAGAAGAGTGTTAATCAAAAGCAGACTGTTTATGCTTATGAGCTATGAATCACAGCTTTTTGGATGTGTAGGGCTAACAAAATGAGTATATACTACAGAAAACAACTATATGCAAGCTATTTTGCAATTTAAAAATACCTTGTTTTTAAGACAAATTTAAATAAAATGTTCCAAAAACCTCTAGTTTTTCTACTTCAGTGGAAAGACATGATTGCCTTTCACGAGAAGTCATCATAGCATTTTCTCTGTTTGATGCCTCAGCCTACAAAGAGTGATCTGAATTATTCCACTACTGAAAATATCAAAGAGCAATGGGTTATTTTTTATAGGTCACAACAAAGAATTTATATTCAATGTTTCTGTCTTGGTTTGTCTTTAACTTCATCAGCACATTCAGAGCTAGCAAACGAATTGTAAATAGTTGCTCCTCTAGCTCCACTATTTGAGGGAGCAACAATCTGTAAATTGCTGTGGATGTGCATATTTTTGAGTATTCTCTTTTTTGTTTTCCCTTGTATTCTTATTTTGGCTGTCCCTGAAAACCTGACCTGATTACAGGTACAATGTAGATCTTTATTTGTTGGCAATTGCTATTTGGCTAATGATTTAATCTCCTGAAAATTTTGAATAGCTTTTATTGTTTACTGCTAAATATTTTTACTATTCATAAAGAGCCAGTCTCTGAAAGCTGTTGCTAAGCCAAGTTGCCTCCAATGATTTGCAATGATTTGACATTAAAAAAAAGGACCACTAGTGTATTTATTTCCTGAATTCTACTTTTTGACCAATTCTTAATCACCTGCTTCTGAGTGACTACCACTTTACTGCAGGTGGGGTATCAACACAACAGCTAGAATGTCTCCTGCTTCTTTGAATAGCCAGCACGAGGGCTTACCGGGGAAATTTTGGACCTCTGAGGAAACTGTAAGCAAGAAAAATACAGAAATGCTTGAATAGACTTCAGACTATCAAATATGTTAAAAAAAAAAAAAAATCAGGATGGATTTCTGCAATAAAACTAAAGCAAAGGGTATATAACTGATTATGCCCCTTTTGCCCCTTGTTGGTGAAGTCGATGGCGATTAATCTCAGATTTTTTAAATTAGGGAAAATGAAACTAAAACCTGCAGCAGTTGGGTCTCAGTTTATAACAAGCATTTGTAAAATCTGATTTTCTTTTCTCCAATGAAAACAAAAAATGCAATGAATGTTTTACAGTTGAAGTTCATTTGTGAATAAAGAACCACAAAGTTATTTCCTCATTGCAATGACTGTAATTGCATTGCTTCAGATAACCCACAGACATTTCTATAGGACAGAGAACTATTCAGTACCATGTGAATTCAATCCTTTGCAGAATTATCACAGCTGGAGGATAGGGAATAAATGACTGAATGAAGGTTTGCAAAATCCTGCCCTACACTGACACAGAGATTTTAGCTCTTCATGGGATTGTTATGGGTATCTCTTCATCAGTAAGTTATAAAATTTTCTAACAGTCCTGTATTTAACAATACATATGTCCTTTTTTCACATTTGAAATCTGTGTAAGGTATATGTTTTTAACACTGACTTTCCAGAGACTTAAAAACCTCTATGTAACGCACTTTGGGGAATTTTGTCAAAGTGGAGGATTGAAGACTGATTTCTGTGCTTAGATGCTTCATTTGAAGATGAACAGTAATGCAAGTTTAAAATGTACTTTCTGCCCATGTAAAAATGTTCCTGAAATCCTGCTAGTGAGAGAACTGAGCCTGAGTCAGAACTGAGCCAGGTGAAAGAAGTAAAGTGCTACCTTGCTGGTTTAGTTTGCTAGTAAAAACAGTATCTAATACTGATAATGCCTCTGGAAGTACAGAGTTAAAATTTAAAGAGTTTGAAAAGAAGCCATTCAGCTGTTATCACTGTTCAAAACCCTACAGAATTAAGATTATTGAGCTATATATAATCTTTGCACAAATGGCAAAAAGGTTTTCCTTACATTTGTGTATTGGTTACCAATCTCCAGTTCCTTCCTCTCCCTTTCTTCAACCCTGATAAATGAGTTAAATGTGAGTTGGATGCTTTGGAAAATGAACCATTAGAATAAAGGATGATTTTTTTTTTACTATTTTATTTTTATCAAGGGAAATAATTTCTGTAATCAGGTGTGAAGTAGGACCTGAAGCCTTGTAGCTAACATCTGAGAAAAGGCCTCTGGGAAAATGGGCTTGTTGTCTAGTGCAGCCCTCTCTCTGACCAGTTAGTTAGCTGCAATGTAATATGGATCCATCTCCAAACTGGAACTTACCAAATGGGATCAATTGCATACAATCCATAGTTGTTTGTCGTTGGTAGGGGTTTATTTATGTTTTAATACTGTCAATTAAATCATTGACAACAAAAATTATTAAACCGTCATGCACTTCACGTCAATACTGAAACTCAGAGAAAAATATCACCTGCTTCTGCAGCTTGTCATTTGGAAAAAATAACACATGATCCACTAAGCAAGCAGCATAACAAAAATTATAAATCAGTAAGACTGAAATCCCCACAGCATCATCTTTCTCTCAGCCTTTCCCCAAGACTTAGAGTTGTGAGATGTCTGCCAGAGAAGTAACACAAAATGCTCCAACGCAAATAAACAAAATACAGTTATTCCACTGAAAAGTTCAGATATGTTTTTCTTCTTTCTAAAGTACTGCTCATATGTGTGTGTGCATATATATACACACACATACATATGTGTCCATATCTATATATATCCATATATATCTTGTCTCAATACTTCTTAATAATTTTCATTTTGTGTTATCCCCAAGCTTATTTGCTTTATTCAGCTAGGCAAAGCTTCAAGGAAAGAAAGGGAGTATGCAATTCAGTCCCAGACTGCAGTATCCCTGCAATATCTTTCCATGTGCCTTTTCTCTTATGTTAGCTAGAAGGTTTTTGGTCCTGCTTCACACCTTCCTGTGCTTAGACGCTCTATTTGAAGATGAACATTAATGTGAGTTTAAAATGCACTTTCTGCACACATGCAAATATGTCTCCGTTTTGGTGTTAAGACGACCCTTTCTATGGGGTGTTCACTGCATTCTACTTGAATAATCTCCTAACGTATGTGACTCAGTGTATTTACTGAACTGATGTAGATCATACTCTTAATTGAAAACCACTGAGCTCAATAACATTCCAGAAAAATGTCAATAGTCTTCCTTATTATATCGCAACCTTTTCAAATATTGTTTCTCAAGTAATTTGAAAGTTAGTCACAGGACATGGTAAATAGCAATTTGAAGAAAAATATAACTGATTGTGTCTAGATCCATGTTATTTGCAGACCAAGTACCTGATTAATTTTCCAATGGAGGTAATGAAAAATTTTTGTTTGACTTCAATTGAAGTTTTGTCAGACTCTCAAGCCTCCAGGCAAATTAACCAATGGGGAAGGAGTGTGTTAATGTGTATGAGCAAACTCTTGCCTAAACTTCTTAAGATCTGAAATGTCTGCAACAAACAGATGTTACTAAATATGTCTGATGGATGGATCAGATTTTAATTGTTTTCCAGATGTATAACAGTGATTTGAGAAGATAAATTTGAACATCTTTCAGTACAGAGGGAGACATTTTTTTCCACTACTTGTGATTTGCTTATTGAGACACAAATGATGGCAATCAGGAGTGAGAGTAGCAAAATATTTTCCTGAGCTAAAACATATTTGCATAGTAACTAGGTTTGTAAAACAAGACTAGGCATGTAAGGATTACTTACTAACTGCATCTAAATACAATTGAGGAAGATGGGCTTAGCACCATTTTTGCCCATGTGCAGAGAATGACATGAGGACAGCCCTACTGTAAATCATTCTGCATGCTCTGAAGACTTCTATGCATGGCTTGCTCTGAATTTATTCCCCAAATGCATCACTGAATGTGAAATGTTCTCAACAGAAACCTTCACAGACCTTGGTTTATCACTTTTTAATTATGGCACATGGATCTGTTGACATTGAGAGTGAGATCTACACATCCCACTGGTTCTGAAACTCTTCTTTAGTCTGTCTTTTACCCAATTTTATTAGTAGTGGTTGAAAATATTACTTACCATTCTTACGTACTTAGGTTCTGTCATTCTTTGCCTCTGTGCCAAAATAAATAGCTGGTGTTTATCCCAATACTGTGTTCCACTGCTAAATGTCTGTTAGTCTCCAAATGCTAATTAACTCACAAGGAAATCAAACCTGTGAGGCATTTTTTCGATTTTGATAGACACTTGGAAGTAGCATTTGGGCAACTCTGCATGTATAACTGAGTATAAAGCAAAAGCTTTATAACTGAGCATCTAGAGGGAGTGTATATTCCTGCCTGCTTGAGCTTGGAACATATGAAATCTTTCAATTTCTTGGAGCTGCTCAGGCTGGCAGAAATATCATTAAGGCAAAGTTTCACATTAATTCCCTGGATTTAGCCTTTGGAGCTTGCAAAGGATGAGCAACAATGCAGAGATGTTTGCTGATGGATTGGAAAATCCAGGTAGCCTTGCATCAAAAGGTGAAGGGATATGAGTTAAGGCACCCCTTCCAGAGTCTGCACATCCATAGGTTTAACACTCTTTCTCTTCTGCAATTAGACATGAAAATCTAATTATAGCATGTTTCATAGATATATGATCCTCATGAAATAATTCAGAGACTCCCAAAATATTTTAGAATCTTGCCATAATCAAAAATAAGAACTTGAAAGTTCAGCAGAATTGACTAACTTCTGGTTTTCCTAAATGACCAGTATCTTGATGGCTTTAGGTGGTGTGGGTATTAATCCTGTTTGTGATGTCATTTAGTTTAATGGGACATTACCCCATAGGTCTGTGGGTTTTCACATGGCATTACTGTTCAACTTTCCTACAAAGGAGTCCACAATGGGTGCTCTGCGAGCAACACAAGATCACTGCTTACAAAGGCTTGAAGGAATCTAGCTCAGAGTTCAGTCTTCAAGCTTCAATTCACTGTTCTGTGCATGTAAGAAGGACTCGAGGCATCATGTCACTTCTCCTGTTCTTCTCCTGTTCTTGTCTTTTTGCATTACTGAATCCCTAGCATATTTGCTCAGAAACTTTATTGAGAAGACCCCAGAATCTACTATAGGTTTTTTGATTTTCAAGAAATGCAATGATAGCACATCACAGAATGTTCTTGGGCTTCAGTGAGTAAATTCAGAATCCCTAAAATGATTACTTTTATCTCTTAATTTTTACTCTGTCCTTTAATGGACAGAGTAAAAAAAAAAAAAAGCTATGAAATCTCTTTTCTGTTTACATAAACAACTGATTATCATACATAGGAGTACTCATACCAGTGCAGCCTAATGAATTTACAGAACCACTTTGCTTTTAAGTATACCGCTGATAAATTTTAAAGATAAGGTTAATTTCAAGGACTTGTATAAATTTGTTTTAATGCTGAGATGTGACTTTAAATCCATAAATCTGGGACAAATTTACCCAGCACTTGGTAACTATAATTTTCCACAAATTAGCTTACACAGGAGTATAGTTAATGTGGGTGGAAAGAAGATCTCTCAGAGTTTCTCTCCTTAAAAGGTTTCTCACTATCCCAAACCACCTTGTATTTGTTACTGTGCAAGGATATACCTGGGCAGTCACAGCAGAGCTGCTGAAGTTTATCTGTGCCTTGAGGCCCACAGAAAATGCATTACAAAAATAAGAATAACCCAAAATTTCTTTATGTTCAGTCTATCCTCATATGTTGTTTTTCTTCCTCAATTCTATTGTCTTAACAAAAAAGACAAAGTTGTTGTATTTGTGGGCGTCCTCAGGTCAGGGAGGAATGATGAGTCTGACTCCATGTTCTCAGAAGGCTAATTTATTATTTGATGCTACTATATTATATTAAAGAATACTATACTAAACTAAAGAATATAGAAAAGATAATTACTGAAATGTGAAAAGATACTAATAAAAAACTGGTGACTCTTTCCAGAGTCCCGACACAGATTTGCACCAATTGGCCAATGAGTCAAAACAACTCACACCAGAATCCAATCAGGCAATCACCTTCAGGTAAACAATCTTCCATGATACATTCTACTTGTGCACAAACACAGGAGAAGCAAATGATGTAAGAATTGTTTTCCTTTTTTCTCTGGGGCCTCTTGTTGTCTTTTCAGCTTCCCAGGAGAAAACTCCTGGGGAAAGAATCATGCCCAGAGAATGTGGATGCCACACAGTCATATGTGTGATAAATCCATCAAAAATCACTGCCTAACTCTAAGACAACCTACAAACCACCCACCCCTTCTGCACTGTCTTTTAGTGCTATTTGAGGACTGGTTGTCCATGTAACTAAAGTTCAAGCTGTAGATGCTCAGTTCAATTCCTATAGAAAACACAGCAAATTTTTTTCACAGTGAACTTCTTGTACAGCATTAGAGTTCCATGTTATTTTTATTTGGCAGGATTCTTGTTGTTTCCTTGTTATTAGTCTCATTAACTATTCAGATAGGCACCTGTTTTACTGCACTATCCCTTTATCAAATACAAAACCATAAATTGTCCTGCATTAATTGTTTTTTTTTTAAACTTTATCTTCAATACAAAGTTTACAGTCAATATTAATTAATTTTATTGCACATACATCAGAAGGACATGTAATTCTGATAAAAATATTCTCCTAATTTCAAGGAAAATATTTATTATTTGTATTTAATTACAACAGCCATAAAAATATTTGTAGAAGTTGTGTATAAAATGTAAGCGGCATAAATATTTTGTTTTGCAATGGGATCTTGTCACTTGATACCATTAGTTTTTGAAAAAGGTAGGCTTTTCAGAAGTAGCAAACACATTCAGCTATGTCCCTGCCCCAGAATGTTGCAGGCCAAAGCCAGAGCTCCCTCACTCCCCATGGCACAGGGCTGACACAGCCTGGTGTGACCTGTCTGCTCCCTCCTCTCCCTGCTGGCTGTGCTGTGAGCTGCCAGAATCAGAACAACATAAAAATTAGGAGGGACCATACTCCTTCCTAATTTTATTCTATTTTAATTGAGTTTAGAACCTGCAAACCAAAAATCCAGCTTCAGGTGACCAAAGTATTTTCATGAACCTCCAGTACCATAGCTAAGAATGATGAGGACACTTACCAGTCATCATTCTGCTTCCTTGACTTGCATTGCTTGATGGTGGTGCTTTGTCTATTTTTTAACTCATGATCTATTCAGTAAAGGTTTGTCTTGCAACAGTTCTGAGCCCAGGTATTTCCAAGGAGCTTTCTTGGCCTGAGCATCCCCATGCTCAGCATACATCACAGAGTCCCTGCTGAGAAATGGCTCATGTTATTTAGTTTAGCCTCAGAAGACTTTATTATGGTTTTACTTGCCTTGTTCAGATACGAGTACTTTTCCCCTCTGAATTACTATTACTGTTCATCACACTTTTATATCTCCAGTGTGGACTAGGTACCTTGCACTAGAGGTTGAGGGGCAAGTAATAAAATCCCACAGCATAAAACTATCTTGCAATGAAATGAGGATTTCCACAAAAATTTTCAATGCAATGAGGATTTTCACAAAAATTCCTTTCCCAAAAGAAAACAAAGACTGATTCTGGTCAGAGTGCAGCAAAATGGGAAGTTAATGCAGACCAAAACTTTAAACAGATCAGAGTGGCCTAATTAAGATATTTATTGTTCATGTGCTCACATCAATTATGGGAATCTTGCAAAACAAATATGCAACAAATCTGTTTTGTGAATTATGCTGATAAGAAGTGAGACCATGAGGGATGGTAGGAAAAGGGTATGTGCTTCACATTTTGAAGGCTAGAAAGAAAATTAAAAGTCCCTTGCTGTATTAAGTTTCCAATGGCTAACATTTTTATATCCGGAGCCAGATTATCAAGTGAGATCTCAGCCCTGGGAGAGTTTCTGCCCACAAAGCCCACCCACTCACAAGAACTACTTAATATGTAAAAGTCAGCTGAAGTCTCTGACTGTTGCTGGTTCACAGAGCAACCTGTAAGTCTTCCTGTCATCTGTGATTTTAATCTGCAATGTAATATCAACCATTCAGCTAAACCCATGAGCTCAGAATATTGCTTTGTCTGACACCGCTGAGTTATAGCACAGACAGAAATTAAACAAGCCTACAGGTTATTTCACTGCTTTCTCCATCTAGAAATAACAGACCATTATTTTGTTTTAAGTACAGAAACAGTACCCTGGACTTCATATTTACAATAAAAATCAGAAATACTTTTCTGGAAAGAGCTTGAAAATAGTTTAACTTTAAGAGATTATAGGACAGCTCTGTTCTTCTTCAAAAGAAGACAGAATAATAAACAGACATAACTCCTCTTTCACAAACACACTCACTATAATTTCTAAGCTCTGTTGCTGGAACAATTCCTATTCTATTTCCAGCATCCCAAAGAGCAATGACACACAGCACTCACTATAATGCTCCTTACATCAGAAATAAAAAGGAACAAGAGCAAAATGAAAGTGAACACGGACAGACTTTCCATTACTCCCATTTTCTAAAGTAAACCATTTTTCTCTCTTATGATCTGCCCCTGCACATAGCTGGTAGATGAATGCTTCCCCTTACTTTAGATGAACCATCTGTGTCAGTAAGGCTTGCAAGAGAGAGCTCTATTCAGCAACTAAGCACTACTGCTGGCTGAAAAATAGAAGTGGCTTTCAGAAGCTATTTTTTAAAAAAACTTCTTTATTTTCATTATATTTTCGAGCCTTATATATTTTACTCCATACATTGTGAAAATGATGTTCACTCTTGTCAGCTCTAAGAATTATTGAAGGTGAATTGTCAAACATCTAGCTTTGAACAAGGTGCTAGAGTGTGAACATTTTTGAATTTCCTGTACTCTGAAGAGCTTTTGGAAGAATTAGAAATTTTATGTTAAAATTCTAAATATTCAGGTTTGGCCTAGGCGTCACTGTTTCATATTACATGGTTTCACTGTATCCAGATAATTTGCAATGTTTCAATGTGCACTGCTGTTTCAGAAGAATTTGAGACTCAAGCACTAAACTGATAATTAGATTGTTCCTTTTAGTGCACTAAACACATCTTCATCTGGCATGCTTTACAGTCAGTCCACTATGTATGATATTGTCTCAGTACAAGACTCGCCCTGTCTTGTCTTCCTGATTAATTAGAAACAGATTGTAGCCAGAGCTTTGACTGGTGGAAAGTGATTGTTACACAGCCAGGGACAAATTATTTTCCCACAGAGCCACTCCAGTATTCTAAAGCCAAGTTTAAAAATATCACAACATTTTAATATTTACATACATCGCTCAAGAAATAATGAACACATGGAAGAATCTGTAAGATACAGTATTACAACTGTCATTGTTCATTTTATGGCACAGTACAGAAGTTGATCTAATTCTTCAGTTGTTACAAAAAACTGGTTTTGGGGCCAAATTCTTGCAGCATCTGTGTGTAACTATCCAGTACAAAATTGGCAGTGAAATGCAGTTGTACAGGCAGGAGGCTGTTTATCCTCTGCTATTTTCTGTACGGTTTCCTATACCATGCTTGGGATCATAACTTAAGATCCTTTCTGAGCCACAATGAGGGGGGTGTGAAAAATCCAGCATGCCCACTTCTGTCTTATGTTGTTTGTACACTCAGTGCCTCCCCAGGGGAAGAAAAGTTCGTAAGAGTTTTTCATTTTGGTTTTACTTCCTCTTGTTGTTATTTTTTCTGTTTATGTTTATTTGTACTACAGAAGCAGACGCAAAAGAAATGTTCCAACCTGTCTCTGCTCTATCCTTCCTTCCTGGGAGCAATTATCCTGCAGCCCAGCTCCTTTTCTGGCTTGTCTTCCTTGGAGAAGACTAAAATCTGAGCTTCAATGTACTGAGTTGCACAAAGACAGAGTGAAGTTTTACTTAAATCTTTCTTCCTAGATAATATCTAGGTATTTCCTTCCAATAACTAAAGGAGGTTTGTAAGAAAGACACAGACAGAATTTTTAGTAGGGCCTGCTGAAGTAGGACCAAGGATAATGGTTTTAAACTAAAAGAGAGTAGATCCAAACTAGATAAAAGGAAGAAATTTTTTAATGAGAAGGGTGGTGAAACACTGGCACAGGTTGCCCAGAGAGGTGGTGGGTGCTCCATCCTTGGAAAAATTCAAGGCTGGACTGGATGGTGCTCTGAACTGGACTCCCTTCCTTGCCTGGGAAGCAAGGGAGTGCAAGCAGGGCAAGCAGAGAGCAAAGCACACAATGGGAGCATCACAGCACTACAGCAGAGACAAAGCAACATGCAGAGGAAGAAAGTGCCCTGGGATCATAAGGGTTACACACACCTATAGGGATCCTTTTTTATTTTTCCTTCACAAGAGAAAAGACAGGCAAATTTTCCATCAGCTTCCTCAAACTAAACTCAAATAGATGTCCTGGCTCCTGGGCATAATGGGAATGGGCCTATGGTTCAGGGAATATTTCTCCTTATTTGTTTAGATCAGCAAACAATGTCATCTGTAGCTCAAGTTAGGTCACTTAATTGCTAAGGTATATTTTATTTGAAATTTAGTTTATATGCTTATTGTGAATAAAATTCAGAATGTAAATAATCTGAGCATCAGCACCATTTTTTGCTGCAGCTTCTTATATTGAGTTTTTATTGAGCTTCACTTCAGTTTCTTCCTGTTTCTTCAATTTCTTCACCAGGATTATACATTCTAAAACAAAGGATAAAACTCTTCAGAGTCCTGTAAAGAGATAATTTATTAAATGAATCTATAGTTGTCTCCTTTTTAATGTATTGTGTAACATCAATTTAGCAGAAAGTTGATGTCACTTTCTGGAGACTGTAAGGTGCAGACACCTTCTCATTCTGTTGTTGAGTAGCACCTAATGCCCTGACATCCATGGATAGTCAAGAACTATATGTGGTTATATCTTCTGTGGATTAGCCACAAACCAGGCAGCATGGCACAAACAGAACAGTACAGCAAAACATGAAATTCTGAATTTTCTTCTACATGTATAAAATATCAAGTGAAGTATTTCTGGGGCAGCTCTGTTTGGGGCTTTTTGGTGTTTATTTAAAGTAACATTTTCCAGCCCAACTGAGAAATTTCTTCGAATGTATAAAAATAATTCAAAATGTATGTATGGGGTACTAAACAGAGGTATGTTTTGTTCCCTGTGTGTTTTAAAACTGCTTTGTTTAAATATGTTGTAGTGGTCTGGAGTGGATTCTTGTCAGCTAAATTAAACTTATTTTGTAGCTGGCACCTGTGTGCTGCAGACAAGCAGCTACAAAGAATATTATGTTTGCACAGCAATTGCTTGAAGTATTTGGGAAAGATTGTACCTTTCTCCATCAGGTAACAGAAATGTCAAATGAATTTGGGGGGAAAAAAAGCCATGAAAGAAAGCTTATAAGGATATATTTCTATGGCTAACACTTTTGTCCGGTTTTGGACCAAGTCCCTCAGCTTCACTCCTGGTGCAAAATTGTATCCTGTTATGTGATTTTCAGATCTCCAGTGCAGATGTGCCATTCCTTAGAAACATCACAAGTTATTTGCTCAAAGAGAGAACGAAATCTGGGTGAATTCATTAAGTCAAGCACAGAACTGTAAGTACGTGTGATGAGCCATATGTTTGTCTAAAGAAGTTCTGAGTCAAAAGAACAAATGTTTACACAAATAAAGAGATGTATACACAAGTGACATATCAGATATCATTAAGAGACATTACACATCTCTTCTTGAATCCAATCCTTTTCTTTACCCATAAGCTAGGGACGTAAATTAATTAAACTGCAATAAATTATTTTCCTCTGTGAAAATTATTTTTGAATTCTTCCTTATGCTACAGCCACAGGTTTCCATAAAACGAGCACTGAACTGTCACATAACCCTTTGGTTAGGAAAAGTAAATACACATACACACTGAAGCTAAAACAGACTTAGTTTTTTAAAAGCTTTTATAGTCTTATGTGAAATACAGAAGCAACAGCTGGGATTTTTAACATACATCCCACTCACAGCACAAGCCTTCCACCCATCTGCAGAACAGCTATAATCATGTTCATGAGTTTTTGTGAGATTAAATTTATATTTATGTAACCCTTTGATATTCTCAGTTATAAATTTAGAGTGAGGGAACAGGTTTGAATTTCTTCATCCTCTCTCACAGGTATCTTTCCAACTTATTAAGATATTTTCCCTCTATTCTGATGAGAATTTGGAATCAAAAAGATTGACTTCCAGCACCTGCTCATCAGATACTCTCGATTTTCATATTGTGATAGATACTACAAATCTATCACAAATCTATCTTTCAGCTCATTAAGCTGAAAATATATCCAATTTTACTTTAAAAGAGCAGATGTTTAAGACTTGGGACTTTCCAAGTTTCATCTGGCATTAGCCCAACAGTAAATTCTTTTTCTACAACTGTGAAAGCATCATGTTCCTGGAAGAAGTTAGAGGACAATGGAAGTCTGTGGAAGCAAGCCTGGGATGGAAAGATACAAAAATATGTGAGTAAATCACATGTATTTGCAAGCTCAAAGTAACTATAACCACCACTTAGAGTCCCACAAAAACACACTTTAGATTATACCTGCTAGTAGGATTTGCAGTCATATTTTATACAACTGTGTGTGTTTTAGAAAGTGCTTGGCCTTATTTTCAGGTTGTCACTAAATCCATGGGCATGAGAGCAGTTGCATCAAGTCAGATCAAAGTTCCACAGCTGTCTCACACTGCCCAGAGAAAGCAGATGCCCAGAACATAATGTCAGACAAGGCAAGCATATAGGAGATTTCCCTCTAAGAGCCTCTAGCTGCTTGCAGCTCAGGGCCTTTCTGAAGCAGACATCACATCTATCTGTTTAGTAATCCTCGATGGACTTCACAGTTTTTTTCCCATTTTCCCTTTCATTAACTTGTGCAGTCCCTTTCAACCCATAGAAAGTATTTCCTTCTACATCAGAGGCTGCAAAAAGCAAACTACTGTCCCATGCTACCAAGTGGGACCCTGTATTACTTTGGTAGTAGAGAGAAGCTTTAAATTACTCTAAGAAAGCAATTATGTCTCTTCCCATATCAAAGGCCATAATATAATTACTTCCCTGCATAATTTACTGATGTTAACAGGAAATGTGCAAATAGATTTACAGTGGGTTTTCATCCTTAGAATAGATGTTATTTTGATTAGTAGGCCTCTGTCATCTGTGTGAAATACTGTATGCATGGAAGTATTTCCATAATAGCAATGGATCATGTCAGTGATGTGTACATATTATATGAAGTAACAAAAGTGGCATGTCTTTAAAATTTGTCCATCAGTTATGCACCATCCCTGTGGACTGAAATTCCATACCAACAGACAAAAAATATAACAGTACTATATGACCCAGCTGGGAATGGTGATAGGGCAGCACATCTGCTGGAGATGTGGGAAGGATGGCAAGGATTAATGAATGCAGGCATCTCATGGGGACAAAAAATAAATAAGTATGAGAGAAAAAGAGCTAAATTAATCCTTTTGCATTGGTGCTTATAAAAAAAGAAGCTTGAGGATGTTCTGAATACAGGAGTATTATGTGTGAAGAGCTAACAGATTGCAGTGTCCATAGGACTGCTTTGAGAAGAAAATGACAAGAGGAGTAGTAATAAATACTGACCTTCAGGGAGGCCTGATTGTCTGCCAGAAGACCCAAAATGGACAAAAGAGACTCTGTTTCTCATAACATGTGATTTAACTTTAGAACACATCATTACTGCACTTAGTAATTGTAAATTTTTAGTGGGTTCATAAAGTAATTAATACAGTGATGAAAAAATCCACACCAAAACCATAAAGCACAGTTATAGTGATGCAATCTCAAACTCAGGAAGTCTCCAAACCATAGCTACATGAAAGCTGGGAGTATATATTGTAAGAGTAATAACTCTCAAGTGGCACCATTTCCAAAGTATCTGTAGTGAACCACAACTAAAGACAAGACTGAGTCCTAGGTGGTTCTTAAGAGTTTTGACCCATCTCAGCTGCTCTTTTGTTCCAGGGACTCTAGTTAGTGGAAGACGTGCCCAGATTTGCAAAAATTATGGTACAAGTGCTTTGTTATAAAGCAATAAGAGCTTTTTATACTCTGAAGTTCGAGAAAAATCATTGCAAGTAAGACTCTTCACACAATTAATAATAGAAGATGTACATTTTCACTCTGGTGAGCTTTCAGAGTGTCATCACCACTTTTAAAAATAAAGAATGTACTCTATGTATAGAAAGAAAAAGATAATTAAGAGGGAGATTATGTCTCTTTGTACAGTAGTTAAAAATTATCGTACAAATATTATTTGTGATCTTCACTCATACTGTGTTGGGAAGATACAGCTGTTTCAACAAACCAGATAAATATGTAGTGAAATAGAAAACAGACTTGCTGGGGAAAAAGGTAAAAATATATGGTATGTAAACTGTATGCTCTGAGGAGACAAACTTCTTTCTTCATTCTGCACTCTGTATTACTCAATGGCTTTTTTCAGTATCTGCAGGAAAAGATGACTGTTTTGTGCAATTAGAATGTGTTCCAGTGTGCAAGATGCACAAATATTTGGCTGTTGTATATGAATATAGGAGATGAGAATTAATTCTGTGTTAATGTGCAGAATATTGAAATGTTTCTACTGAGACTTTGAAGGCAGAATTCAATTGGTGGCAGGGTTTTCTCACATGTTGTCTATGAAAGAAAACACTGATTTAATTTTATCTCCTAAAAAGCAAAGATAGATTGATTAAACTTTAAATTGACTTTTTGCTCAGCAGCAATGAACAAGTATAGGACAACAAACCTGTAGCTTCCAGGATTCCCCTTCTCGCTCTTCTCAAATGTGAGCGACATCTTCCTTTATCCCATCACCAGGAATCTCTCTGACTGCCACAAGCTGCCAAAGATGACAGAAAGTCACTCTGTGACAATGGTAACCAGCTCCCTCAGCACCTTGGAAGTGTCCTACTAGCTTCACAGACTTGTGTTCTGTTCAGTTGGCTCAAGTGATCCACAACTCAAGTTTTATTTTCTGTAGGAACTCTGCTGCAAGCCAGTTAGGGCTGGAAGGTCCAAGAGAAAACCTTGGCAGTGAAGACTGACACACAGAAGGTACTGAGCAGTTCAGATTTTTCTGTATCCTTTGTCACTAGGACAAAGCAGCCTCACTTTCCTTAGCCTTCCTCCTGTTCCAGTGACTCTATATGAGCCTTCCTTGCTGCCCTCCACATTCCTCACCAGTTTTGATCCTGGTGGATATTTGGCATGCCTGGTTCTGGCCCTGCATGCCCAGTATATATTTCTGTGCTTCTTCTGGCTAGCCTGTCCCCATGTTTGCTCCCTGTATGTTCCTGCTGTGCTGGAGCCCACTCAGGAGTTCCTCATCTCCTTTAGCAGACACCCTTGGCTTCCTTCCTTCAGGATCCTCTGTTCTGCTCTAAAGAGGTTGTCCTTAAAGATCAGTCAGATCTCCTGGGCCCTTGGCCCTTCAGGGTACCCTCCTGAGAGATCTTGTCTGCCAGTTCCCTGACTGAATCCTAATTTCATTGTGCTTTAGGTTTTAGATGTAAGACCTGTGCCTTTCCATCACAGTACCATATCCCTCTGCTTCCAGAAACACTGAGCCATGTGGCCATACTCAGATTTCTAACTCCTGTTTGTCTCCCACACTGTGGGCATTTGTGTACAGGCATTTCAAAATGAAATCAAACCCTAAAGATCAAAGCCTTGCTCATTAGGTTAGTAATCCTATTAGAAAAAAATGGTCGTGCCCCACATATTTTCTTGCTTCCAGATCAGTAAGTAAAAGAAGAAAAATCACTTTTCTTGCTCCTCTACACATGACCTTCAATTTTTCCATATCAACCCCAGCCTGTCCATTTTATTCTCGATCCTTGCATCTATGATCTATATTAAAAACCCTATGTTTTTGTCCTCTCTTTATCAGTAGCTCTGCAGTATATTGGTCAAACAGCCAGCAGTACATATTTGTTTTAGAATTGCTCACCTTGATATGTAGTCTACACTTCTGCAACCTGTTTAGTTCTTCCTACATCCTTTTTCCTTTTCAAACACAACATGGATCCAAATAAATGGTTATTTTGTCTTAAATGTTGTACTTCACTATTCAAAAATGTAGCTCACTATTGAAGGTGTTTTTTTCATTTTCTCCTGGAGGGAGATACATTTATATAGTATTAATGCTATAGTAGTGCAGTGTTTTTTATTTAAAAATTACTTAGCTTGCATATTTAAATATGGGTGAGGAAAAAGTTCTCTCTCAAAATAACCATAACACTTTTGTTCATTGTCAGAATCTGCCATTTGCTATGAGGTTATCACTTTTTCCATCCTCCTGGGCATACATCATGGTACACGTAAATTGCTGCAGCACATTGATTCTAAACTGCTGAATTACTGGTGTCTATCACAGTATTCAAACGGGTTTGAAGAAAAACATCTTTCCCATTGCTGAGGGCTCTAAAGTAAAAGTATATTAATAATTTATGTTTCAAACTTGCTTCCAGCATAGTCAACGGCAAACCTCTCATTGCTTGCAGACAGCAGTGTCCTGCTTCCTACACAGACTTCGGGGAGACTCTGTGTGGACACAGCTGAATGAATTAAAAGTTCCCATCAATATAACAATCCATGTGTGACAGCATTGTGAAGAATGCACTCCTTTATTCACTGGGTGACAGTAACCAGACTTGTTCAGTTGAGAACATTTAACAAGAATGCAATTGGACAGATCTTCCGTCATTCTGACCAAGGCTAAATTTAAGCAGAAGCGCCAGAAAATATAGGTCACTGATTAATTCACCGAGATTCTGCATTCTTGCTCTGCAATAATCACTTAATGGCAAGTTAAAGCAAATACTTCAATGTGATAATTAATTCTGGTTACACATTATTAAGGTCAGAGGAGCCAACAGATTCACTAATGATTTCTATTTTAGAACATGGGACATTTCAATCAAGCATATATAAAATAGTAAATGTAAGGGAATTTAACAGTATTTACTGGCTTAGTACATGATTAAACATTGACTACTGCTCAGTATGTAGAGGCATTAAATGCTGCCATTCTATCAGAGGGGCGATCCAATACTTTTGCTGAAATAAGCACTTTCAAAACTTTTATTAAACTGATTTATAACTTAACAGAAATTCCTGAACTTAGTTAATATAGTGACTGACAGAATAATAATTTTGATCTCTCCTACATTGGAATAATCTACACATGGAGAGACAAAAAAGTCTTTTATCTCTAGATATGAGAAACAAAGCAGGGATACAAGAAGGTTCCCAATTCACTTAGAAAAGCCCTTTTCTCAACTCCTCACACCCTCCTTGTTTGGCATCGAGGTGGATAGGACTGTATTGTTAAAGCTAACTGAGCTACCTACTTTACGAGGAGCCTCCAGAGAAACCTGTATTCAGAGATCCAAACCACTGGGAGCTAACAGATCTTTATACATTATTAAACATCTTTTTTCCTCCCCAGGATTTACAGCAAACCTATCTGCTTCTTTATGGCTCTTTCTCTTCTTTAAAATATGCAGACATCACAGAGAAGGGTTTTCACAGAACCAGGAGAGGCAAAAACAGACTTCATTTCTTGAGTACCCTTTTCCTACAGATTTAGACACTCAGTGAGTAGGAGAAGGGAAACCTACATCTTCTTTGTACTTTATTCAGTTCTTCCTTTACACTGTTACAGAAGTTATTGGGAGATTTTCCAAGCCAAAGGCTTAAGCAACATCTCTGAAAAACAGCCATTTATTGTGAATGTATTAGTACTACTACACCAATAGTTTGTCTATCTAATTAATCATAACATAGAGTGAAAATTAGCATTAGTCCCATCTACATCTGTCACACTTAACTCTAAATGACAATATGAAATGTTTATTAGTCTCATTGAACTGCTTATCCATCTCACTGACAACACTTTCAAACCAAATATGCTTATTTATCACCCTGGTGCCAATGAGCTGAGCTCTCTCAAATTAAAGATATTTGTGTGAGGTGAAAACACTCCTACCTTAGCATTCCCTCTCTCCTTCAGGTCCAGAATAAAGTTCAGAAACTTCATTCACTAATGATGGATGGGACGATGAGTTTCCAAAGAATATCCCTAGTTTTAACTACTTGCAACTTACCCCAGCAGAGCTTTACAGGGAGGAGGATTTGAAATCTCTATATCCTTTCTTTCCTTTTTTTTTTTAGTTTTGTTTCTGAATGGGATGATGCTTTATGTGTTCCTTCTGTTTGTTTTTACTAAAAAACTTTGCAATGTGTTGTCTGATTTCTAACATGTTTAAGGTAAAAAGAAAATGTTCAGACATAAAAAAGTTTCAGTGAATTTTGTGAAAACTGGATAGTCCCTGCACTAAAAGGACATTTGAGTTAGTACCTTCACATTGGAAAATCATATAGTGCAAGGCTCAGCACCATTTTGTTCTTTCTGGCACACACCAGTGAAGCAAAAATCTGGCTGATGTCTCAGCTACAGCATGAATTGCTTCTTGAGGAGATAGGAGTCAAGAAGGTGCAGAGAGCTGGGGTACTCCCAGAGAGATGGTGGATATTGGAGAGGGTGATGCCAAAGCAGAAATGAGAAGGCAAGCTGGAATTACTGGAAAGGTCAGGAAGTGTAAGACTAAAGGATAGAAAGTCCTAAGGAAGATGGGGTGCACTAGGTCTACTGCTTACAAAAAATCCTGGTAAAATCAAGACACTTGTGTCAATATACAAGGTTCTGAACGTCATCCTTGCTCATTATCAGATCTGGGCTGCATTCTGGTGTTTGCAGGTTAGAGAGACTAAACACCTTTAGTCCTATTGGCTAAGACCCAAAAGTGCTTAAATCACTTAGGCAGTATAATTCACATAACTAAGGGTAGTTTAGACAGTTCAACTTACAGGGCATTAAAAAAGAGCAATTTTTTTTTTCACTGGCTGGCAGAAAAACAACTTATTAAAATTCTGCATACCTAAGGTTTGGCTTTCAAATCTTATAGTAGCCAGAAGTTTTTGAATCCTACAGTCTTCTTCTCTTCTCCATTTGCACTCTGGGTGTGTTTGTATTATTTAATAAGTTACACAAATTACCTGATGTATAGTCTGCTCTGATGCTTTATCAGAAGGTATGTCAGATTTGTATGTCATCAGTCAAATTTAAAAGGCAATAGAGAAAAATATAATTTAAGGAGCTGTTTGGAAGTATCAGACTTTGTAGGTGTTTTGGAAAGATCTGTCTTTATTGCTGAATCCCACATATACACCATGCTTTGCCACGTTCCACCCCTCAGACATCTGGCAACAAGACTTCACATACAATGACTTATGCATGACCTGTTTTTAACACTCATAAGAGATGTTAATGTGACCCCTTTTTTGTGGCCCATTTTTGAAGGCATTGGATCTGCTATAGAACCTCACATATTACCACTTGGCATGCAAAAATCTACCTTTTGCTCCAGTGGCAGTTTCACTGTTCACCTTGCCCTCTTTGCCATTGACTTAAGTTACCCATTTGGCTTAAACACAGAGATGACCCTTGGGCAGTTATCACAAGAGGAGAATTAAATGATTGCTTCTGACTCCAAAATAACTAAAACCACGTAAGACATACAACTGATCTCCAATGGGAAATGATGCACATAGATTTCAGATTTTTTTTTTTTGTTGTTTGGATTTTACTTCATGTATAAGATTGCAAGAATAAAAAAATAATTTGTTTTATGATTAAAAATGGTTTTGTTATATAGATAAACGCTATAGCAATTTTGACTGTGTTTGAGGTTTGAAACTTTCTATTTGTAACTTCATATAAAATGTATAATTTCATATCCTTTAAGGGATGTTTTTAAAATAGATCTAACCATAGCATTTTAAGCATATTGCATCCATAATGTGTGTTTTTCTTCTCAGCAGGAATGGTTAACATAAATAATGAAGACTGTTTCCAAATGGATATTTGAAAACCTGTTAGTGGAAATTCAGATATACTACTCTTTGAAAGGGATTCTGTGGTCTTAATTTACAATGACCAGTCAAAAGAACATTTAGGAAGGAAATGTTCGTGTTATAAGCCTTAATAGTGCCTTCAAGAGTGTCAGGAATAAGCTGTAGGAGGACAAAAGTTTCTCTCTTTAGCTCTTCTCTGACTCTGCAGATCACTGTGGATGTGAAGGAAAGCCATGACTTTGACTTTGTCCAGTCACTCCAATGCCCACTGAAACCCCTAATGTACTTGTGCTAAAGGATTAATTATCTCCATGCCTGTACCCAGGAAGGACACACAGACTGAGGCGAGGCTGGTGTCTCTGCTTGCAGCAGAAGCTATTGGAACAGAAGATTATTGGAACTCTTTTTCCTTCAGCTTGTTCCCACTCAGTATAGTCGTAAATATTTACTATCAGAGGCAATTGCTGTCTCAGTTAATAAACCTCAATCTCTGCCATTCTCATTTAATGATTCATAAAATAATGTAATTTCCTATGAGTGCATTATGCTACCTTTTGCTGCTAAAAAATTGATTTCAGAAGAGAAAGAACTGAGAAAAGGACACATCAACTATAGTCTCATTAGGGAAATGAAGGCATCTTGGACATCCAGGCAGAAAGCTACATTTGTGTCCTAACAACCAAATGAGCCTTGTAACTCATTGTTAAGTGAAAAAAGGAAGTGCAAAGTTCCCCAGTGAGTGATAGGTGCTAGTGACAGCATCTTACCTGACAGTTTACTTTTCCTCAGCTCTTCCTATTCCCCAGAAATGGCATTTTTTCATTATTACAGCTATGCCACAGTTCCCATAAAAATGAAAAGGTGGATGTTTAACATATAGAAGCAAGCAAGACCTCCAGAACATGCAGAGTACGTATGTGCTGAGATTTATTGCATTTTATCTCAATAACAGAAATCTAATCTGTGTTGATTAGGGGTAAAACCCATATAATTTATTTAATTTTTTTCAAGAGTATTGAAGACTATAATAGGCAGAAGACCATTTCTTGCTCTGTATCAGTTATTATGTTCTTTATTCACTCCATCTCTTAAGTTCTACAGTAATCAGAACTAATCAAACTCATGATTATGAGTCAATAATAAGTGTAATCTAAGATTATGATATTTTAACACGTTTCACTATTTAATTTTATAATCCCAGTTTCTAACTCAGTCTTATCCCAGCACTGTCAGAGTCCACAATTTCAAACATCACTGTTCATATCAGGACCAAGCAATGGTCTGAGCAGAGACTCTCAAGTATTCACAGGGCACCAGAGACCAAAATCTCAAACAAAATTCCATACAATTACACAACAGTTAAACCACAACTTGGAACTCTTGCAAAACATGTTTTGCTGTATGGCTATTTTGGCATTCTCCTATATGAGATCCAGTCTTCAGACTTATTTTCATGCACAGAAGGGCATCCACAGTCTCTGCCATTTGGAAGCATTTCCTCAGCAAATGCAAAATGGTTTTTGCCCTTTGTGATGTGCAGCCTTTTCTGACAGCATTTTATGCAGGATTGTAAGAGCCCTGATGTTTTGCAAATCAGTGATGATTTAAATTCATTAAAATTAATTTTACCCCTTGCTGTATCTAATTGCTTTGTTGATTTATGGAGATTGATTTTTCTCTTAAAAACTGGCAGTTTCCAAACATAAAGGGTATCCAGGGTATGTGTATATAGGGAAAGCTTGGCTGGATCTAATGGGATCCTGCAGGTACCAGGGCTGTGCTGTGTTCAAGGCAAGCATTTCTTTCATGCTCTGGCAGAAAGTAACACCTAAGTTCATTTTCCAGCTGTCACTTCCCTGGTAACATGAAAAGGATTGTGGATAAATTATAAGACTAATCAGTAAATTCTTTACTCTGTCAAGTGCTTTTGCTATTTCTTTCTTGAGTACCCTTTTTTTTTTTTTTCTTTCTTTCTTCTCCTCAACACACTGGTGTTAGTGCTCAAAATTCGTTATCTCTGTTGTTACATATTTCATGTGGACATTACTGGAAAAGGCTCCTGGAGCTGGTTGGAGGCTGTTTATCAGAAATCAGGAGACACAAGTGGCCTCTGCAAGTCTGTTTGCTATCAACACCCCTCCAGCCTCTCTCTTGCTAATGGTCAGAATCTTAATAGAAATTTCTCACTGAATTTAAAAAAAAATGTCAGCAAAGCACAGCATTAAAGTAATAAACTGTATATGTCAGAGTGGGGTAAAAAACCTGTTCCTGGACATCAAGACACCATTTCCTTGAGAATTTTGTATAATTTCAGAAATCTTCCAAGAATATTTCTTCATATATGACTTAGCTCTTACTTTTTTCTTCTTTTTCTTTCTCTTTTTCTGTTGCATTACATTCAACTATGTTTAATAGCATTACAAGCAGCTGGAAAGCTGCCACAGGATTCTGATGTAGAACAACAACAGATGTCACAGGCACATCAATCAAGTAATAGGTTTTGGACAAATAGAATCATAATAAAATTCCAGGTGAAAAGCTGGCATTCCCTAGAAAAACACTGAAGTAACAGAAACTTAAAAGACAAGTTTTGGGGTTTTTAAATATTTTTTGAGCCACTGCGCTTGGTCAATAATTCCATCAATTAAATGCTGTGTCTTTTAAATCCAAAACTCAGAGGAAGGAAACATCCATTTTGTGTTCAGTTTATTACTCAGGCTGAGCCATGCTCTCAAACTTCCTCTTCTGAATTTTAATCTGAAAATAAACAACCAAATGAAAAAGTGACTGACAACTTACCCAGAAATGAAACATCTATGTTAACAGAGAGCACCCTCAGAGAGGCTTCCCTAAGATGTACTACCCAATGTTTAATTTAAAAATCATCCTCTGGACTTAATTCATTATCTTGGTCATAATCTGTAACAGAATTGACCCAAAACATGTCAAAAATGTCTACTAAGCAGAGGCTGTGAAAGGGAAAACAGTATCAAATTAAAAATGCTAATGTTTTTGTGCCCATCCCAGAAACTGAAATCACTTTTCTTTAGAAGTTGGATTCAGTCTGGTAGAGGAGCACATGGATAAATTTCAGACATGAATCAACACTAAGATAGGGAAGAATTAGTGATTATAAAAGACAGCCTGGCTTTATCAACTCAAAAATCCACTCACAGAGGCCTTGCAACACATGGGACATGGGATAAGCTGTCAACTCTGATGCCATTCGGGTCATTGTCATTATGTGGAGCTGAGAGTTCAGCCTCAAAACCTGCCTTTTGAGCACCACAGTGTCATAAATGTCAAACAAATGAAACCATTTAAGTCAGTGAGTGATGCAGGCAGCCAGCCTCCATTGCAGAAATTAACATTAACCAGTAAACCCCATCAATGGTGTTTACTTTAGTCTGGTATTCTCTTCAAAATACCCTCTTCCACTCCATGCGTTCTTTTTTTACTAGTTTTCTTTTTCTCTGTAACCACTTTCTTTTTCTCCTACAATTGTGAGAAAAAAATCCTAGCTGCCCCAGCACAAATGAGTCGGGGTTCTTGGTAAGTGAATCATCTAGAGCAAGAAATTTACTTCTCTATCTGATCATTAATAGAACACAGACTCAAACCAAAACCAAAGAACAAAACACAACCCCCTTCTGAAAACAAGTAATTCATTTTGATCTGAATAATCTCTTACATCTAAAAAACTATAAGAGTTTTTTTATCTCGGTCATTTATGTTCAGATGGAATAATAATGAAAACCTTATTTCAAGTGATTAAAAGATACAGGATTACTTCTGCACTGCTGGAAACATGAAGTAAGATTTACTTTATTGTTATCTGCAGCTTTGTTTGTTAGATACCTGCAGTTATTCATAAAATCAGAAGAAGAAGAAAAACAAAAAGCAACTTGAGTAACCAAATTTTTTAATTTTTTTTTTTTTTTAGAAATTGTTTAAAATAAAATTTTCATGGTAAAGGTATGCAGCATGGTTCTTGAAATGGCATTCATTACAGGCTCCTAAAAATTAGGAGAAAGTGTAAAAGCTGAGGTATAAAAATTAATTAGCAGAGAAAAAACACTAACAAATGTGCTAAATGATAAACTTTCCTATTTGGAGGGCAAGGACAAATATTTGTTCTTAAATTATTAAACCATTATATCAAGCTGAAAATTTATCCCTTACAACTTCATATGTTTTGAAGGTGGCTGTAAACCTATTAGCAGTAATAAAGCACCAGTTAAATGGTTGATTTTGTCAATCACTGGGACCTTGTGTTATGTAACATGAATTGTGGGTCATCTGTAAGCTTCATTAATCATATATAGCCCACTCATTCATGAGGAAAAATGATGAATTACTGTCTGTGGGAGCCTAACATTAGCCTCACTAATTCCATGGGAGTGCAGGATATATTGTAAGCTTTTTTTTTCCCCTATAAACATGCTGGAGACTGTAATCTGTAATCCTGAATGACACTTTAATCCTTATAAGCAGATATTTATTTCCCGTGGAGCCACAGCTATTTTAGTGGCTGATGCCTGCTTGTGTCTAATTACAATATAGTTTTCCTACTGTTCCTATGATGATAAAATTCTGTATACCTAAGAAAAAGAGATTAGGGACTTCATTTCACCCAACCTTAGCCGACTAAAACTGGACCAAGAAACAAACCACAAGAAGTGAAGGGAAGGTACTTTGGATTATTATATATAGGCAACTAAATTGCTATAGAAGTCATGTTATATAAAATGGATTGAATGCAATCTTAAAAATAATTAATTCAGGCTCCTACAAAACTTCTTTTGAGAAGTTTTTGGGAAATATTTCAGAATTTCTCTTCACTCATGGCTAGAGACTGCACATCAATGCTGCAACTATTTATTTCTTACAACATTGTCTAGTACTGTAAAACTCTCCTCTCTCCTTGAGCATTTATCCACAATATATTTATAACAGCAATTATAACCGCCCACATTTTATTAGGTAAAACAAAAAAAAAAACACAGAAATCTTTTAATCTGTTCTCATGAAATGGTATCTTTTCCCTTGATTATCCTCAGGATAATGTTCAACATTGGTGACAAGAAACTTTTGCAAGTTCCAGAGGAGGTCTCACAAGAGGCAAATGCATCTCCATTTGTTCCATGAAGTGCGGTAGGTGACAAGTCATTTGCTGCTTGTCTCTTGTCTTAAAAAAAATAGGTACTTGAAAATAATTATGCTGGTGATATCCTGAAACAAACACCTTGCAGTTCTGAGTTGTCTTGTCATCCTTGTACTTTATGTCTTTCTGCTTCACTGCCTTTAATTTTTTTCTTGATGCATTTTTTTCTACCTAAGATAGTTGCTTTTTTTGTTAAAGATTTGTGTGTGTGTTTTGTACAATGATTAGCACAAAATGGTCATGGCTACTCAGCCCTAGAGTGATAGTTATGGTAATAATAACAGCAATCTAAACATATGCATGTTCATTCTCTCAAGATATGCCAGAACACTATCAATGTTTTTTCTTCATCTAATGGCACTGTGGAGTTATCACCAGCAATAGCTGTGTCATTACAATTACATGCTCTCTGTGGTACTTAATACACATTTTAAAGTACATTTCATTTTCCATAAGTCCCTAGATAACTAATCTAGTTCTGTCTATGTCTGCAAAAAATCTGCATTCTGAAAGACAAGTACTGCCTTTTTTACTGAATTAAAAATCAGTGTGATTTCACTGGCATGTGCTGTAGGGTCATTTCTTAATGAGAACAAACTCAGCCTCACTGCAAGGACTGGAAAAGAGACTTCTCTTTGCTTGCCTGAAATATACACACGTGCTGAGACCATTTGTTTCCCCATGTAAATAAAAGGGAGCCCTGTATCCAGACCTACACGTGTAAGTATTAGCTTTATCTTATCACCACAACCATTTTCAGATTGATGGTGAAAGGCATTGCCTCCAGTGATAGCTCATGCAGTACAATGCACACTATATTGCTAACTGACATTTAACAGCATCTAATATGCATTCAGCCTCTACTGGAAAATTTTTATGTAATGCTTTTTAGATTTTGCTTTACTGTACCGATTGCCAAAGAGATATGCAGTGCTCTGAGCAGTAATCTCCACAGCAGTTACCTTCCCTTTGGAGAGAAAATGCTGACATCTGCTTACATTTCTTGAGCAGAAGAAATGATTGCAGCTAAGATAACAGCTGAACCTACAATGCTGTGAGTGTGTGTGTGAGTGTGTAAGAGTGTGTGTGTAAATAAATAACTAGCTGCTCACCACTTATTTTTCTGAACGTGAGGTACTCTAAACAAAAATAGTCTTGCACACTGCAACTGCTTGAGTGCACATCATTGCTTCTCAGTTTAGTCTTGTTTTCAATACTAAATCTGATTTCCTTCCTCTCCCCCACCCACCCATTCACATTCCTTTCTACTTCAGTTCTGGAATGTGTGGTCTGTGGCCAGCTGACAGCTCTCTTTTTAAAAAATAAATTAGAGGATATTTAAACAAGACATTTTAAAGATCTATGGGTCATGAGCAGGGAGAGCTGCTGGAATGAGGAGAAAGTAGTTTGAATGTTTGAATGATTTCTCTTTCCCATCCTGCTTTTCCCACCTATGACTCTGTTATAAAAATGACTCTTATTGACACTTCCAGGGGCTTTAACAACTTCTGTAGTGCCACTGATGACTATCAGGAGATACCTGCACATCCTAGGAGTCAAACAGCTCCAATAATTTAATTCTAGTCTGTATTATTTTTTCAGATATTTTACATTTGCATCTTCAAGTTTTGTCCTTCTACTGCTTAAGTAAAACCAAACTAATTTATAAGTAGGCTTTATTTCTTGGAAAGTTGTGGGGTTTGTCACTGAGAAGCAGGATAGATCAACTGTGCTGTACCACAGAAGGAAAGTGGTGCTCCAGGCAGACTTTGTCGATAAGGGAGGTAGGATTTTCATTGAGCTATTATGCAAACACCAGACCAAAATTAAGTAATGTGTTGCCATTTTTGCAGGATAGGGCAAGCTGTAGTTTGTACAAGAAGTCTTGCAACCAATTACCAAGGATAGAATGAAGTATCTCTTCCTGCTTCGGAAATCTCTTGATACACTTTAAAATAAGTTTGGCTCAGCTGGCAGACAACATCTAAAATATTAGTTTTCAAAATGCTAAAGGAGAGTAGGTTAAGTAGTTGCTATCTCTACAGCTGGTTGGCACTGGATAGGTAGAAGTAAAATTGTGAGTCTTCTACACCAATAGAGCAATGTGTTTAAAAAGAAAACAAACCACCCAACAAAATTAACCCACTTCCCTGCTCCATGTCCTAGCCTCAATCTTACAAGTCATGTAGAAAGAACCCTTGACAAATATCCATCTGGCCTTTCCTACGTCAGCTCTTCTGGAAACTTTTCTACCTGGGTGTCAGAAAAAATCCTTAACTTTCCAAAATTGTTACCAGAAGCCTTGATCCTGCTGCTGCTGCTGAGATCAATGAGAACCTTATATGCAAGCTGAAAGAAGGATTAGCATTAAAATCATGAAGTATGCAATAGAATTAACTATTTTATATATTTTTCCTAGTAAATTTCAAAGTGATTAATAGGAATTTGATCGCTAAGAGTAATAGATACAGAAGGCTCTGTGGCAAGGTTTCCTAGCCATCCAGGGATAGATTGCAGCTCTTTCAAGTCCCCTTGAGGTGTTTTAATACATTTATCTGTAAAACATATGAATGTGTATCCCCCAGAAAGTAATTTCTGCAAAGAATTAACAAAGCAAAGCAATTTTATTTTTCATCCTTCATTTATTTAACAACACCCTTAACCTATTTTGAGAAGGGTTTAGTGTAGAAGTTCACACATCTGAATTGACCAGTTGTTTTTTGGTAAAGTATTTTCATTATAATATCCTAAATTTATGATACCATCTATAATATGATATATAATAATAATAATATAATATTGCCTCTCTGAAGCTAGTGAATTTATAGTCCTATAACTCCTGGGTTTATGTGTTAGTGTTAATAGTCTTGCCTGGAGTATGGACAGAGGTGTGATACAATTGCATATACATCTCTGAGTGATATGGAAAGTAAGGGGACAAGTTGGAGAAGACAGCTTCATCTGACCATTTTGGATTTCCCAGTGATTCTACACCTGCATGAACTTCAGTCCTAGATTTCTTTTGGAATAAAATTTTTTTTCTTATGCTAAGAGTTAACTACTTTTATCTGGTACCACAAAGCTTTCTCTTTTCATATCCTGCACAAATTCAAGGAAGCCTAGTGCAAGTAGATATAATAGTGAAGGGTAACGTGAACTGAAATTACAATGGCTAGATTTTGATTTTGCTGGTGTTCAAATAATCTTGATTTGAGTTTCTTTAAAAGGTTACTCTATTAAAAGAAAAAGTTGGAAAATTGGATCCTCCAAAACAACTTTTTTTTTTTAATGTAATCTAATCTAAAAAGATGATCTCTATGTAGCTAGTGGGCTTATGAAGCTGTTTACCATTGGAGTAAAACAAGGGCAAGTTGTCTAATGTTGTTTGCATTAGTAAATAAATGGGTTGGAGACAGAAGGAATCTGTCTTATCCTACCTGTCACAGCACTGAGGAAGTCTCTGGATACTAGTAAGGGAGACCATGTGTGTCATAGTTATAGTGCATTTGTGATTAATATGTTTAAATATTCACTAATCCTATTTTATTATAAACACCCCATGTATTATAAATATTTTCTTTCTTCAGACCAATTTAGATACTCAGAAATCATTCATTTTGGTAGGAAGGAGCAAAAACTGAAAAGATAGGCAAAGGACAAGCTTTTCTTGCCGATTTACTTGCAGACTTTCAGTCCTTGTTGTAAATGGAATGACAAGGAGCATTTATTTTAATTCCCATTGAGGGCCCTGTGAGCACTAACTTCCATTTGCTTCTCTGGCTTCCACAGTGTAGTTTTTTTCCTTCCCCTTTCTAAAATAAATTTCTGGTAACCAGCAGAACACCAGGCTGCCTTGCGACATTACACAGATAGGAACTTCACAAAGTCGCTGCCTGAATCCTAAATGTGCTAGGGCTGCTTGGGCCTCTCTGAGCTGTTCCTGGGTAATCCTGTGAAGAAATTCTTATGAGCAGGAGCATCAGATGTCTCTAGATTGCATAATCAGCCTGCAGAATTTTGATAATTGACAGCAAAGCCTCCACTATGCAGTTGCAAGCCTGGGTTTGGTATACACATGTTGTACACAAGACCACTATTTTAAAATAACATAAACCCAAATTTATTAAAATCATGGGAGTTAAGGCAAAACCTGATTGTTCAGGTTATGTAGATTAAAGGCAAAAGACCTTTACTTTTCTATAGACTCTGCCTTTCAAATGATTGCAGAAAACATAAAAGGGAGAAAAAAGGCTTAATTACTATTTTTGATGGTTTTAGTCTCGCTTTTGTAACTACTTCAAGAACACTGAGGAAAAATATGCAAGTTTTAAATCTTATTCCTCCTATTTTATTTCACTTGCTTTTAAATTGAGTGCTGGATTAATTTTAAATTTTCCTCTTTAATCGATTCTTAAGTGGTGTGGGGAAATACACCTGTGAACTTCTATGGACATTTATTAAATTCTAAAAGTCTCTCGATAGGCTTAAGGGAAATTCTTGCATATGCTGGATTTTGTGTTTAATGTTGGAGAATAGGCTGAAACAACCCAGGAGGACAAACTTGTGCTGTTTTATGCTCTGCATTTCAGTGCAACTCTGCTGAAGCTCAGGGTGCCCAACACAGACCTTTGCCAGCCCAGCCCCTGCCTTTCAACCTCAGAGTCTTTGAAGACATTTCCCAGGCTATTGGGATGTCAGCAAAATCACCACTGACTTGATTTGCAGTACTTTGGTAAAAATGTCCATTATACAAGAGGAGAAATAATGCATTGAAGTTGTCCCCTTTAAAAGTGGTAGTTTCTTTTGGTTTTGTGTGGGGTTTTTTTTAGAATTAAAATAAACCCAAGACAATTGGCTTCAAAACACATTCCTAATGCTTAAACCATTCTCTGAAATACACAAATACTTAGGCTGAGGGGAAACGGACATTAGATGAAGAGATTATTAAAAAATGTATGATTATTTAAGGTCAGCTGTTATTGTAGCAGAACTTAGGCATACAACCATCTAAAAGTTTTATCAGCAACGACAATATTTGAACTTATTCATGATCAGTATTCACAGCCAACCATTAGTTTACTTAGGTATCCAATAATTATAAATGTCAAACAAAACTGTTTTCTATCTAGCATGGCCTGATAAGGAAGTACTGTTTACTTACTCCATTCAAAGAAGTTTGGATCACTTGACTTATTTTAGATCATACTTTTCTGTTCTGGACTGAAAGCCTGGACAGGAGAATCAACCCATGGGGTGAAACTTGGTCCCAGTATTGATGGCAGTGACATGCCTTTGAGGATCTGTTTGAAATGTGAAAGGTTAGACCTTTACAGAGGACAAACTGAAGAATTATAGCAGAAAAGCTGTAATTCTGTGACTCAGCCCAGCACTTCCTTCCATCAGCTGAGATGAGCTTATCTGACACCCCTGCAGTGGCAATGTACTTGTTTCTGAAACAGAGACTACAAGAAAGCCCCTCTCTTGACTGACATGTTCCTGTATAATGGCTTTTTCAAATGTTCTATGAAGCTTGCAGATCAGGCCTCAGCTAAGCAATGTTTTCTTTATTTTTTTCTGGCACCTGACTTCCTGCAAATGATAATACTGATTTTTTTATTGTTTGTGTTGTGTATTGTGGTATTTCATGGGGAGGGTTGGTTTGTGGTTTGCTGTTGGTTTTGTGGGGGGAAGTTGTATTTATTTCTTTGTTTGTTTTGTTTTGTTTAAGAATACTGCACGTTTCCACACTCTTCATAAGACTTGTCTTTCCTTGTGTATGGAAATATGGATGGATTTCAACAACATCCACGGGCATTTATACTGTGGTACCCTTTGGAATGACCTAATGAAAGGATTTCTGAAAACCATCTGACACCACGTGCACGGCCTATGCTGAAAAAACAAGCAAGAGGGTGACCCTCCTAAAGAGCTTTAATACAGCTGTGCATCTTCAGAAAAATGTAGCTAGGAGGCTTTTTCCTGTAGTAGGAGAAAACATTGACTACTACTATTTTGTTTTACTTAAAGTGAAGGATTAGATCAATTTGGCAGCCATGCTGAGTGTTTTCTGTGTGTTGTGGTAACAACTTAAAAAATTCAGGCTGTAAAATATCATTAAAATTGGGATTAATCAGGATTAACACACATTGGGGGGTGGGGAATGCATTATTAAGTCTCCTTGTCACCTTCACAGATTTCAGGGCTTTGTTTCACATGAAAACAAATACCTCATGGATTCCTGTAAGTTTCAATAAATACATTATTATTGATCCAATACAGACATCCTTTTTACAAAAACAACATTGAAAATAAGTTTATATTTACCAAAGCAGTACATCCTTGGGTTATTTTGGGTTTGTTTTTAATTTGCTTGTCCCCTGACCCTCTTGCTTATTTCCTCTGGCAATAGCTATTCCTAGACTATAAATGTGCTTCGAACACAGAGGAATTCTGCTGTTAACTATGATTTCAGAAGTGTAAATCTATGATAATAAATAGCCTAAAGTCAAGAAAGACTAGCTGTTAAGCTTTTTTTCTCATGGCCAGTAGTAATAGCAGTTTGATATAATATATACAAACTAGAGGAATATTTTTTTGGTAAATATTCTTTTTTGATTTTCCTGTTTCCTAGTGACACAGTTGGAAGCAGGAAACTCTTTCTGAGTTTTGAGCTGCAGTAGTCCAAAGGATATCCTTGTCTCTCTCCACCTCTATAAATAAAGTGGGAGAACTTTTACCCTGGCTCTAAAAATCAGTATGTGTAGATTTTGGGCTGTTTACAAGGAGAGTCAGAGCTGTTCATAACTAATTGATTTATTTGCAACTAATAAGAATTGAAGTATTAAACATCCAATGTTATTTTCTTAGGCTTCTGTCAAATATTATTAGATCCCTCCTCAAACACATAAAACCAGAGTCTGGGCATCTAATTGTTTACTTCAGTTATATAATTCTGTCTTCAATGGAATCATTATAAGACTATCAGATTTTGATTTAAATGAGAAATCTTATTTTATAGTTGAACAATTTTTGAGCCTCTTTTTTTTCCTCTTCCACTTGATAAATTTTCCAGAATATATCATATTTAATGTCACTCAATATTTTTTTGATAGAATGAACTGAAATGGCATTTGCCTACCTTGTTCAATAAAGCACAATGAAGTACCTTTACAATACTCTAATTTTAGTTTAAGCTTTCAGGGGGGAGGTTTGTATGTTTTTGTATGGGGTTTTTTTGGGGTTTTTTTCTTCTTTTTTTCTCTCTCTCTCTTTTTTTTTTTTTTTTTTTTTTTTTTTTTTTTTTTTTTTTTTTTCCCCCNGTTTGTTTTTGTTTTCCCCCAAGGTTTACTTCTATAAAATCTGCTTAATCTCTCAACCCAGTTTGCTACAAACTTGCAACAAAATTACTGGAAATGTGTGGTTTCAAGGAGGAGCAGTATAAAGTTGTGTGTAGCTGCTTGAATAGCAGGTTCCTGACTCCTGCAGGAAAATGTTGGAATGGTCAGAACAGGAATCATAAGAATAAGAAGAGGATGTAGGACTTACTGCAAATCCTTAAGAAGTTTAATCCATTTACTTTATCACCTTCAGGATAAAGGTATTTTTTTCCATTTGATAACAAATATAACTGTAGTTATGAGCCAAGCAAATTCTCACGGAGACAAGATGCAGATTATATAGAAATGGCAGTAATTATCTTTAAGATGATTTTAGTAAAGACTGCAGTAGATTTTCACTACCAAAAATCCGTATCCAATTTGGATATCTATTTTTCTGAATGGCTATGGTATTTTATTTCTATTTTGGACACAATTCAGGAAACTCTTAGAGTTTCTGTTATGCAAAAGATCAGGCTGTCAGGACATCAGTGAAGTCCCTGATTACTAAAAAGTGGTTACTTGTTATGGCTGATTATTAATTTTGGCAAGATTTAGTGGGTGAAAGCCTGGCTATGCGAGTTCAGTGGAAATACTGTCACTAATTTAAATTATACCATAACTTAGAAATATCTTATTTGCCTGGGTGATTTAAATACTCAGTAGTAATTCTGGGTTATGAATTGGGATTGTAAATTCTGATGGTATAGTCAGGAGACAAAAGCAGAGCTTTATTCCTTTGTGAACAGGGAATCAGGAGGCTGCATTGAGCCTCAGTGGTTTTCCAGCTGTACATGGTTCAATACATCCATTCAGTGCATTTGGGACAGTGAACAGTAGCATCAGCACATGAAGATGCCTGATTTTTGCAGTTTCTCTGGAAATTGAAAGCTTTTCTGTTACTTCAACACAGCAGCAGTTCCCAAGCACAGTGGAACTGAGGTTACCATAGGCTGGAAACGTCTGCTGTCAGATTTTCCATCACTCTTCCCGTCGGGGTGTGACTGTCACTTTTCAGTCAGCATGGACAGGTCTCTGGCTCCATCAGCACAGTGGAACTGCTGTGCCTGGAGGGAATGAGGCACGAGGTACAATGGCACTGTTTGAGATAGGATGGAGGATCACACCTCTGAATCACAGACCTCTCATTTAGGCCATGGACTTTGAGTTTCCTACCTGCAAGGAAGGTTGATTTCACTTCTGTCATCAAGATACAGCTGGAGACTGTTAGAGGAGGAATCAGAAATTCCGCTTCCAGCCTGTTGAATGAAGGGATCTAACACAGCAGAAAAAGATGAAAGAAATAAATTAATATATTTACGAGGGATTTATGTCATAGAACAGTAATCATCCTAACCGAAGAAAAGGTGGGCAAAGAAAGAATATGTGATCACTCTGTTTTTAACTGTTCCCTCCTTGTTTTCTACTTGTTTTCCAGACACGCCAGGAGCAATGCAAAAAATTCCATTCCCTACTTCTTTGGACACCTCCACTGCCCCAGACAGACACATACACTCACTAATCATTATTTTTTACCAAGGGCTGAGTATATTTTTATGCCCTCTTTGTCTGGGAAGAATAACATTAATCTTTACAGAGAAGATGCATTTTAGTAGCCTCTTTTTATCGAACTGTACTGATTCACCATCAGACAGTCTGTCCCTAAATATCCTACTTGTATGTCTCTTTTTCCTTCACCTGATACTTTTAACTATGGAGATATTTTACCTCATCATGAGGTAAATGAGGCAGGAGAAAGAAGAGCTGGGAACCCTCACAGGAATGGAGGATGAGGGTTAGCTACATATTATGTCTTTTTTAAAGTTTTTTTTCCTTTCCCCCAAAGATGAGAGAGTTCTTTGGTGTCCTTTGTTTTTAGTTTCTGAGCATGTTATGTTATGTGATGCTGCTGCTATCCTGCTTGGCAAAAACTGCAGCCAACTGTTTGGGTTCCCTTGTGCCAGGCACACCTCTAAGAATGGCTTTGCCTAAGGAGATTTAATTTCAAACAAAGGCAAATAGAATAAAGGAAAACTGTGACACATAGTCCCTTTTCAAACTAGGAAACTGATTCAGCCAAATCAGGTCTTGAGTCATTTTCTCTCAAACATTGGTCATTGCTGTTGGCTGAGAAAGTAGAAAACTCCTGAAAAGAAGGTATATCAGGTATCAAAAAATGAACTTAATTCTTCTGGCATGTACACCTAGAATTGCAGATAATACTTCAGGAGGGTTTAGAAGCACCTTTAATTAGTGTGTTTCTATCCTTTTTCCCATCATCTCGCCTAAGAGATTTAGGCTCTGCAATGCTGCTAAAGTGATGGACTTCATGAAGTAAAGTCCATGGTGGCAAGAAGGTTCCCTGAACATGGGCTTTGTATCCCCCCCAAAAAAAGATTGGTCTGTTTAATGGAGCACAAAAGCCAGCTGATCAGAAAAACTGGAAAAAGTTGTGGTTTAACTTTTCTCTGGTGTTTTGTACCCCTTTGCACTTGGTCTGTAATCAAATGCTTAAACCTGTGCAACAAAAAACCCCAAACCAAAACAGACAAAAACACAAACGGCAAAAAAGCAAACAAACTCAAAAAAGCTTAAAGTTGTTAAAGCAATCAATTTTCAATGCAGAAGGCTTTTCACAGGCCTGTGGAAACAAAACCCACCTTACACTGAACATTCCAGTTATTTGTTTACATGGGAAATGAAGATGGCCTCTCGCATTGCGGCTGTGTTGCTGGGAAGAAAGAGCTAAGTTTGGCTGTGCTAAAGGCAGAAGAGCAATTCAGTTCTCATTTCTGCACCCTCAGCTGAAGGCAGAGCCTGGGAATGGGGAGATTTATCTTAAAGAGGGCCGGGAGATCACACTTGCTTTGTTTCCAGACTGTTGAATATAAAACTATTCTGATAATAAGTATACAACTTCCTTCTAGTCCTTTTTCTTGTTGCAGCAGAAGCAGCTATATCCCAAGCAAAAACAATGTTTCATCCTGTCAGATTTGGGTGGAAAGGGGAGGGGAGGATAAAACATGAAAACAATTAAAATGTTTATTTTTAATAGTGTCTGGCAGTAGTCAGAGGTTTTGAAACTATAAATAAACAAAGGTCATAGTTAACGATGAGAAACATATGCCATACACATGTCTTTTAAAATTTAGATAAAGAAAATAGATAATGAGTAGTATTATGTAGATGGCTCCTCACCAGAGTCTCATTGCAACGTAGAATCAGAAGAATGTAAAATTCAGGTGTCTGTTCTTTGAGTTACCTCTTATTTAAAGTCATCTTCCCCCTTTTTTTGATTTGGGGACAGGACTTGCTGTGTCTGGAGGAGATGTGTACCTGGTGGGGCCAGGTCTTTGCACCAACCTGCAGCTGCTTTTAAAACGAGTGCAGGATCTAAAAATCCACTTGTGTGTGGGAAGTGGGAAGTTATGTTCAGTGACTACCAAATGCTGAAGCTCTGGCCAAGAGGACAACCCTAAGTTCCTGGTATTTGTTAGAAGATGAGGGCAACTTGAGTACCAGCCCAGCCCAGGTGGTTAATCCAGCCATGGTGTGTGGTCAGCAGCCCTGCTCTGCTGCAGGATTGAGTGCAGGAATACGGCTCCAATTATCAGAGCTATTTATGTGCACTTGCTTTTGGCAGTCCTGCTTTGGAATGCTGCTTGTAAAAGGTTTCATACTTTTCTCTTAAGCTTCTTAAAGGGCCATTATGCATTCACAAACATCCATATCCATCGGTAAGGAATGTCTCCCAACTCAATTAACACCACATATACACCAATCACTGCCATTCCCGAGTGTGATTCAGTATTCCAGTTGTGCTTCCATATTAAGAGAGGAGGTTAGGAAAGACTGGGAAAACAGTACATATTATAAGAAAAGCATAAAGAATAATAGTTTTAAAAGGATTTTAAAAATAATTCTTTTCACAATAGGCTTTTTGGACATTGGCATTTCTGAGTTTTAAGGAAGTAGCTACATCCTCTGCTTTCAGGCCTGATACCATAAGATTTCAGAAGTAGGTGGGACCCTTTAACAGCACTAATATTTTCTTGAATCATTTCTGCTACACTTAACAGCAAGTAAGATTTGCAAATACATATACTTTTTATTTTGCATTCCTGTAATTCTACTGCTTTAAAATGTTTTCTTTATTGACATTTGCTGCTGTTGCTGTATATGGTACTTTAGTTACATAGCACTTCAATTTAACACTGAAGGTTTTTCTTTCCAAAAGTACCAAGACAGATGACATAAATGGGTATGATGTCTTAGAAAACACGATGGCCACTAAGAATGCATAGGAAGTATAAAAGCAAAGTCCAGAATTACTGGCAAATCTAAAGACATTAGAAACAGAGGGAAGAAAGCATCTACCTGTCAGGAGAGAAGATCAGTTTCTAAAACACTTTTAAGTTAGAGGAAGATATGAATTCTCCAAAGGATTTTTAAGGAAACAATACATAATAGTAAATGACACAACAATTTCAAGTGCTTTGGAGTGAGAAATGAAATTAAAGTGGGAATAAGGGGACAGAAAATAATAGATGCAACTTTGTGCTTGTAAGGCAACAGGAACAGAAATTTGTTTTTACAGAAGGAATTCAGGAAAAAGATGCAAGTGTGTTAGAATTTATCTGAACTGCAGGATTACTGATATTAGCAGAATGGTGCACAGCTGATAGTGATAATTGAATTTGTTGGCTCTTCATGTTAGTATTTCTACCAATGGACTTTCTATCTTGGCCACAAAATATGACTTCACTTAAATCCTCTACAAAATTAGTTCAAGCCACTGTATAGTTGTTTTTTTCAAATCAGCGTTCATGGATGAAAAAAGTTCTCATTTAGTATTTGGATTTTTTTCCCTGTAAAGACAGGGAATTGGCCATTTAAATACAGGTTAGTAAGTAATTAGAATCACTAGCTATTCATGCAATCTTCTCTATCAGGCTACTGTTGGCATTCCGATTGGATTCTGTATTAGTGAGTTATAGAGATGAAATGTAGCAGGCAAAGCAACATTTCTCTATTTTAAGCATTTATTGTATAATGAGATTCTTATTTTAATAATTGTCTTTCAGATTATAAATCACTATTTTCCTTTTTTGCTACAAGGAAATAAACCCACAAGCAATGAAATATGGGTTAGGTTATTATGTCTTTTTAATTCACTGCCTGAATGATAGCACATAACCTGTCAGCTTGCTGGAAATCCTCGCCATTAAGTTGATTAATAAGGGAAATAATGAAGCAGTAACTACCTTTATTTTGCATCATCCATATATTGTCACAAGATGGGAGAGTCATGCATAAAAATGCATTGATAAACTGGTTTTACCTTGTTGGAGCATCAGTAAGATGGCTGGGGGGCTGCCACACCTGACTTATAAAGGAGAGAGCAGGGTTTGTTCTGCCTGGAGAAGAGGAGGCAAAGGGAGGATCTTAATGCTGTCTTCAATTATCTCATGGGTAGTTGGAGAGCAGATGGCAAAGATAAACTTTTTTTTTCAGAGATCCACAACAAAAGAAGAAGAGGGAATAGATACAATCTGCAGCAAGGAAAATTATTCTAAGAGCAAAGGTAAAAACAGTCCTTTGCAGCAAGGATGGCCAAACTAAAGGGAAATCTCTTTCAGTGCAGTGATTCAAAATACCACTGGACTAGCTGTGGGCAACCAAATGAACTTTTGAAGCTATTTTAATTTGGAACTTGGACCAGGTGATGTCCAGAGCTTCTGTCAGACAGAAATCATCCTGGCATTATCTGACCACATTACAACCCTAAACTCCATTAATGACTACTGTAAAGTGTATTTAAAGTCCATTAATGAAGTTAGAGAATCATACAATCATAGAAGGGTTATGGTTGCAAGGGACTTTGCAGATCATTCAGTTCTAACCCCTCTGTCATGTGCATAAGTACGTGTTACTTTTGCTGTTCATATCTGACCCTTGCCATCTTCTGACTTTAGAATATCCACTTACCATTTTGTCTCATCTGCAATGAGGAGAGTGACTAATCTGACAACTCCAGAAGCACAATTAAGAGATCTTTATAATTCAGGAAGGTGTGGAAAAGATTCATTTGACCTTCTTAATGCAGGGAGATGACAGAGAGAAAAAAATATTTTTCTATGTTAGGAAAATAAAACTTGAAATATCTCTCTACCTGAAAAATAGTCTGTTCTCAGGGTGCTACATTTTTCTTTTTTTTTCCTCCCTTTTTCTCTGATGCAAAGCATGCTGGTAAATCAGTCAGAATTCTCATGTGTTTAGGAATGAAAAACACTGAGAAGCACTGGCATGTGTACATCAACATCCAAAAATATGTACTCCCAGTGTATCTTGGAACCACGTGTGTGAGAAAGAGGGTGGCTCTCCTGAAAGCCCTGCATTCCTGCAGGAATAGATGCGTGGCTCTGTGGGACAGAAAGCAGCTGCCATCCCTTCTGCACTTTCTGCTCTACTTCTGCAGGACAGCACTTCAATTTTCAGTGCAGTTTTGCAGTCTGAACCTTGCCCCTTGTGATACCTCAGAAGGTACAAAGTTAAAATAAAAGCTGCTTCTCCTTCGGCTGACCATTCAAAAGTGTTGTTATTCTGCTACTGCACAAGTAAATAAAACAGCATGAAGAGATGAAGGCAAGAACATTAAAATATATGTGCCATCAACAGTATTTCTGAACAATTTCAAAATGTTCTCTGAAAAAGCAGAGGGACTTGGCAACAGCTGGAGTTGTATTTGGTGGTCATCAGAAATTTACACTGACATATACTCCCTTGTAGGTATGATTTTTCTGGGGGAAGGGGACTTTGTATTATTTGGCAATAACCCTGAAGTATTCATTGGAGGAAAACTTGGCTCAGTATTGAGAAATAGCAAACACCTGAGTTTTTTCCCTTCAAATATAATTTATTTCCTTTTTTATATTTTTGTGATAATTATTCCACTCCCCACTGATAGCTTATTATTATTTGCTTGTGATTTCAGAGCAATAGTCTTAGTTTAGATCAGAATTTTACTTTGGTGTCTGCTAAGAGCAAATAAAGGCACATTTTTAACTAGAGGTCTCTAACTTCAAGGACTTCCTTACTTCAATGAATACTTCAATGCAACCTTTTGGAAACCTGGTGCCCTGTGAGGACTGAAGTGCTCAAATCCCTTTTGATTTCAGATATTATATATAAATGTGAATATGCTGAAGAAATGTAAGCAGTAGGGAAGCAATGCAATGGTATTTGAATGTTTCTTACAGTATAATTTCATAATATAAAACCAGTACAGAGGTGTTTCTGATTGTGCTGATGCAGAATAGCAGATATGGAAATCCTGTTTTGTCAGTTCTTCTAACACAGCATTGTTCCTACAGTATATGATTCCCAGCTCTAATTACTCCAGTCCTGAATGACTCAGTTTCAACATTTCCTTAAAAGATTACTCAGTCTGTTAAATAACTCCAGGATGGTTTTGCTGAGAGTCTGTTTCTGCACTCAGTTTTATCCAGTTTTATCTTAGTGATTGGTAGCAAACCTGAACTTTGCTTTTGTTGTTTTATTCTCTGTGTTTTGATATCACCAGTACCCTACATGAGCCTATATATGGACCAGGATTATCTCACCTCTAATACTGATTTATTATTAGTTCATGATGTGTGAAGGTAAAAATTCTTGAGTCCTTTCTACATGAATGTTGTACTGCATATTTTTATCCATTCTTCTGTCTTTCCTCTATCACCTTTCAAATAATGTCTTTTTATAGGATTCCAAGCATCCCAGTGGAAACACACTCTGGATTGTTTTTCTCTCAGCTACTTTACCTATCTTTTTTCTACATAAAATAATTTCTTGATTTGTTTAATCATTGTTTGTTTTATCATTCTATTGCGAAGGCTCACAGACACTTGTGCTATGATGATGTAATGAGATACAGTCATGATGGAATAAAAGTGATGGGATATTGAGGTGATGGAGGAAATGGAGTAAATGATGCATTGTTTTACTACTATCAATAAAGAGTCAATGTTCAAGGAATTAGAGGGCTGATAGAATGCCAACTTCTGGATAAGAAATGAAACAAAAGCCATGACCAAAACTTGTTTGTGGTTATTCAAGTTTCCATGGCTCTGTTCCAATACTAACATGCAATTTTGAAATCCTGACAAAATTCAAATTCACTTATTTACATTCTGCCTCCCCATATTTCCTATTATTGTACAACACATTCTTGTTACTTAATTGCTGTGTAATGTCCTGTGATGCTAAGCAGGTGCTGCTGCTGTTTTATGCTTGGGAACATGATCGAAATGAAATGTAACCCTGTAGTTCAGTGAATCACCTGTATCTCTAACCTTTGATTCCTTTTTATGTTGTTCATATTCATTCAGGCTAATATTATTTTAGTATTATATTCCTAAATTAATTTACATTCCCTTTTAACACTTACATATTTAGCCACAGGATAAAATTTGTCTCAAGTACTGTAATAAGGTCCTGGTGTGTGGCTACACAGACAGACCTAAAAAGGCTTCAATCTTTTGATGCTTGGAAATAAAAATATAAAGAAAATAGGCACATTTAGTAATTTTCTTACTTCCTTGATCTAAGAAGATGTATCGCTCAGTTCTATGATTTAATCAAATAACTAAAGCAAGAATTTATCTGTAAATAAATGTTAAATTTAGAAAATCTTTCATGTTTCAAGTGAATCTCTGGTCTTGTTTCTGTCAGCCAGAAACTTCATGTAATCAAAACTTGGCATTTTAGGACTTCTCAAGTGTTTCTTAAGATCCTGTGTTTGGCTTTGTGTGAAAAAGCAGACCAGCACATATCCCATTTTAATTTCTGACCAGACCAAGAGAGAAAACTTTAAGGAGAGATGTCCTAAAGTGTGTCCTTTCAATATACGTGGGCAATAGCTTTGAGCTAGATTTAGAAAGATTTAGGAGAAATTAAAGGGTATAAGTTCAAATATTAATTAGAAAAATTTCTCTGTTCTATTTAACAGCACAAACACCTAAATTCTCTGGGTATCTTTGACTTCACAATAAACTCATAATTCTCTCTTTGCACTCACCAACCCCCAGCTAAGGAGCTCTAGTGACCTGACCCATGCTATCTGCTGTGTCAGTGTCCAAAGGTGGTGCCCAAGCTGTGGGCACACTGTTTGTCTAACACTGGCACTTTGGAACCCAAACACAGTGCAATGTTGGCTGCTTTTCAAATCAAAGTCCTGCGAGTTTCTTTCTTCCCTCCTGACAAGGGAATCTAGGATTGTAGTGCTGTCCTAAAACATGGGAAATTTAGTTGTTTGCATATTATGAGTGGGTGGAAGTTGTATCTTTCACAGTCTGTGAAGCTGACTAGCTACTGCCAGCATTAAATGTTCTGCTGTGCTGGCTGGTGACAACTGGAGCAGCATTGAGCTCTCTAGGTGCTCAGGTCCTTTTTTAGTTGACTGGAGAATTGTTTAGACTGTGAGATCTCAGGGCAGGAATCATCATCAGTGCTTTTAAATCATCTAAAATTTTGACCTTCTTGATATTTATATGTCAGTGAGGAAAAGTGAAGATGGCTGACCTTTTTGTCTTTATGTGTAATAAAGCAAGAAAAAGATACATTTGGAAGCGGAGGGGAATTTCCTCTTATTTTTTTGCCTCTAATGTTTTGAATAATTCCTTTTCTGCCTTTACCCTAGAATTTGATAGATGGCTTCAATGTGAATGTAAACCTTACTCCCTAATGAAGCAGTATTTAAAAAAAAACTTTCTGCACCAGTGAGGTAGGAAAAAACGTTAAAATTCTGGTAGCATATACTTAAGGGCTGAGTTTGAAAAATTCCATTTCTTCTCAGCAAGGTTAAATCTGAACAAAATCTATGCTACCATCTTAATAAATTCATATTCTCCACTTGCACTTTCAAAAACAGTGTGGATGAGACAGAATTTTTCAAAGCTGAAAGAGCATTTTCAAAATTAAATACATTGGGTTTCTTTAAGATAAATAACATCATACAACCATAGCAATGTTGAGTGGTCTCATGAAATGCAATCCATGCTGCTGCCTGCCAGTAAGCCTTACACAACTTTGCTTTTAAAAATAAAAGAGCAGAGGTTCTAGTATTTATGATTCTTTAAATCAACAACTGTGCAGAAAAAGATTGTTCCTGAAGAATTTCCTATTAGCCTTGAATTTCACAAGGGCACTACCCCTTCTATCACTTACTAATACTATAGTGCCTAAAGGCTCCAATTAGGTATTAGAACACAGTGATAACAGGCACTGTAAATGTGCAAGACAAATCTTCCCTAAGGGGCTATAATAAAATATTATTTTATAAAGCCCAAGTAATTTTTCTTAAAATAGCTTTATAGCTATGGCAGACTATTACTAACTTTGGCCTAGATCCTGCGATGAAGATGTGCATTGTGAGTCTCCATCCAGTAAGCAAAGGCAAGGAACCTGCTCTTTTAGTAAAAGGCCATTAAAAATGGAAGTTGCTGTTACAACGTGGAATTTTTTTGTTCACTTCCAGCAAAAAAACCCCAACAGGGTAGCTTGCAGTTAGTGCTGAAAATCGACCCTAGAAGTTACTAGTCAGAACACACAATGCTACTGGGAGTGCTCCAAAGCCACCGAGTGCCATAAATGACAGAGAAGTACAAGTAGAAAAGAAACGTGCTCGTTGACCTGGATGATGAAGTGTCTTTGACTACTGATCAAACCTTTGCTTTAGGTCATGTTCACAGCATTATCTGAGGTGTCTGAAGTCAGCTAACTGCAAGGACCCTTCCCGGTGGCAGTGGCTGGACTGTCCTGTCACTTGGTCTACACTGACCCTTGCCCAAGTCCTGAAGCTCCTTTCCCACAGCCATAGGTGCGAACAGCACTTAGCACACGTGCTTCTCAAGAGCGTCAGCCAAGGTGGCTATTTTCAAAACTAGATTCCCGACCCACACAATTTTTCCAGCTCCCGATTTCCTGCCCTGTGCCCGGGCTGGCCGCGCCTCTTCGGTCTGCGGCGCGTCCTTGGCGCATCTGTCCGGCTTCCCCCGGAGCGCGGAGCCCCGCCGGGGGCTGGCAGCGCCGCGGGGCACCGAGCGCAGGTAGCGGCGCTCCGGCCGCTCCGGGGCTGCTGCCGG
>VZRH01001298.1:326350-380064 GCA_013397555.1 Urocynchramus pylzowi | reverse complement strand
GTGCCATGCGCGGCGCGGCAGCCGGCGGCTCCCGCTCCCCCGCTCAGCATGCGCGGGCTGTGCCCCCGCCTCTGCCTGCTGGCCGCCTGTGCGCTGGGGCTGTGCGGGGGCAGCAGGAACTGCCCCGACCTCATCGTGGACCGCTGCCTCTGCGCCGCCGAGCGCGCCAAGGGGCCCGGCCGCCCGGCCCTCCGCATCAAAGTGGTCTGCACCGGCGGAGACTTGGTGGAAACTTTGCAGCCCGCCGTGCTGCCCAACCGCACCGTGTCCCTGTGAGTACGGCCCGCGGGGCAGCGCGCACCTGGCGCGGGCAGGGGGTGCCCCGGGGGAGAGGGGCGCGGGGGAGACGCGGGGCTCCAGGGGACCCCGCGCCCGCCGCTCCGGAGCCCGCAGAACCGCTCCGTGCCCCTTGCAGCCCTGACCCGGCTTTTAAAAAGTCTGTCAGAGTTTGGGGGTGTTTGATCATTTATTTATTTATTTATTTATTTATTCGTGTGCAGTTGGGAAACTCCTGCTGGCGCTCGGGTAGAAGTGGGGGAGCTGGGCTTTCCCTGGTGTAAATTGCACGCTGCTGCGGGCTGCGGTTTGGGAAATGTCAGTGGTGGCAGAACTGATGGAGCTCTCTGGTGTACCTCTCCGCCAGCAACGGGACGGGCTCACACTGTCCGGGCAATAAATGAATGGTATCGGTAATGCTGAACTGCCTTCTGGAGTGCTGTGTCATTAACTGGTTTTCCCTTTCCCTCTCGTCTCCTCTAAATAAAGTTTGGAATTTGATGTCTCCTTCTTTAAGATAAGTTTCTGTACAACTGTATGAAACTCTCAAATCTCCAATATCTTTCAGTGTTGTCTGGTAATTTAAAATGGCTCGGGGTATGGTGTTCGGTTTTTGTTTTAACTAGGATAGGTTATGATACTTTGTTGCCTGTTGCACATAGCTAAACTTGAATAAATAGTATCTTATAATTAAGGTAGTAGAACTTTCTGTGATCGTATCCTCAAGTACAGCTGAAAGTAACGTCCCTGTAAGGCACCCAAGCAGTAACAGCTCTGTGACATTTACCCTTTAGATCATACACATATCAACAGATCTTTGACTGTTGAATTTAGTTCTGTTGACAATTCCTGATAGGAACATCTTCACTGTTCAGTGCATTTTCTTTAAGTCAACACTTTCAGGAGGCAACTGGCAAAGATAGTAATTCATAACATCTGGGGAGCTTGTGCTTGTAAATGTACAGATGTGCTGTGTATGCTCCAGTTCAGTTTTAGCTATAACTGTCGAGTGACTTGATGCTGATTATCTGTATGATGATTATTTATTTAGGAAACTTCTGCTTCTATACAAGAGACAATAATTGCACTTCCTCCTAAATTTTAATAGGCTGCTTTAGAATATTACATTACTTAGCAAAGTAAGTTTTAACCTCACTGATTAAATTCACTGCTACTTCTATAGTTTGTATAACTGGCTATGCAGTTAGAGGTGGTACTCACCAGAATAATAAAATGTCGACGTCTTGGGGAGGCAGGAACTGTTTTTTCCTCTTGGTTGAAGAACTATAGAAAGTCTCACACTCAGCATGTCTGCAAAGGTTTTTCCTCTTACACGTTGATTTGTGGAGTCTTATTTAGGTTTTTAAGAAACTTTTGCTGAGGTAACTACCAGTCAATGAATCCAGCTGACCATGAGATCAATAGAAGTATGTATTCACTGCAGTGAAAAGAAATTGAATTGGAAACAGAAGAGAGCAAAGATGAACAGGGGAGGTGGTGTGTTTGAAGTGGTAGGTGGGAGGATTTTCTCACTTAAACATATGATTTAAGGCACCAGTAGCAAACTTGATCCTATCACCCTAAACACATTCATTTCAGGTAACACTTGCTCAAAACTCATTAGAAAGGTACTGTGCTAGTTTTTTTTTAACTTAATCCCAAATAGCTCTTGACCTGAGACCTGATTAGTTGGCCCTAGATACAGGTTTTGGTTTTATTTTGTATTTCATGTGGACAAGTATAGTACTATGTATCACATAAACGTATCCCTTTTCTTCTTGCGGTATCTAGTCTCATTTTTGACATTTTTCTTTTTTCTTTTCCAGAAGTAAATTTAAGGCTAAATATTGAAGGTAAAAAGGAAAAAAATTAAAATCTTTATTAGTAGTTTTCAGTAGCTGGAACATACAGGTGAAAAATTTGATTGACTATGTCAAAGATTTACCAGGTAAAACTGGTTTTATGAATTAAGTTACACTTCTGGGATTTGGCCAGCTGTAGAAAGTAATGATAATGAGCTCAAGTATTAGCGCTCTTACATTTGTTTTTGTAGCTGAATAGGAGATGCAGGCAAAAGAGAATATTCTGGTAGATGCTGCCTGCTTCCATTCAGTTTTATGGGCCCACAGAGAGAGAGAGAACTTTAACATAAGGAGCATAACCTTTTGGATTGCTTTAACAATTGAGAAACAGAGAGGTGAATAAAAGAATATACGATCAGATGCAGTAATACTGTAATGAAACAATGTAATAAACATATTGGGGGGCTTGGTGCAGATTATTCATTATATAGGGATGCTGTTTCCCTAGTGCTATGATATTTTGGAAGGCGAGATTGAAGCCAAGCTCTGGTAACTACTCTGCTTAGATGGAAGAGAATAACCTCTGCTTTATCTCTTAAGCCATTCAGATAGGCAACATCTCATTTACATGCTCAGTAATGGTACTTATCAGCAAATTCAGAAGTTATGATTTGGTAGCTTAATTGAAGCTTGAGTTAGGTGGCTTAGGTTCTTTCACCTAAGTGACCGTGGGTCTTGTCTGAGTTTGATAGCTTAGGCTCTATGGTATATATGTACTGAACTATTGCCACTAGGAATACTTCTGACACAATCACACACAGTGACTACAAACTAGTGTGAAGTCACTGAAGAAATGCTTATTCTTGACATGTTTCGACCAATTATTTTCAGCTCATGAGGTGGGGAAGTCTGCAGAGTTCCTCTGAAATCATATGAACACTAGAGCTATTCAGTACTGTCTAAATGCTCCTGATGATAAACAACCACACTAGAAATAAAATCAAAATATAAGCTGATAAAGCACCTATTCTTTACTTTATATTAAAACCCAAACCAAACAAAAAACCCCCTTGTTCTGGACTCTGTTTCACTATCTTTATTTAGTATTGCACCGCTTTGGAAGCGGGATTCATGAGCTTGATATGGATCAAAAGTAAAAACTTAGCTGTAGCTTCACAAAGTATTTGCATGTATCTTGTTAAAAGCGATTCTAGTCCTTATGGATTTACAACATGCATCTCTTGCTTTGTATTTTGGGACAGTGTGGAGAAAGGGAATTACCTTTTTTTTTTTTTTTTTTTTCCCATGAAGAATACAGCTGTTGAATCACTAATTTATGGGATCTACTCTCACCATTTCACTCTCAGTAGGCATTGAAGTGTAGACCCAACAAGGAGGAATCATATCACTTCAGGATAATGTAGTTTTCTCATTTTAGACTCTGTGGTTGAATACGTGGGAATTCTTGTATGAAACCAATATTTTAATTTTTTTTAAATCAGTGTGATTGGGTTATTAAAATGTAACTCTAGGGAATGAGACTATTTGCAATCTTCTGTCTCTTCTATGTTGATGGAAAAATTAGTTGTAAATTTTTTGACTGAGTTGCTGAAATTTGGGCTATGTGGAGAAGTTGTTTTGCTGCTTTTACAATGTGAAGCTTCTGCAGTTTGAAGTTTTGGGAATTAGGAGATTGGATTCTCTACTGGACAGTATATTGGTAGGTTACTTACATACTTTTTTCTTTCATGTCAAGTGGTGTTAAAAACTTTATGCTTTTAATCTTGGAAGTTCTCAGTTCGATACGTACCACTTGGTATCACTGGGCAGAATATACTTTGAAGTTATAAATGCCATCAGTTTCTGATAGTAGCATCACTTTTTTTTTTCCCCTCCCTCAATTCAAAAGAAAGTCTAAGATGTATGTCAATGGTTTTACAAATTTTACCCACAGATACCCCTATTGAAGGGTGTAATTTTAAACTGTCATAATAGAAATGAAGAAAAAATTATGGTAGTGTATGGCTTATATCAATTCTTTATCATATAGGATTCTTCATACTTTTTATGTCTAAGCCTTTCTTCTGACTTTGAATTGGAGATTGTCTCAAATTCCTCAGGTTCTCAGTTTCAGAATAAAGCCACATGACTCCAATGGTAATCCATAGCCATAATATGTGTGAAGGGTGTTCATCTTCAAAGCACTTCACAAACATTAAATACTCTTCTGAAAGTAGCATTGCCCCACTTTTCTCTGTCCCAAAATGACTTTTATGTCACATTCATTTATATCATGTCCACTGGAATTTTTTCAGAGTTATTAAATTACTGTTTTTTTCACATCTAGTCTGGTCTTTTACACGCCTATGTTCAGTTTAGGATATATCAATATGGTTTATTTGATATAAGTATCTTGATTTAAAAATAGATCACAAAAATGTTATGTCCCAAAGAGTTCAGTGTTTAAGCTAGCCAAAGCAAACAAAGAGTTGAAGAAAGACCGAACAAAAAATATTATTCAGTAGTTTTATTTCCATGTCTTGAAACTCACATATTCTTCTTTATTGATTTGAGACCTAACATAGCATTACTAATTTGTAAATAAGAGCATTACTAAAGAAGGTAGGGTGATTCTTGTTATAAAGGTTTTTGCAAATGTTTTCACCTTGGTTAGCTTACTGTGTTCACTCAAAGTGGCAGGAAAAAAAAAGAACAAGAAACAGATTTCCTGCTTCATTATTTATACGTATATACATATTTATACATGCTTTCTCTGAAACTCTTAAATAAAGAAATAGAAAAAAACAGTCTGTGGAAGAAACTCTTAATAGGGAAGCCTACATAAAATACACCAAAGACTTGGAAGGTCTGGGACAGGTGGTTGGGGAGAGCAAAGTATGGACAAGATAAAGGTTCTAGTGATGAAATGTCTTCAAATATTGCTCAAATATTAGTCTAATCTTCCTTGATAATACATTTTATATTTTCATCTAGAGTGGCCATATCATATTTTATTTTCTTTTTTGTTTTTTCTGACCTGAACCTGAAAAGTACTAGTAGTGTGACCACATCCAAATGATGACTTTTTTGGATGAAACTGATGCACTTGGCATAACTGGAAATTGTAACCCAAGAGGAGTGTGAAAAAAATTCTGCTATGGAAAATAGAACTCTCATAGCAAATAATGTTCAAAATACAATAAATGCTACTTTAATAGTTACCAGGTACCATAATTTTTTAAAGGTATACTAGTAATCTGGAAGTTTTTTTCTCTATTATTATTAAACTTTAAAGGTCATGAGTTAAAACAGTGCCATATATCATCCTGGTGCTTTTACATCCTCCAGTGTAACTTTTTTTGAGGAAAGCAATTTGTGTAAGAGAATGGGATAAGAATATCTGGAAACAGATAAAATTTTTTCACAGTATCAAACAGTTCATTAATTTGGTAATTTAATGTAGAAATCAAGTCCTATTTTTGTTGCATACTAGGAAATTTGCAGTATTGTGATCTTTCACTTAGTTTCATTCCAGAGGTAAAAATAAACTGGTGAGGATAGCCAGGGGGAGAGTGATGCATGTGGGAAGGGAGTTTTATCATGTAAGTATATGATCTGATACCTATTGAGTAGTTCTAAAGGTTTGAAGCTGAGGTTTTATGATGTGGTGTAATTTGTCAGTTGTCTAACTGCTGACCTTGTTTGTCTTAAACAGGAAGGGAGTTAGTATATCTTGTTGGCTCTCTTATATTTTCTTTTTGTATAAGTAGTCATAATATTTATAACCTAATATTCATAAAATCTATTAATTTTATTGATCTAAAGATATGTGCAACAGAAATTAGTTTCTGAAGTGTATGTATTTGCATCTCTTGCAGTGAGTTGGTGCCAGGGAGAAGGTGATTTGTGTTTATGGAATCTGCCTTTATATGAAGCTGCATGAGTTGCTGGCCCTTGGGACTAAAGTACTGTTATCCCTTAAAATGGATTGCTCTTAAAAGATTTGAAAATGTGATTTTTTTTTTTTTAGGGTTTTTTTTTTAGGTTTTTTCTTTTTTTGTCCCCTTCTAAATATCCTGACAGTATAATAAAATATGAAGGGAGGTGAAGAGTAGGGAGTGGTGGTTAGGAAAGGTGAAAGTGGGAAGGTCCAGAAAGAAGGGGTCCAAACAGTGTTATTAAAAGGAAACTCTAAAGGTTTAGAATTTTATATATGTTGTCCTTTTTCTGCATCCTCAGTGTTTTAAAATCACAAATATTTAAATGATATATGCTTTATAAAAACAGAATCACATTAACCCCTGTGATGCTAGAAGCCCATTTATTACTTTGCTGTTAAAACAGACCCAGAAACTTTCTGGGCAGAAATAGCCGAAGTAAACCTATGCTTTTGTGAAAAATTTCTCCCTGATTGAGACTCTCTGTCATTACAATTTTTGCTGCTATTGGATTTAGCCATGTTCCAGCGTGTCCATCCCTACCTTCCTCACTGATGTCTTTTCCCTTGGTTTTATAATATAGAGCTGCCATAAATCTGAAAGTTAAAGGGCAGAGTACCTTTACCAAGGCAGAACTTCTGCTCTAGTAGCCAATAGGAAACACACATTTGTTTATCTGCACCTAACACCCTTTGTTCATGCACATCTGAGAGCCAGGTCTTTCAGCAGCTTGGTTTTCACTGCTCAGTAATATTGATGCATGTTTTCAAGAATTGCTATTTATGCCATTTGATTTAGATTTTTGTGAAAAAATAGCCTATTGATTCTAATCTTCTTCTCTTTCCATGTTTCTAATGGAATATCCAAACCCTCACAGCAATAAAAGCATACAAACCATGAAAAGTTTGAGTATGTACTTATCCAGTCAACTGTGATTATTTTCTATCTGTTAAAAGTTTGCTGTCTAGTTCTTGACTTGTCAAATATAATTTGGCTAAAACCTCTGTATTATCTATAATATTAACATTTTTTCCTCTACTTTAGCAATTATGTAATAGAGGGAACACAGTTTAGGCTTTGTTCTTATTCTTGTGGCAACATGCCATTCTTCACCCTTCTCTTAAAATCAGTTCCAACTGTGTTTTCATGCCTGGGACTGATTTGAGACTATTCTGAAGTTATGGTTAGTCATGAAAGCTCTGGTTTTGCAATTTCTGTCACAGTCTTGCAGAGTTGTTGACAGTTTCTTTTCTGTACTTAGTTGGATATCATCTTATCTGAACAGCAGTTTGTCAAATGCATAAACAGTTCTGCCAATAACACAAGCACACAGGGGTTTATGGGTGTTATGCTCACAGGCCTGTAAGTCTTTGCAAAAACCTGAGATTGATTCCTAGATCATATAGAAACTGGATTTGCTGATAGCTGTGCATAAATAATCAAATTCTTTTAAACTTGTATTTTAGCTTGCCTTTGCTCAGTGTCTATTCATCAGAACTCATGAGGCTGAAAGGACACTGGCCTGTGTTTCAGCATTTCTACTGTAGGCTTGGTATAACACACAATGAGGTTTAATGGATTTTCTATGTTATTAAGGTGTCATTATAGCTTTCAAGTAACCTGTAAGGCAAGTTCTCTAAATTATGAACATTTATGATTCTCCTTGTTTATTGAAGAATTAACAGCAATCAAGACGTTGTATCTTCATAAAACCTTTCTCTTTATGTGATGAGATTGCCTGTTCCAGAGAATTCATATTTTATAATCAAAAGTATTAATTGCGAGGGTAAAGGTTTTATGTGTACTGTGACTTGAGAAAAGAACAAACTGCATCATAGAATGGAAAATAAGGTTAAAACTAATAATAACAAAATCAAGCCTGGAAAATGTGAAGAAAAACATAATGGAAGAATTGAACATAACATTATTGTATATTCATAGTTCCCTGGCAACATTTGTGTTTATATTTGCATTAGAAATTAATGTGCAAGTTTCTTTGAGAGAGCAGGGGTAGAAGGAGATCATAATCAGTGAGCAACTTTATTGCCAGATCAGTTTTTATAGCATTTTCACAGGAAGTATGCGGAAGTGCCAGGTAAGATTTTTCTAATGGAATATGCTGGCACAATTTGGCACAACAGGAAACCTACAAGCATTTAAGAGAGAGGGAGAAGCAAAACAAAAGTATTATCAATTCTGAGGAATAAAATTTGCCAGCATTCCTAACTCCTGTGAACTCCTAATTCATGAATTTTTATATATTAACATGTATCCTATCTGGGGAACTTTGCATTACTAAGAAAAATGCTTAGTTCTTTGATTTCCATGGTCCATCCTCTTTACTTTGTCCCATCTGTCGCATTCCCAGAATCTTTCAATTCTACACTTTTCTTTTTAACACCTATTACTGTTGATACTTCTGCCTGTTTTTTCTTCTCATCTTCATCTTTTTTGTTCACTGACTATTAGACTGCCAGTGCATTTCTAAAAAAAATAAAAAATCTGCCATCTACCTCCTCATCAGCTCTGCTCTTAGTCCTTTGCTGTGCTCCACTTCTGTGCCAGTCTCTGCAATTTCACTGCCGTGTGCTGCAGGCTCTGCTTTCAGCTCACGGTCTCCACCACTTCTTTAGTCTTGCATGACTTCCCAGATTCTTTTGCTTTTCTAAAACCCTCTATTACATCTTCCCTCATCACCTTTGATCCTTGACTCATTTTACCCTTCTCTTCTGAACTCCTTGAGTGGAACTGAAATAAGCGAGGACATGGGTCCTTAGAGAGATCTGAATTAAGTCCTGGAGTTCAGCCGTGCCTGGAATTGGGGCCAGGCAGATGGAGTTGATCCTATTAGACAACTTAGAAACAAGAAAAATCTTTTTATCTCTAACTCTCCCTCCTTAGATCTTATCATTAAAACTGCAGCTAGTGGAGTAGAGAGGTCTGAATGTGGTTGTGTCAAGCAGTGATTCTATATTGATCCACCAGACGTGCCACTGCTGATCAGAGGAAACAGCCACAGTGATCAAAGTTATTTTCCATCCTTAGCATTGCATATTGTTTAGAAGGGAACAGTCTAATTTCCAGTTTTCTCTACACCTTTGTGGCAACATTCAAACAGTATTGCAACTGCCCATGAAAAACTGTGAAATGTGTGTAACATAAATAATTATAGTGGTAAAGATGAAATCTTAATGTTTGCTGTTACTCTCCATGCAGTTCTTGAGCCATAAAGCTAAAGTTTACATTAGCAAATCTAAGCTTAAGGGGCTGTATCCATTTCTTCTGTGACACAGCTAGTATTATTCACATCATTATCATAAATCTTTATCTTAAATTAGATCAGGTTAATGAACTGTTCTCTGCTATGGCTGAGAAATATGGCTATTTGTCAGCTGAGGTAACAGTTGACAAATATGTGCTAATTTTGGAAAAGACATGTTTTTCTATCCATACTGCACAGGGGATGCAGGAAAGGAAGCAGTCACAATGCATAAATGGAAACCTGCTCTCCTCTGGAATAAAACAACATGTTAATCTCTCAGTAATTGATGTCATCATTATAAGGCTTTTTTATTGGGAAGGCATTAATGAATTCTGTTGTACCAACATTTTCATCATTAGAGTTTTGTTTTACTGGAGTCCCTGATGCAGTCACACAGCATCTCACATACAGCAAGGTGGTAAAGGGAGAATAGCAAAATTTGCTTACATTATGTGACCAAAGCTTCAAGTAACTCTTCAAAGTACAGTATTACAACTTTAAAAGGAATTTGGATTACATAGTGCTTAGAAAACACAGTGAAGCTATGGGAGTTATGACAGCTGATATTCAGGTAGCTGTTAAACTGCTGGTGCATGTGAGAACAATATCTGTGGTTTGTTTCTTTATCCCTTCATGTTTGGTAAACAATAGGCTCTTGGAAATTTTATCTGCTCTTTGCCTGGGCTGTATCATGTAAGGGTCTTGTGGAGGGAAGTTCAGCACTTCTTTCCTCTAATGTTGGGAGACTGGTAAGAATATTAAGCCTGTCCAGTGGGAGCAGTAAGACATCAGCTGTGGTTTTGCGGGTTCTTTTTCTGTGAATCAAGCTTTCCTTTGCTTTCCTTTCCTTTCTTTAGCTCTAGTGCTGGTAGGGTCGCATAAAGGTTTTAGGGTTTGAGGACCTGTTTTTTTCTGGACTCCAAGTATACCTGAGGAAGAGAAGAAGAGGACAACATTAGAGATATGAACATCAGAAAGTGACTTGATGTCAATCGTAGATGTTTGGTATTTATTTTTATGTCTTAATGTGTACAAAACTAATGCCAGCTGTTCTTAAATTAAAAGTTACCTGGCATATTTGTATACTTGCTAGTCCTCATGGAGGTCTAGCAGATATTCTGGTTCTGATGTCTTTGCTTCTTTTTCTGTTAAAAATAATGAGATTTGCAGAAAAAGAGAAAGTAAAATTTCTAACACTTTCCTTTGTCTTTCCCTTCTATAATAAAGTGATGAAAAAGGAAATTCCTAAGACTTAAAATGCGGGGGAAAAAACATATTTTATCATTTATTGTTGTACTATTCATAGTTCTCTTCCCTTTCTCCACAATTAAAAGTTATAAATAACAATATAAAGAGTCAGCAATATAGATTGATGAAGCAAAAAAATAACCCTGAGCTAAATAAATGTAATAAATTATAATCTTCTGCATTTAGAGTAAATGAAGTTACTGCTGTAAAGTACTTCATTATTATTGATTATCATTATAAATTTGTTTTTAATAAACTGGTATTTTAAAAACAATTCTAATTAATTCATTTGTGGCTATATTTAATAACAAGTTCATTAGTGAATGGATGTATAAAATGACCTTCATAACAACTTTACATAGTTGAACAGTAACTTGCTGACTAGGACAACATCTCTTTTTTAAATAAGTAATACAGCAGTATTGCTAATTGGATGAAATTGCTTCATATGAAAATACCATCCATATATTTTCATATATTTTTAATAAGACTAAGGGAGTTTGTTGCCTGACTCTCTGTGTAATTAAATGCTGTTTGAGTTTTTGGTTCCTGTAGTTACCTTTGAAGAACTCAGGTCAACTATTTTGGTGTTGTTATTGTGACTACTTTACAAATGGAATACTTGGTTACTAAGCTATTTGGTAATGAAGAGGGATTAGATGCCAAGCTTTAGTTTGGAAAAGATTAGAGCAAATAATTTTTTAATGCTAGCTTTCCAAAGTACTTCTTTAGCTGAAGCAGAGTGATTGTTTTAAACAAATAAAATCCCTCAAGTAATCATTTATTTAATAGCACTTAAGTCAAGTTGGTTTGTTGTTTTTTTTTCTCTGAAAGTTTCTGTTAAAATGGTGGTACTAAATTACATGTTGAGCCAGTCATTCCATATGATTAGATAGTCTATTAGCCTTTTTGGTTGGCTGGTGTTTCCCTTTTGAAATGGGAATAGGTACTAAAGCTTTGGAAGAAGCTTTAGTGGGAAGAACTGTGGCAGCTGTGTTTCCTAGCTGTTTTTACTTGATGCTTTGCTGTTTTGTGTGAATTGTCTGTTAATAATACTGTTCTCATATAAGTCAAGATATGATAAATGGACTTTTAAAATGCTTATGGTTACAAAGCTTTTCATTTTCTCTAGTCTAGACTACTAATAAAAATACTCGTGGCTGTCCTGGACCAAGCTGAAGAGCCATGGATTATCCCAGTATCTCATCTCCTGACTAAAACTTTGTAAAGCAGGTGCCTACAGTAGAGTAACATTGTGATATTTTCCACAAGGATCTTGTCGTCTGCATCACAGCTCAGAGTTGTAGTTCCTGTGCATTTGATTTACCAGAATGGATTGGTTTTCCACAGCCTGATCCAGCCCCCCTGCAGATCCCATGACAGTTCCCTGCATTTGGAGCATCCCATGGCAAGAAGTACCACAGCTCAACTGCCTGCTGGCAAGGAACCATCCTGCTTTTGTTTATTTCCAAATTCCAGTTTGTTTCAGTCGGAGCTGGTATGGCTCTCAAACCTGAGAGAATGGACCAGGTTTGGTCTTCAGCAGACGACTTTGCATCTCTCTGCTTTTCTCTTATTATCTGTTAGTTGCTCTCAGTAAGCTGAAAGGTAAGGGGGTGATGAAATGTCACGATGTAATTAAAGTTAGTTTATTCTACTAATAGTATTCTTTCTGTTTTCAGCGCTGTGAAGAGAGAACAGTGATAAAACTTCTTTTTATCACAAAATCGTTATATTTGACTCAATCCATGGGAAAATGTGTTGGTCTTCTAGGAAAAATAAAAGAAGCTCTATTCCTGCTTTTAAAATTTTGGATTAAGGAAAAATGAGTAAAAGTTCAATGTCAGCTTTCTCATTGGTTGGCCTTGTTTTCTTATGTCAGATTGATAGATTTTCCTGTTTCCCTCTGTATTCCTGAACAATAAGTGCATCTTCAATTTTCCTTGTGTGTTGAGGCCAGTATTTTGTGCTTTGTTTAGTTGTTGGCACTGCAGAAAGTGGACAGGGAGATGGTCTGACCAAGAAAAAGACTGCTAAATTGCAATAACAGCATGCCAGTGAAAAAAGGTTTTGGAGGAGGTAAATGCCTTCAGAAGGGGTAGAGTGCTGGTCATCGGTCCTTTTTAATTTAATTTTTCAGCTGTTAAAAATAAGTTTCTTTGGTTATTGAGGCTGGCACTGTATTTGTTCAGAAAGACTGCAGCATGACTCTGCTGATTGATAACACAGAGTTATGCTTCACTTTTGTCTTTCACTGTACTCTATAGTTATTACATACTGAAAGAAGTTGAGTAGATTTTGTTATTTACTGGATATGGGCCACAACACTACTTATCTGAGACGGGAAGAAAGTGAATGAAACTGGAATTTGAAAAATTCTGATTTTGAGCCTGAATTTTTTGACTGAGGGGAACAAAGGTAAAAACATTGACAATTTTATTTTATACAGGGTTGTACTTCTTAGCCAGTCTAGAGGTCTCTCTCTAATGCTCCCCCCTTGGTATAGTCTCTTCCCTTTATTTCTATGGGACATGCATGAGGCTGATCCTCTCTGAACACGTGGCTACAGAACCTGTGATTCATCCCTGTCTCTAGGTTTTTACCTTTGATTTTTTTACTTTGTTCTGCATAATTTTCCTGATTTTGTGCCATATTGCTGACTATCTTGGCTGTGCTATTTTGGGGAGTGGGTGTTTTGGGTTTGTTTTTGAACTTGTAAACTATGGGGGCCACCTTCCAGTAACTTATGAGTAGGAGAGTCCTCTCCTTGAGCCTTCAGCAGGAAAGCCTTTGCCAGTTTTGACCATTCAGGGTGCCTCTTGTCTGCCAGATTAACCCTGAAAGAAGAGATGTTTAGGGACAGATCTACCACATGCTTCCACCCCATCAACTGAGTGCTTTTTACAGCAGGGAAAAATGCTTAAAATTCAGATAATTCCCTCCGTGTATCAGTCTGCCTGCATGGTTTGGAGATTTGCAGACTGCACAGAGGACATCCTGCCCAGTCATCAGAGGCAGATCTCTTCTGCCAAGGTCTTTGTACAGGTCTGGAGAAATGTGCCTGTTGTGAACAGTGAGTTGAAGGCTATCCTGCAGCAGTGGAGGATGCTGTGGGGTCTTGATGGGTTCCCCAGCCCTGAGTGGTTATAGGGGATTGTGTACTCACTTTGAGCTTGAAAGTGTTGTGTTAAAGTAATATTTTTGTCTGATTTTGTGTTGTATTTAGTAGCAGTTAAATACAACTCTGCAGAAAAAGACATCTAGATCACTGAACAAGTAATATTTTATGAAGGTTAGTTTTCCAGTGTTTGAATGAATGGGGGTGAAAATATTAGTTGATGTCTTGAACTTATGAATATTCCATTAACTGTCCGAGTCTCTTCCTCCTCTGCTTTTCTGTGATTTTCTGCAAATTTAGGTGATCAGGAAGAAGAGTCCTATAAAATCCAGATTAAATTCAGCATTGAAAAATGTTAAGTGAAAAGGGGTGTTTGGAACCTTTTGACTTTGCTTACACTTTGATTGGCTGTGAAGGAGGCACTTGTTAGCTGCAGGAGTGATGCTCTGGAGGCAGGATACACCCTGTGAAGAGGAAAACTCAGAGTAGTCAGTATGCATGACAGAATAAAATATCTTGTTCCCACTGTGTAAGCCCACAGTGGTGCACCTGCATCTTGGACACTGATTCTGACACAGCTCTGATTCTTTCATCTCAAAATGGCATAACAGGACAAAGAAAGTTATAGAAATTTGCAGAGTTGTGAGAAAGCTTGTGTGTGACGAATGATGAATAGCTGAGGGGTTTTTATCCTGAAAACCCCTAAAGTGTGTTAAAAGTAAATAGGGAACACTATTCACATTTTTCCATATTATGGGACTGAGGAGGCAACAAATTATTGAAGTTTCATAAGAAATTAAAAGCAGGTTAGCTGAAGAGCTTCTTGCTGTGGTTTTTGTATTCACATATCTTCTCTTGACCACTGTCAGAGACAGGACAGAGTTACAAGCATTCCTGTCTGAGCTGCTCCTGATGGCTTGTTGCTGTATTTATGCACGATCCAGATGGAACACACAAAGTTCTCAGGTCAGGTGAAATGATTACAGCCTGGGGTAGCTCTGTAGAGTTGCACGGATCACTTGGCGAGCTGGTCTCGATAGATCAGCATTCATTTTTACATGGCCAAGAATGTTGTCATGCATCCAGAATAAAGAAAATAGTTTGCACTTGCATGTTCCAGAAAACAGTTCCAAAATTGTGTCACCAAAAAGCAGTTAATTATAATGGTGCATAATCAGTTAAACATCTGTTCCTGGTGTGATATTACTAAAAGTGCACTGATAAAATCATCTTGGATCCAAAAGTGAGGAACAAAAAGCAGAATTAGGGAGTGTTACTTTTGTTTGCTGCTACCAAGAAAAAGATGACCAGAAAAAGGTGTTCCATTTTAGTTTCAAGCATGATTTAAGAACTACAAAATCTGTGCTGTATCCTTGAATGTGTTCTCATAAATCTGTTTTACTTGTTTGAGGTTAGGAGGTTGTTTGATCATTTTTCTGATCATCAGAAAAAAAAAAGATGTCTGATGTCGAAGATATTTTAATTTGGGAAATAATAAGATACAGTTATTGAGAACTCAAAACAAGTGAATTCAGAATAAGAATAAAAGCGAAAATCTACGTGACAGTATGTAACCTTTGGAAGACATAGGAACTGTAATGGAGATTTTAACCTTCTTAGATTAGGGCTGAATATTGTAAAACTTCAACAAGTTAGTAGTTTGACATGTTTATTACCGGGAAGAGTTCTTGGCTTTGTGATCACATTGTCTCTTCTGGGCATTAAAATAAATGACCTGGTGAAAATCTACTTCTAGCATGTATTCACATGTACTTATGTGAATACTACCAAACCCATGATTCCAGTGGTTTTGGGTATAGAAATACCAAGACAATCTATGCAATGTTTCTTTCTGTAGGGTAGAAGCTGCCAGTCTAGTGTAGTACTTGTAAACATGTGACTCATTGTTTCTAATACAGAAGTAGCCCTGCTAGTATCAAAATAGAGTTGTTGACTGTACAGTAGTACACTGTGTATTTGGAAGTACTCAACACTGGATAGTTTCCAAGTGTCTTTTGGCTTGACACTGGCAAACGTGTTCACCAGGTGTACTTCATCTGTGAATAGTTCTGCTTTGAATTCTGCCAAATACTCTGGCTCTAATTTAACTCTTGAGATGTCCAACCCAGTGGTTTTAATGGTGTTTGTTTATTGTTTCATGGTGCACAACTAGTTCAGTTTCTCCATCAAATTTAATCCTTGCCACTTTACCTGAAACATACTGACCACAAAAAAGATGTTAGCATAAGAAGCTGCAGTTTAAAGATAATCACTGTGTCTACATTCTTCTGTAACAAACTGTATTTCTGCTTTCCCTGTCTGTTGCTGCCATTAGTTTTTTTTATTGAGTGGTGGTTGTTGGTAAAGGGGATGCTGCTAAAACCCAGTATAGCTCTAAGTCAGTGTACAGCAGCTTTATTGCAGAGATGAAAGTCATGAAGAGCTTTGTGATTTGAATGTTACCATCCTTTGATCTTTAAGTTACTCATTAAGTTTAATGTTTCAGTAGCTACTGTTTTGAAGGTCTTCATCTGTACCTTGTATTTTAAATTAAAAAAAAAAAAGTTATTTCTGTAATTTGGCACTGTTTCTTTCCTGTACTAGGAAATGCGACCTTTTAGCCGTATTAAAAAGATTTCCTCTTAGACTTTCTTAATACTTTTAAAAATAATTTATGCAACAATGAAAGTAGTATGTTATAATTTATAAACACAAGCTGAACAAGTTAGATGTCTGTTTTTTTCATATCACTTTCAATCAAGCTTACAGCTAGTTGGAGAACCTACAGTTATGTCACGTGTGTGCAAAATTAGTGTATTTTACTTACTGAAATGACAACTGCTTAAAAGAACATATAAATCACCCTGAAGATTCACTGGTAAATTCTTATGTAATCTAGAATTATTTTTGTCTTATTGATGGATGATCTCTTGTGTAACAGGTATGAGTATATACATTATATTACACCAAAATTCTAATGCCACAGGAGTAATCCAAGGTATTAGAGGAAAGAAGAAATCTTAATGCTGGCAGTTCTTTAATCACAAATGCTTTCTAGACAATTAAAATACTGTTGTTTCAATTTGTAAAATAAAAACATAGGGAGGGGGTTTCATAATGCAGCTAGATTTCAGTTTTCTGCTGTGTAAAACAGCTACTAATAATTTGGAATTAAATTGAGATACGATGCATATGCTGAGGGGAAAGGTTATGTTTAAAAATGAAAAAAATAAAACCCCCACAAAACATTTATAACATTTGAAGCTAGCAAGCTTTTTTTCTCCTCTGTAACTTAAAACTGACTTTCTAAGACAATGTGCAAACCATTATAAAAGTATTCAAGAGCAAAGTCCTTTGCCAGAATTCGGTAGCAGGATCTTGAAATGTTTTTATGGCATCCATGCTGTAGGCATTAAAGGAGGCTGTTGTTCCCTTCCACTGTTCAGAGCTCTTCACTTCGTGTGTAGTCTCTCCAGATGCTATCTTGATTCTCTGGCGTTGGTAAAAATTATTGCTTCTGCCCATTTCTGCAAACAGGTACAATTTTCACAGGAAGAACTTTTTAAAGTCACATGAGTTTATGGCACCATTAATGAGGTCTGTATGGAAAGGGCTTACGGTACAGCATGCATGATCAAAGATTGCAAAACTTACTTAATACAGTATGTATTTATACAGCATTTTGATGGAGTATGTGTCCAAATGTTATTGTCAATAAATCTTGACAATAGCCAAGCTGAGAAAATACAAACTGACAATAGGAGCTGGCACATGAGTAGCAAAAGTTATACTTTGGGGATTTCTAATAAAATAAAAGGATATTGAATGACTTAAAACAAGCTTTTTCTGAATTTAATTCTTCCCAGGACACATCAATTGTATATTTAAGCACTTACATTATGAGCCTGGTGAGAGTGATAGTTGCAGTTTCTGGGATTTTTGTCAAGAACAGAGAGTGCAGAACATGTTCTGTGTTCTTTCAAGGTGACTAAGATCTTACTTTATTTTAATGAATATAGAATGGGGAAACTTGCTCATACCAGTCTGACAGAAATACATCAATAGTTCCTTTTGTGCAAGATGATAGCACAGTACTTGATTCATTTTGATCATGTTTGTGAGAGAGATAAATTCCCATTTTCTATGGTGAGAAATCAGCTCTTTGTAATTGGTTCAGCATCCAAAGTCAAGATCCATTTTTCAAAAGAATGTTCCTTGCTTTGCTATTTTTAAAGACAATCAAAATACAATTTTTAAGTTTACTTTAAGAAATGTATATTCTGTGACAGAAATGCAATAATACAGTATTTGCTTTCTGGTTTGAGTACACTACACAATGTGCACATTGGCTTAATTTTACCATTTGCCAAAATCTGTAGTCTTGTCTAAAGCTAAATTTATACTTATATTTGTAGTAGTTGTTGTTCAGAAAGTGTAGTTGAAAGCAAATGAAAACTTTGTTTTATTTATGATACAAATGATAGATGTTGTACTTTGATAGCTAACTCTGTCATTTTTGGCTTCTGTTAAGACACATGTTGATAGCATTCATAAATGACATTCAATATTTAGTAACAGTTAAAAGTCCTCAGAAACAAAGGCACTTTAGGGAGTGAGACTGTTGGTCCTCTAGACAAATATGTCAGATTTCTGTAATTTGAAAAGTATGAATTTAGGTTGCAGGATTATTATTTTTGAGATGATAGGGGAAAAAAAAGGAAAAATAGAGGGAGCAGTGCTGATGCATAGCTTGTAGGAAAGCAGTAAACTGCTAAATATTGTATAGATTCAGATGACCATTGTCAATATGGTGGAACACCATCCTTCAAGTAAATACTGGATACCTCTTTAGTTGTCAGAGGTAGGGCTTCATGATAATCTGTACTTCCTTTCAGTCTTACTGCATTTTCACATCCACCTATCATGTCATTGCCATTTTCTCCCATTACAGTGATACAAAGAAGAAAGGTTGTGCTGGGTTTCTTGAATATGCTATAATGGAAATACCAAAGAATTTCTTCTTTTTATGTGTAAGAGGTCACAGATAATGTGATAAAATGGCAGCAGCTCCTGATGATAAACAAAAGCATCCCTGCATTGTTTTTCCAGGCCTGACTGAATGGTGGGTCTGTGGAGCTTGTGGCAGAGGTGTGAGAGGGTGAGGTTTGGGGGAGGTCACTTATCATGGGTTTTCAATATTTCCAAGGCATTCCAGCCAAGTATGGAAGCTCAGTAATCTGCAAGTAAATTAATTGAGCTTCTCCTGTGTTTATTGCTTGTATTTTCATCTGACATTCCCTGGGATGAGGGTGATGGTGATCAGAAGGAAGTATTTCCTAATCCTCATCATGTGATGATGTTTGAGGGCAAGAAGGTACGGTGCCTCATTCTGCCTGGAGGTTTTTCCTGGGGTAAAGCTGGCCATTCACCTGGGATTTCCAGGTACCTGTCAGCTGGCAGGAGGGCAGGTGGTAAGCAGGTGCCTGACTGACCAGGGCATTTATTGAGGGCTCCAACATAGCCAGTGCTGTAGGTCTGTGGGGTGAAGGAGCTGGTGATGAGGAGTGGGTGTCCATCCCAGAGAGGCTTCTGGAGTATTAAATGCTGCTGTAGAACTCCTTTTTACATACTTTGAGAATGTATGTTTGTATGTAATTTTAAACTAGCTCTAGTCTGGTCTTGCAGACTGATTGCTCCTCTCCTTCTGAAAGGCATTAGGTGCATTCCTGGAGCAGAGCTTGAACTTGATTTCACCCACAAGAAATCCCATCAGCATGCTTGGAGGCAGAGATGTGCCACAAACCAAAGCACAGAAGGGGGAATGAACAGGATTCCATTCAAAGCACGCTCATGTCCTGAACTCAAGGAGACACCACCATGGGGACACTGTGGGGGTTGCCAAAAGACCAGAAGTGGTGGTGGAGGTTTTGATACAAATGAAACACAATAAACTTTCAAAAACCAGTTGTCAAACAGAAAAAAAATACCTCCATCAAATTCTCCCTCTAACTGTATGAAAGCAATGACATGGGGAGGTCTGGATTAACCCCTTCTTATTCCTGGTTTGTCTTTCATAGTAGAGAGACCTTTGAGTTCTGTGTGGGAGCAAAGGAACCAGGCACATCTTTAGAGCTCTGGCTGACTCACAGTCCTTGTACACGTACTTGAAGATTACTTGACATAGTTTTATGTATAAGTTCAGAAATTCAGAGGGATTCTGTGTAATCTCTGTACACAACACTCCTCAGTGTTCTTGTGTATGGGGTCTGGCTGAGATGGAGTTCATGCTCCCACAGCAGCCCTCCCAGTGCTGTGCTTTGCATTGGTATCTAGAAAGGTGTGGAGAACACCTGAATGTTCTGGCTGCTGCTGAGCAGGGCTGGCACAGCATTGGTGCTGTCTCTCAAACATTCCCCCCATCAGGAGGCTGGGGTTGGGCAAGATCCTGGGAGGGGGCACAACTGGGACAGCTGACCCAAATTAATCAAAGGGGTATTCTATACTATATGACATCAGCTCATATATAGAATCTGAGGAAAGGAGGAGAGAGGGGAGCATTTGTTATTTGCATTGTTTGCTTTCTGGAGCAACTCCTACCTGTGCTGAAGCCCTGCTTCCCAGGAAGTGGCTGAACATCACTTCCTGGGAAGTAGGGAATAAACCTTTTTTTCCCCTCTTTGTTTCTGTGTGCACAAACTTTTGGTTTTGCTTCAGTGAAGTGCCTTATCTCAACCCACGAGTCATTTCCCATCTTATCTTCTCTCCTCTGTCCAGCTGGAAAGGGAAGGGATCGAGTGGCTTGGTGAGCACCTGATGTCCAGATAAGGTCAATGCAGCACATCTTGGTAGCCCTGTGTCTGTGTGTGTAGTCTGTCTATGGCACAACTGAGCTCATGAAGGTGAACTAATTCTACATCTTGTAGTGCCAGGGTGGAATGATTTTGTGTAATTACTGGGATCACCTGTGAAATATTCACTGAAAGTTTTGTTGAATATAATATGAAATAGCAGCAGTGAGAGGCATTCAGAAGTGTTAAAAAATTCAGCTAAGCAATTTTTGTTTGCCTGTATTATGGGTAGTGCATTTTGAAGTCATTAAGGTATTTGAAAAGGGAGGAACAGGTTCTATTTTCAAATTGCTTTACTTTGTATCTTGCAATATTATTATTTCCTATTACTTCAGCCGATGACCAGGACATCAACTAAAAAGCTGTGTGGGTAAAAGGGAACAGCAAAACAAGAAACAGCTTAATCACAGCTGTTATTTAAGACCTTTGAAAACTTCTGCCTTTGATTCTTAGGACAGATTCATTCACATTAGCTTGATTTACTACAGTGACTTTTAACATCATGTTATGTCAGATGCAAGATATGTGGAGTATTTGAACTGAAAAATACATGTTAAAAATCTTTCTATTAAAAAAAGGAAATGATTGTGAGCAACATTATGTCATCAGATAATCCAAGTCTTGTACTGCTCCAGGTCAGAATTCAGGGGATTAGATTTGTCCTTGTTTGCTTAAGCCATGGGGACATGGGTCTCAGACTTGAGTTTCAAAAGCGAACTATTGCCTTTCAACCAGTCCTGTGAGGCCCTGTTGAAGTAGGCCCTTTATCTTTAGGGTTAAACATTCTGAATGGATAAACTTCAAATAAATACGTTCATTTTTTTATGTTGTCAAAGCTGCTTTTCTCGCAAGGTTTCCTTAGCCGTGAAGAAGAGTTGATGTATTTGTTTCTAGAAGAATTATATTTCGTAGAAGATGGTAGGAAAGGATTTTTTTTCGATGTTCTTTCCTTTTCTGTTGGAGTGGTTTTAGTTGTGACCTAACATTTCTAGATGGATTTCTAGCTGTAGCTGGCACCAGCCACAGAGAGTCTGGCCTACTACCTACAACAAGGTGAGCCTAAAAATAAACCAGGCAGCCACAGGAGCACTTAGTAATTGTACCTTAGAATATGTGTAACACACTTAAGAAAAATACTTGTTCACTGCTTGGCTTTTGTGACGTTCTTATCCAGTTCATGTGCTTGCTGGCTAGTCGTTCTCAACTTCAGAGGAAGCTGGGATCACATCCCATTTTAGTGATGTTTTGGGACCTTCTTGGTCAGCTTTGATGTCCATTCCTGCCTGTCTGAATCCAAGCTGGAAAAAGTAGCTTCCTTCTCTGCATCGAAGTGCTGATCTGGAGACAGAGGTTCTGATGAGGAAAATAAGCATGAGAGGAGTGACAGTGATGTCTTCAGATGGTGAGTTATGAATTAAAAATTACAGGTGCAGTCCTCAATGTCAGTTAAGGATAAGAATGTGATGGATGTGAACAAATATGCTCTGGTGATTCAAGTGTTTCTGCATGAAAAGTTGTCATTATTGTTTATTTATGAAGTACCATGAAGATGTGCTGGGTTTCATAAAAGATCTGAGAAGTAGATGGGGAGGCCAAAGATGCTAAAATTATCAAGGATGTTTAAGTACTGCTTCAGTTCTGTAGTTCTTACAACAAATTAAAATCATAACTTTTTAAGGTGGATTTATATATGTGATAGCTATATTGGATCCACATGGTTCTGAGTTTGCCTCTGTCACTTTATCCCATGAATAAGTCAATTGGTACAAGGTTTTCAGTAGGCCTTGAAAGCAATGCAGTAATATCAAGTCTTCAAATACATGTTAATTACAGTAATAATATTTTGAAAGTCTGGAGACCAGTAAAAATAATTCCCAGAAGGAAATCAAAAGTTCCAATGAATTAACTTTCAAAGGAGATATTCCAAGTATAAAGAAATAAGAAACCTCTTCAATGCTGATACATCAAAATGATCTTGAATTTTATTTTCATATAGTTGTAAGAACATGTATTTTAACTGTGTATATTAGGAGACAAGAGAATTAAATGAAGAACATATTTTAAAATACTTTAATGGCAGGGTGTTTTTTTTTAATACACAAGTAATTATCATAAATCATTATTTTTTATTAGATACTCATGCATTGAACCCAGAAAAAGTAAAATTTCTATTTTATTTCTCAGGAGAGAAGAGATAGGGCCAAATGTTATCCTTGGCAGGCATAAAGGTTGTCAGGGTTTAGTCCACACTTGGTTTTTTCAAACTGTTTGCATTTTGCACTTCTATCTACTGAGTTCTGATGAAAAATCACTATTTGTCTGTTGGGCACTCCTGGAATAAAACCCACAATTTTCACTTTAATTTCTTTTAATACATGCATTGTGTAATGTAGCAAAATTTCTAATTGTAAAAAACAACAACAACCATTTAAATAATTTTACTTAATCAGTTAATTATGAAATACCAAGCATCTGTTTTTCCTTTTCCGTGAAGCTCAAATAATATTTGAGTTTGAACAAAAAACCTAATGTGTTAATTCTTACACTTGGACTGTGTAATGACTACTTTATAGCCCTTGTTACCTTTATTTGACCCAAATGAACCTGGAAAAACTCAATTCTCTGAACTTTGGTGACTGAATATAGACATCATCCCCAGTAAGCAAAGAGGGAGTAATGTGGATATATCAACATAAAGAGCAAACAAATGCATTGACAGGATATAATGAGCAGTAAACTTAGGAGGGGGCTTTTAGTGAAATTGGAATGGAGTTGAGGTAAAGGAAGTGAAATTTAAGTATGGCACATGTACAACTTATGAAAAATACTGTTTTCAAAAGTGTTTACCACTGCAGTATAATACATAAAACCACGTATAATACGCTGAGACAAAGTTTTTTGATTGAAATAGAAATACCTAGACAAAGCAGTAAGATTAGGTGATATGAAAGACAAATTGGTGTATTTGTATAAACTATGCAGAGAGTGACACCGCCAGAGCAGATAATATAATGCTTTAAAAGGAAATTTGGAACAAGAAATGTACAATGAGAAAATGTGTTTACACTGGACTAGATTAAAAGGGCTGCAGGTACATTAATTGATGCTTTGGAGTAGCAAGCTTACTGAGGACAGACTTTAAGCAATGTCTTTAAAGTCTGCAGTACTTCACATGGTAGAGACAGACTTGTCAATGTACAATATTATCATTAAGATAATTCCTTTATTTGTGTATTGTTTACTAGCAGAAGCAATCAGAAATGAATTTGAAATGTAAGGAAAATGCAAGAGAATTGCTGATAGAATATGAATGCTGATAGAATAGCTTATGCTGCTGGTTTTGTTTTGATAATTTGCTAAATGTAGACATATTAAACAAAGTTCATACCCTTTTTATTTATTGGTGCCTGCCAACTGCTGTTTATAATGCAACATGTGCTCAGGACAATATATGCAGGGTAAGATTTATTTTGATTTTTTTGGCAGGTTCAGGTCAGCTGCACATTTTGTTATTTTACTTTTTCCTTCCCTCTACTTCCCTTAAGTCAGGAACCATAGCTTCCTGTAATGTGGCTTTTGGATATTCTCTGAGGAAATTGAATTTCTGGATTCAAAAGCTGCCCATCTCAAGTTCAAGAGCTCTTCTTTCTTCATGAATACATATTTATGAAACCATATAGCTTAGGAAAATTTTAATCAGCCTTATGAAAGTTCTTTCTCTTTAAACATAGTAGGAAATCTGAAAGAATTTAAAGATAAAGGCACATTGTTGAAGTTTAGCAAACTGTCTTAAAGTTTCATAATAACACTGTAGGATTTAGGAATTTAAATTCCTTTTATTATAGAATCAAAACCACCTGGAAGTATATAAAATACTTTGCCTGGTTTACAGACTTAACATTCCAAAGCAGTATGGCAAAGAGCTCCACCTTTATTTTGAGCTTATCGAACTATTAGGAGCACGATATTTCTCTCTGGGAACGGAGGGAATGTTGAGAAGAACCAAGTCCACTTAGAATGCAAACTGAGTGGGGTGTATTTTTTTTTAAAGGTATGCTGCATGTTAGAAAGTAAAATACTGGAATTTTCACTTCTTTAAGTGATAATGCATTTGGGAATAAATGAGGCTAGTTGTGGTTTGTAGTTATTTTCGCTACTCGTTCTTTCTGAATTATGCAGCTGCAAAATTATGGAATATAAACTATGTGGCCAGAAATTTTATTTGTCTTATGCATATTACATTAGCCTTGGGCTAATACAGCTTATAAAATCTGGTGGCAAACTTAAAGAAATATAAATAAACTAGTGTCACATGTACTGTATAAGCTTCTTGATACAGACAATGTCATTTAAGTTATATTCAAGCTAAATAAGAAATCTGTTAATCTTATTCCTGCATGTCTCTTAAAGCCCACAATAATTTTGTATATATTTTTTCAAAATTATGAAATAAATTGCTACCTAAAGCATGTAACTGCTGATTAGTCAGTGGTTAGCTGATGATTTACAGATGGGAGCGAGATGATCCAGATTGCAGGCCAAGGAGGTTTTTATAGTTCTGGTGTATCATTTGGATAAAATTGCAACCATGGATGCTTTAGAAGAAGGATGATCAAGTAGTTAAAGTGAGGTACCTCTTGTTAGGTTACTACATCTGTTCTTTATTTGACTGTGGTGAATATGGTGAAACTTGCTGGGGCATTCATTAGAACATCTGTCGCTTGGTCATCTCTGCAGAGAATACTTAAATCTAAAAAGTGTGAGAAAGTGATAAAAAGTGAATTCACTTTTATAATTTCAGTCTAATCCTGTTATTTGCCTCAGTGCCTCTGTCCTGGATCTTCTTCCCTTGCCCTCTTCTGGCTGTTGCCTGTAGTCCAGGACCTCACTTCCACATTTCACGTAGATGGTGAGAGACTTCCCTCAGGTGCTGAGCTGAGCTTATCCTGATGATGATTTCCAAAGCTTATATGTAGATATTCTGCATTGGTAAAATAGGTACTCTGAGGATATTTTATCTCTGAGCAAGGAGTTTATTGTGGTGAGCAATTGCCTAGAAATGTGTAAAGAGATTTCTAAACTGATCTAGATTTCAGTGAGACTCTAGTATTAGATCAGCATAATTTAACATGATTGAAAGTGTCAGGCTCAGGTATGAAGAGAGTCTTGTAGTTTTTAAACCTCTTTTAAAAATACTCTTTTCAATCTGTAAATGTATAAAGGCATACATAATACCTAAGATGAAAGAAATGTCTCAAAAAAGAAGCAAAGTACAATGTACAAAGCAGCCCTATGATAGTTGTTCTATACTCACATGCAGGAGAATGTTGTGACTTGCTTTAGTAATGTCACAAGCTTTGTAAACCTTTAAAATGGAGATAAATTGAAGAAACTATAACTCCAAGTTTGGCACTCTGAAAAGCACTAATTTTCATAGACAGAATCAGTGTTTGTGGTGAAATCTATAAAATGGGGAAGACATGTGTGTTGCTGGGTCAGGTGGTGTTAACTGCATCCTCAATGGTTTTTATATTCTGTTGACATTCTCCAAATGAGGTTGGTAGTTGACTCTCTTATTCAGTTCAACTCCAAGTCATTTCAGGAAGTTGTTATGCATTAACTTTGCTATTTTATTAATATTATTCTCCTCCTCCCCTCTTTCTTCTCAGCTGAACTTAAACAGATGGTATAGCTGTGCAAGTATCTGATTTCAGGCTCTAGGGCCGGCAGTAGGTCCTTAAAATTCTGAAATTTGCTCTAGAAATAGCCTTTAAAAGATTTACGAGAGTAACCATCTTATTTTGTAGTACAAGCCATAACTGGAAATGCGATTTCTTCTACTTTAAGATGAATTTGCAGTCACACAAACTGTAGTAACAGTGATTTATCACAGCTGTAAAAGATTGGTGCAAGCTCAAAAACTTATCCAACAATGAATGTTTTCATGAGACTTATTGCCAAGGCAGGTATAGGGGAGGTTTTGTTTTTAATATCTCAGATGATTTAGTTCATCAGAGTGAGAGCAGAGTGGCAATTTATAATTGACAGACTAAGTTAAGTCTTTCTGTCAGGCAGCATTAGGTGTGGAGGAAAGGTCAATGAATGCCACCACAGTTTTTTATTGCCCTTGGTAGCCAAGTATCTACATGAAAGTCAATGTCAGAATTTCACCAAGTGACAACTGATTTAACCCTTCCTTCACTAGTTTTGAATGCAGCTCTGTCACTGCTGTGAGCTGTGACACTTGTTAAATGGAATGGCTGGGTTCAGTTGTCACCTTAATCTACAAGAATGGCTGTAAATTTTCAAAACTTCTGCCTTTCAAATACGTATGGAGATTATACGTAAAGAAATTTTGACAGTCAAAATCTTTCTTTCTAACCCAGGTACTTACAGCACTCTGTAAAGGTGCCAAGGAGTCCAGCAATCCTTTTGATTTATTCTCTACACTGTAGAGGGAGCTGAGAGTACAGCAGACATCTGACATCTTGATGGAGTTCTGGAGATGTGTTCTGAGGCAAGAGTTGTTTGCTGATGCCTTTAAGTTTATGGTGAACTCTGTGGATCAGTAGCCAGACTTTCTTGTACTGGATTTTAAGTCTTGGTACACTGCATCTGCTAAGTGGAAGTTATTTCAGGTTTTACAGCTTGACTTTGCAAAGTCAATACTCTGTGTGCCGTATTCTCATTCTTTTAATCTTGTCTCATCAAATCGTGCCATTTTCCCCCTGAATTTCTGTCAAATCATACTGGTTACAACTAGGAATAAAGGCTTAAAGGCTTAATGTAATATTCCTTAGGATTTGGCAATATAAAGAAGCTCCTGGTTTTCCAAAGAGACCTGCAAAACCCTTGTTCCCTGGCATCGACAGTTATTCTCTGAGGTGTATCCTCTGAGAAAATTCCTAAGTATTTCTCTCACAAAGATGAGTGATTGTTTTTCATGTTCAGTGGTGGCATGCAGGGAACTCAGACTTTGCATGGAGTTTTTCTGTCTCTGCTCAGAAGACCCCCTTCCTGTCCATTCCTTGGGCACTGGGTGTCCCTGGGAGGAACCACTGCTTGCACTGCCCTTCTGCTCAGGTGGGTTTCATAGCTTAACTTAATGGTTTTCCCTGTTTCACATTAACAGGAAAAGCACCAAGAGAGCGATCCCAGAGAGGCAAGGTAGTTGTGCTTTGCTGAAACCTGACTGATTTAATGGAATCTGTAAAATGAATATATGCTTGTATGTTGGTTTTCATACTCAGCGATTTAATAAGAAGCTCAGTCTTAGGGGTGAAATTAGCTTTGCCTAAACAATGCAGCTGGAGTTTTCTTAAGCTGTCTGAAGTTGACTCATGTATCTCAGCTAATCTTGCTCACAGTTTTTGTTCTCCTGGTATTTCTCAGCAATGCAATTCTTATTCATCCCAGGTTGAAATCAGTGAAGTGGGAGGGAGGGTTGCTTGCTCAGAGTTGCAGCCCGAGACGCCGGAAATTTGATTTTGTTGCCAATTCACCCAGCAGTCCAAAGCCACATGAATAATTCTCTTTCTGGTACTTTGATTCACTTTCTGTGGAATAATAATACTTAGAGAAATGGGTGTAATTTTAAGGGTAGAGAATACTCAAATGTGCTTTATAAAACAAAGAACATTAGACTTTCCGTGGTAGGGATCTAATGAAGTTCATATAATTTTTGCTTCTACTAGATCATTCTGGATTTTGTCTTTGATCATAAAGCTTGTGTGAAAGTTTAAATATTTTTTCCATTATTCCTTTGCTTCTGATCTAACTGTTCTCAATACCTATTTTATTTTGCACTGGAAGCAAAGGGAGCTTGAAATTCTGTGTTTATTCATGTCCTGGGCTATTATCAAGAAAGATTATGGCAAAGTCTTGGTTCCATTCTGCTACAACCAGTGAGAGAAGGCTTTGCAATGAAAAATAACCTTTGAAACTTAGTGTAATTCATAAAACAGTTTGCCATTTCAAATATCTGAAAATCTGTTCCCTTAGAAAAGGTTATAAAAATTCTGTTAGCCAAGGAATATACCTTTCAGAGTAAGAAACAATATATTTATATATCCTCTAGTATGTGTGTTGTAGTAATAAAAAAGGACACAGAAGATACTGCCTTTTGCTTTTCTGCAGTTCCCTTTTGGTCTTGGCTATACTAAACTGCTTTAGGTAGTACTTCAACATTTAATAAAATTTTTTCAGTACATACAGCATGATAATGATCTTCAGATGCACATGTATCACAAAAGATAGCTGTTGTGTCATTCATTACTGTAGACGTAAGAAACATCAAAAGCAATTTAAAATTCCACTTATCTTGGCTCTGCTGAATCATAAGATAATGTCTGAGTGTCTGCACAGCAGTGTGTGAAAGGTAGCACATCCCCTCTCTAGGACTGGTTAGTCTGATGAAGGAAACATGCCTGAGTGGTATATCGCCAGCATCTATAACTCTGAAATGAAGTAAATTTATGGATAGAGTCTTTTTAGATAGAAATGTGGAAATAACATCTAGAAAACAGATTTTCCTCTTTATTTAGTATGGGATTCTTAAGGCATGCTTGAGTTGAGTATCAGATTATTCAGCAGCATCTATATAGCTTTTAGTTAAGAGGTGCTTCGGGGCTGACAGTCTGAATATTTTGCTGTGAAAAGAGCCCTTAGGGAGCCATGGACACTCAAAATGAAGCTGCTTGGTGAGATTCCCAAATTCTTACTCTCCTTACTGGTACCTGTAAGGAGCTCTGGGTGAGCTTGAATGTCCTGTGCACGTGGGCTCAGTGTTTTCCCTATCCTGTGTGCGCGGGGGCTGTGCCGAGTCCTGCGGTGCCGCTTGGGGAACGCTGACCTCCTCCCCATCTCAAAATAAATGGCAATCCCAAAGGTTTGCTGTGGGCTCCAGAGGGGCAAAATGGAGTGTCCTGCAGGGGTAAGTGCTGTGGCAGGGGAGTGTGAGGCTCCCTGCTCTGCCAGGCAAAGCACTGTGTTTTGGGACTCCAGGGTCTGCTACAGCAGAGGATTTAGTGTGTCAGACTTTGAAGGGTAGGAAGGAAGCATTGCAGAAGTTGTGACTCAGGGCTGGGGTTTTTTGGGGAAAAAAACCCTTGATTTTTACAGGATTCCTCTGGTGTGCCTGGATGGTACCCTTGGGTCAGGTTTTTTTCTTCATTTGTTGGTGTTGGTTTTGTGTCCTCAGTATCTAGAAACTTCTCATTTTAAAGAAAGTTGGCAACCAGACTTCTCAGAGATGGAGACTTTAAAAAGTGCCAAATCCCTCAAAAACTAATTCCAGAGCTGTCATCTTGTAATAAGATGCATTTTATAGGTATAGAAGCATTTTTGAAATGAAAGAAAAAGCAAATCAGAGCATGGCACATTAGATAATATTGCTGTAGGTAGACAACTGATGTGGATGTGTTAAGCTTGTCTTCAGGTATATTGTTTTTATGAGAGTGTGTGCTTATCTTGCCATGAAATGCTTTAAGGTAATCTCTTACTCTACATAAATATTCAAATTGGTTAGACCAGAATCATACATAATTAAGACATTGAGCCATTCTTATTAATATTTTCCCTAGTCTACACTGAATATAATTGATTTTGCACTAAAGCAATCAAGTCAGATGGCTTGGTTTATGTGAAGGACTTGGAAAGAAAATGTCTCTGTTTAGTCTGGAAGTGCCAAATACAAAGATTACAGTGAAGAGATATAGTTAAACTATGTATTGGGGTTTGTATTACCATCTTGAAATAGTTTATTTTTGGAAGTAAAATTCCTGCTTTTACCTAATATTTGATACACAAAGCTTTCAGAAAACTTGGTAAAGGTGGACTTCTGGTGCCTTCTGAATATTCTGTGGCATTTACTGGGGCTAATTTCTGGCACAGTTTCCATATTTCTCTGAGTGCCTTGATGATATTCTATATGAACTTAGAGTCTGGTGGAGGGAAGTGAACAAATTTTAGAGAAAGGGACCTAACAAGCAAGGAATACCAAAATTAGCTTCATTCAATACCAGAAACACAGCAGAAATAGATATTTAAATGAAGTTTAAAGGAAAATTATGTTTGCTCTTAGTTTAGTCTTTCATAATATGAGGGCAAAACTGATCGAAACATCATTGAAATATTCAGGTTTAATGTTGGAAATCTTATTTGATAATCCAGAGAGTGTATGTTACAGTTTATTTTTTTCTAATACAGGTTAAGGTTTTCTTTTGTTATCATCTGGCTGGTACTTGGTGGTCTTTAAGATCTGTTACATGGTTTAAGTCAAAATTCAGTAATAATGTGAAATACTTGTACCAGCAACTTGCTGCCTTAAATTCTATATATTAACCGTCTCCTATGGTTAACCAACTCAGTGAGCACAAAGTAATAAGTGGATGAGCAGCAAAGAAATAACAACCAGGTGTGTTGCATACAGTTCAGTTATAAATGATAAAATGGCATTTCAATGGAAAAGAGACAGATGGGTGCCCATGCTGATTTTGGCTGTTGTGACAGGAATTGTCTGTTGTGCCCTGTACTTTCTTGTCTTTGATGGATGATAGGTCTTCCACATTGGTATACCCAACTGCCCATTACTCTAAAAGGGCCTTGCCTAAAGAATGAATGTCTAAGGTATTCATTTTAGGAATTATTTGAGGACAGAATATTTTTTGTCATTCTTTTTCAAGGTTGTGCTGATTTTCTAAAGAACAAAAATAGTGTATTGCTTGCAGATCAGTTTAGTAAATAGCTTGTAATTATATGTGTACCAGAAAAGACAATCTTTATCTTACTTTTCTTTACTTGTTTTTCTTCATTAATATTCATAGCTATACTCTCTTCCCTAACCCTGCTTTTATTTCTTTTGTGCTTTTATTTCTTCAATTCTTTCTGAAGACAGTCTCTGTTTTTAAAAAATAAATAAGTGCGACTGGTCTTACTTATCCTTTCATGTCATTTCAGGCATCCCTGAAAGGTGCTATCACTCTCATTATTTATTCAAGGATCTGAAGATGCTTCTGAAAAAAAGAATAAATTATTCTGTCATCATTAGTTTAGGAAAACTTTTAAAACCTCTGAAAGAAATGAATTGGGAAACCACTATGAGTAACTGAGCTTCATTTAACATAACTGTGATCATTTCAGGACGTGATTCACCACAAAGGCTCTGGAATTCCTTGTGGATATTGCTGCCAGAGTTTATTATTTTAAAAGCAATGCATTCAGCTGTAGTTATTGTATAACTAAATGTTTTAGGAGCCATTTGGCAGAAATGCACACTGTGAGGTAAAGCTGAATATTTGCAATCAAGTATCAAACAAAAGGTGGTTGAGTGAGCTGAACATTGACTGATGTGAAAGAAATAGATACAAAGCAAGGTAGGGAGAAGTTAGTTGTGTAATGGAAGTTGAATCAAATGATAGGTGTCTTTGTATTATTTATACCAGTGTTTTGAACAGTTGTGCTGAAAGCTTTATTTCAGAGATTGCAGCTATAGTTAAAATGGAAAGAACATCAAATATTGAACAACACAGCCTTAGGAAGATAATTTTAACTACCTGAGCTGGTAGATATAGCATTTCAGAATGAGATTAGAAAAAGACAAATCACAACTGAGACCATCATTGACCACTTTAGCTTGGAAGCTGGGAAGTAGATGGACTCAGAGATAATTGCTGTGTTACATTCATCACATGGGGTGAAAAGTGCCTTCTCAAATGTCCTAGGAGAATTTTCTCAAAGTCCATTTTCCTAAGGTAACCACATTTCCTTCACCAGTGCAAAATCTCTGAGTGATAAGACACGAGGATATTGCTTAGGCTTAAAATTAGTACTTTTAACCAAGTAAGTGGAGTCTTCTGCTTACAATAATTAATTATTAATTGTCTAATTAGGGACCCTATTGGGTAAAGCAAAAGAATTTTCTGGAAAAGCTCATGGTCTGCATCCTCATGTTTGGAGTTTCTCAGTCTGACACTTACTATGACAATTCTCTTGCATAAATGTCTGATCTGTGCAATACATTTAGAGCAGATGATCTCTGTGCTGTCTAAATTTCAAATTTTTTAGGGATTGTTCAAACTCTTGTAATACACAACAGGTATTGTGGATACAATGCACAAAATTTTATTGTGGATTACACAATTACACAAAAGTGTCCCCATTTTACCACTCTGAGCAGTGCTCTGATCTAGCTGGGTCTGCTTTAGGTGGGAGATGGCCCTGGATGACCTCAAGAGATCCCTTCCAATCCAGATTGGGAGAATCAAATTGTCTGTCATCTTGCATTTTCTCCCTCAAATGGACACTAACCCAAATCCATTTTTTAAACCATTTTGCAGACTTGAAGAACCTCCAAAAAGAGCTATGAACTTGTATGATGGACTGTGTGCATTGTCTTGGGTTCACTTGCCCGCTGAATTAAATAAGAATAATAACTAACTGCTTAAAACTTTGGGCTTTCACTCTGCTAGAGTGTATCAGTAGCTGTCTGAAGTGCCTTAGAAAAACAACTTTGTCACTTCTTATTAACAGCTACAACTCTGTTCCTCTCAGTCTTTGACACCAAATGGAAGGCTGAGGACCATTCTGACATGCAGTCTTACTGGTTGAGGCAAAATAGAAAAAACAATTCAGATTTCCTAACCTAGCTCTTTCAATATATCCTTATGAGAAAAGATTTTCTTTTCAAATTCAGCAAGGAACTATTTAATGATGCCAGACCAAGTTTATTTTCAGGCTTTCAGTTTTCATATATATTACCCAAAGGATGTACAATGAGTTCTGTATTTCATTGAACTGTCAGAAGGTGTACATTGTCATTAAAAAAAATATTCCTGAAGATAGCTCTTCCGCAGAATACAATTACAGTCCTAGCAGAACTTGTAAGTTAGGCTATAAACATTATAAAACAACAAACCAATTTATGGGAAAATCAAAATAAATTACTACAATGGAAACTTTTCAGTATTTTTCTGGATTTATAGTCAGCAATTGTTACTGCTTAACTGTTTTAGTAACTGAGAGACATGAGCATTTTGAAAACAATTCTGAGCATAGTTTTCAGAAATAATATGGAAACTTTATAATGCTCTTTTAGAAATACATAAAAGATTAGCAAAACTGGGTAAAGCTAAATGAATGTTTCAGGATTTAAGAAAAGAGCAGCAAGCTGAATATGAGAAATGCTGAAAAGATCTTACAAAGGAAACAAAAGGTAATATAAGAAGTGTAATAAAAAAGGAATGGTGACTCAGGAAATTTTACTCTTTGTACAAAGTGACTTAGAAGTAAGTTATAGTAAAATCTGAATTAGGAGAGGTGAATTCTTTCTTATAAAATTTTAAATTAAATGTTAATAATTTATTTGGTAGTCTTGTTAAAGTCCTTGAACTTAAAAATTCAAAATTTATTTATAGAACAAAGCCTCCTGACTGTATTGTATGTAGTGTAAAAAACAGGTTTGGCCCACCTGTGGAGGTGTAAGGCATTTTGGGGTGCTTGTGATCATTTGGCTGAGCAGTGACGTGTCAGCCCAGGAGAGAGGAATGGTTATGCTGACCTTGCCATGAATCACCATGGTAAATCACTTGCAGAAACCATTTTGGATGGTTTTGGGGAACCTAAATGAACTTCGTTTTCCCACTGCAGTGAGTGTAAAATTCATGTCCTGTAGGATAAAGATGTTTCTCAGCTCTTGTCTGTCTGGTTGGTGCTGCGTGTGCTGAAGTGCTCAGTCTGCACAGTGCTCCAGTGCATTGCTCTCTCAGCTGCTCTGCAACACCTGGCAGTGTTTGCACCATTGCTGGTGGTGAGTTTTATAAAAGTGTGAATGAGAAACAAACATAAGAATGTAATCTTCCCACAACATCAACTGAGTTGAATGAAAAGCATGTCAAAAGCTAATCCTCCTGTAGACAATCACTTCAGTAAATCCATTTGCATATTGCACAGGCTTACTTAATGGAGAACTTTTAATGTTTTTAATATTCTGTATGAATCTCATTTTTCCCACTAGAAATGGATTTTAAATACATATTGATAGAAGGATGTGCAGTGAGTCAAAGGCAAAACCAAGAACACCAGGGCATGCAGACCCATACTGTCACCATTGGCTACATATGCTTTTAGAAATAGTGTTTTATTGCAAGGTCAGACATAAGGATTTCCTTTTCATTGTAGAGAGAGCTTTGAATGATTCCCCTCTTTCTCCAAAGAAAATGTTGACAATAGGATCTTTGATCTTCAAAAACTAATGCATGTGTCAAATTTAATTCATGTAAATAATTCTGCTAGACTCAGTAGGACCCATCACAGGAAGTTAAACACGCATAACTATGTCTCAAGTAAAGACCATGCACATGGCAGGTATAGTGATATAGTCCAAAAATTCGCTTAGATAAAGTTCTCCCTTCAAAATATGTAATACAAATGCTGTCTTATCAAAAGATCATGTGGGTTTTTTTAACTAACATTTGAAAAAAATTACATGCACTCATGTTCAAATCTTGTGAAAGCAAGATTTATCTAGACAGCTGAATGGTGTTATAAGTGTCCATGTTGTAGTAAAATAGCAATGATTTATCACACTTTTTTTATATCCTCATATTTTATGTTCAGTTCACTATTATGTGATTTTAGGAAATATCACTGTGTAATTCCAGTTTACTATTCCAGTGCTATATTGCTATTGTCAAACCTTTTTCTACAATCATCCACTCATGATGTAAGTTTTCCAGGTGCTGACTTTCTTGAATACAATTGATTAAACTTTGATTCTGTAGAATAGAATCTGTATGACACCTTGGGTGTTCAGTGATCTTTAGAAATAACCTTTAGACCTCAAGTTCTTGTGGGGAAAAAAAAAAGTTTTACTTAATAGGATCATTTAGTTCAGACATTCTCTAATGCTTGACAAAAGTCATGAAATAGACAAGCACATTTCTTTTCAGAAGTACTTGCAGTCCTATTAGTAATGCTTTGATTCCTACTGCTACTTGTCCTGTTCAGTTAATTAATATCATTCTGTAGTGGAGTGGGCTTGTTCAAAAGCTGAAAACTCTTTTAACTCCCCTACTGTTAGGAAATCATATTAAAATTTCTTTGTGAGAGTGACCTTGCTGCTTCCTTTTGTTGATACATTAATACCACCAAACCATTATTGGGGAGAGATGAGTTGTGTGTCCTGCTAGTGATGATAATGTTTTGTTTTACTGCTTGAATTGTGATGTTGCTTACAAAAAAAGGCTCTTAAGATTTTACCTAATTAAATCAGTTGATGTGGTAATTAATACAAGAGTTCTCTGGGTTTGGTATTTTGAATGTGACCTACCAGTCCCTTATATCATCCAAGAGGACTCTTGATGAAAAGCCATCAGTATGAACACCAACACAAAAGAATAAGAGTTTTGCCTTATACTTTAAATTACTGAAAGTAGGGCTATTGAACAGTGGTTTTCCATAAAAGCAATATTCTGTTTTCATGCTACAGTTTCTCCCACATTTTATTAAATTTATGACAGATTATTAGTGTTAATTTGCACTTTTGGAAGGACTTCCATTTAAATAACTAATTACCTGACAGGAAATTTCTTGATGCTTATGCTTTCTTTTGTTATCATCACATAGTGTCAAGATCTGGAAGCTGCTGTTCTGTTGGTACTGTACAAATTAGAATGATAATTAGCACACTGTTACTGCCTCTTTGACTGTAGCTGTTTGGGGGTTGTTTCTGCCATATGAACTTGCTATGTACAATAGTAGACACTTTTTTGAGTATTCTTCTGTTTTCACTAATGCTTGGTATTGCTGCAAGTGAATGGGTCTAACAAAAGCTGGTATAGGTGAAAGATAATGATAAAACCAGCTGGAATTGGAGGTGCTGACAGACTGGGTTTTATTCCTTTCTACAGGATTTTTGTATGATTCTTTTTAAGAATGCTGACCACACACTTTGTTTAGTTTGAAAAGACAATACAATGGGCCTCAATCTCCTTCAGGAAGAGAGGTGTCACTTTAGGCCATTATATGCATCTTTACTCTTCTGATAATTTAGCTTAATGCTCTTTTAACTTTCGATGTTCTCAAAGTCAGAAAGAGAGGCAGACACTGAATTACTGTACACAGATACTGATATATAATAAATTAATAAATAGTCCCCATATCTTTACAACTTTTCCTTCCTTGTGTTTGGGTATCAGACTGTGTAGATGTCCACCACACCCTATTAATCTCGTAAGCTGTCAGTAGTGTTCAGTCCTTTTTCTCTTTTCACTTGTTCAATCAGTTTTGTTATTGTTCTGTGACTTCCCTCTCAGTGTGTCTGTATAGTTCTAATATTATCTGTTGAAGACTTGGGTAGTAGCTCAGCTGTGGATTTCAGTTTGGAGAAGGGAATAAAAAAAGTGCAGTTAGTACCTGTATTTTATGATAGCTCCATGTATCTCTCCATGTGTGGCACAAAAAGCAGATATCCTTTTTTAAATTTAGTTTTCTATTTCTGCCATGTTTGTGGGCAAGCTTCTTAATTTGTTTCTGTGGTGCAGCTCTCAATGAATTATGGATGTCGTGGGGAATAAACAATAGTCTGGTTTACCAAGAAGGATTTTAAAATGTTAAAAAAATTTAGAAAAACTTACTTTTTCCTTTTACACTGTAGGATTTCAATACAAATTATTCCAGTCTTATTCTGATAGAATAAGACTGAATTTCTGATAGAAATTCATTTTTCCCTACCAGTGTTTCAGGGACTTTCACAGTATGTCTCCTCACACTCCCTTTGTATCTAACCACATACCACATGTAAAGAGTATGAACATCTTAAATTTCAATATGTCAGCTGTTATCAGACTTCCATGAAAAATTATTAACTACTATTTGTACTTAAATTGTTATTTTGAAATAAAAGATTCTTCAAGTTGCTTCATGTTAATTTAGTATGTAAGAGAAACTGCAGAACTCAAAACACAATTTCTGAACAGAACCCCAACACAGTTGCTCCAGATGTACAATCTTAGTGAACCAGGTTTTGTCTTTTTTCAAATTCTCATGGATGTCTGCCTAGCACACCTTTCTACTTGAGAAATGGAAAACTGAATAGGGATTAAGAGAAAGTGCCCAGCAGGAGCAGGTGTGGTTGGAGGTCTGGGTTGTTTCCTGTATCACTTGAGTGTCCCTTCAGCTGTGCTCAGTGAGTGAGACATAAAGGAAGGATTCCGGAGATTTCAATTTTCTAGACAAGGTCGATCAGCCTAGACACAGTCCTGGGTCATGTTTGATCTGTACCAGCTCTTGGGCTGCTCAGCAGAAAATCAGGTGAAAGTTGACATTTTACTGATTTTTCATGAAGTTTGGGTGGGAGTTTTTTCCTTGTGGTTTTCGTGTATTTTCCCCTGTGAATTTTATCAGAGGAAGTACATATTTTCATTAATGGGTCACACTTCCTTCTGTGCTCACTATGCATTTGGGAATAGCAGTCTTCATCTACGTGCATTGTCCTCCATGGATTTGGTTATCTGAACTGTGCTTTCTCTGTGGATGCACTGCTGTGTGAGCTTTAGGCTTTACTGGGTGGGATGCAGCACCATCCCACTGAAGAAGCCTCAGCTGTGGAATTTGTTTACTCTGTAATGTCATTGACTTTGGAGGCCTACTAAAAAGATTCCTTTTCTCTGAGAGGTTATAGGAAGTTGAAGTTTGTTTGCATTATGATTGAGAGCTCTTTATTTGATACTTTTTAAATACTATAGTGAGTTCTCTTATGCTGGGCATTTTTTATACTTGAATACTCTTGCACAGTGTCATGTCATCCTGTATTTTCAACGGTTTCACAAAACCAAAAATCACTGTATCATTTTAAGCAAACTGTGATTTGTGGCTTGTTTAATTCAAATGGACGAATTGGAAAGAAAATCAGAGGAATTGTTTTTATCCATTAGAACAATTCATTCTTTTAGATGTGTCTGTCCTGTAAAGCAAGGGCATCCAGGAGAGAGTGGAAGCAATGCCTCATGGACTGTCTATGCTTCTCCATCAGCATCTCTTTGGCATGATTTTGGTCCTGGTGTGTAATGAGGATGGTTGATTGGTTGGTTGGTTTCCAGTGCAGGGTGAATGAAATTGTGTTCAGCCTGTGCTGCAGCCCCCCAGGGAAGTGCATTTGTGCCATGAAACTATGTGCATGGATTAAATGCTTTAGGATGTCAGTGCAAGTCAAGAGAAGGTGTTTGAATGATATCCCTCCAGGACAGGAGCAGTGCTGGAGGGCTCCACAGGACAGACCTGGTGTTGAGTTCATATCTTCTGAAGAGCCTCCCTGGGGTAAACTGTCCCCCAGAGTGTCTTGGGAGAAGGAGTAGCAGAGACATAAGATTTCAGAGGATAACTGCAGTAACAAAGCAGTTCATAACATGTCTGATAGCAGAGTGGTACTGACAAGTAAATTGCTCCCCAGCACTATTTTAGTTGTACCCTGTCAGAGCTGGGACCGAAAGTACCTTGATCTGGATTTTCAGTTACTTGGGCTTAAATCATTAATATATTGTGCAAAGACATTGCAAACTGCTTTAAATGCTTATTAGAGGGCTTCTCTGGGAAACTTCTTCCTTAACAAAACCGAAAAAATAAACAAAGGAAAAAAACCCACTGCCATCACCAAAAAAACCAACCCCTAAACCAACCAATCAACCAACCCAAAAACCCCCCAAAACCCAAACCAAACCAAAAAAACTACTTTAAGTGGATTTTGGTTTTGGAAAATACTATAATTGAAATAAAGTTTGCTAATTTTTCAGAATGTTTCTTCTGCTGGAATAAAATACTTAAAATATGAGATTCTTAGCACATGGCTAGAAACTGATAATTATTTCAACCAGCTGCCTAGTTGCAGTGTATAGTGAGATTCATCACTGTGATTCACTAACACATCAGAAAAAAAAATCCCAAAAAGCAACCAAGTGAAAATGCTATAGATAGATAAAATGTGAGAAGTACTTATTCACAGTGGGTGCATGGTGCTGGTTTATTTTTAAAAAACGCAACCTCTATTTGAAGTTTGATTAGAATGAGTCAGTTTCTGTTAGATCTGACAGTTATAAATTTGTTATTAGCTTTCCAAAATAAAATACATGAATAACAGTTTGTTTTTTTTTTCATGTGCTTATTTACCAAACCATTGCATCTGTAAGTTCAAGAAAAGGATGCTTATCATTGCAAAATTTCTGCAGGTCTTTAATTAGAAACATTTCCCTGTAAGCAGATGACTGTATTCGAGAGAAAAGAGAAACTTACCTATTTTGGCCATACTTGACACATTTCATGTCCATTCTGTTGCTTGTCTAAAGAAATAATGTGCAAAATTTATTTAGTATAATTTCAGCATCAAGAGTAAGAGCCACATTTTTTCCTGGCAATTATTATTTAAAAAAAAATTTTCATTTTCTGTAGTTCATTTCTCTGTTAGAATTTTGAACGTTGTAACCAAAACTATCCTCCCTTCCATCCTCATCCCCACAGCAAATATTCTCAGAAGGGAAGGATGTTACGAGTTGCATAGAAAGTTTAGTAAGTGATTTATTACTGTATGAAAAAGAATGTGATTTATGTTTGCCAGTGAAGTTGTTCATTTTATTCACAGAATTGATCTTCAGTGCAAACCAAATCCTTCTTGATAACAGCCTGTTGTGAGTTCTTGTACATCACTAAAACTAATTAAAAACAGGTGGATTCTTCCCCTGTAGCAGTACCACCCAGCTAAATGAAATGAAGATAACTTGTATGAATTGTTAGAGAGGATGTTGTTTTCCTTAGGGACAATACTGGAATGTTAGGATTCTCTAAAGCTGCATTTCTGAACAGAAAAAGAATCATATTTTAACTACGATACCCATATTACATTGTTTATAAAGCTTGAATTTAAGTTGGCGCTGTAGAGAAGAGGAAACCCTGAAGGAAACTCAATTTTTGAAACCTGATCTCTGTGTGAAACTCTGGTATAAAGATTTGAAGGGTTTCATTTAGAAACTCAAATCTACATAGCTAAGTTTTGTTGATTTTTTTTTTTTAAATTTTGTGGTGTCACATTTTTCAAGACTCAGTTTATCTTTCACAAAAATGTATGAGATATCAGTATTGAGGAGTCATGAGCTGTGTTTACTGAGTATTCCATTTATGAACTAAATGATCTGCTTAATCTTACGATTTATTACTAGTTAGATAGTTCTCTTTAATTGATAGGAATTTGTTTTCTGTGGGTTAATGATGCTGGTTTCAATCTACATGTATAGGGTTGTACAGAACGGGACATGGAGGTAGAGTAGGAGACCACCTTACTTGTGCTGCATTTTCATGGAGTGCCAGCAAAGTTCAAACTGGCCTCTTTTTCTGGGCAGAATGAATAGAAGGCTGGGAAAATTGGCACAATTTTTTTAAAGACAGAAGTACTTGTATCTAAGCCAGCTGTGAGTTTTGGAGTAAGGTATCTTTGCAAATCAGACTATGCAGAGTGGTCCAAATATCATCTTTGTAGCTAATGTCATTGTAACAGACCTCAAAGATGGTCTCTCTGTAACAAGGCATATTAAAAAAGTGTCCCAATATGAAGTGGACTAATTTATGTTAGTCTTTCCAAGCCTAGCCAATTTTAATTTTGGGTCTTCATTTTTTCTTGACTGATTCCAGTTCTGTGCAGCCTCAGATGACAAGTTGAGTAAAAGAATAAAGTAATAGAACACTGAAAATACAACACTAGAGCATTTCATGTATTTACATTTTCTAGTTTAGATATTTTGAACTTTAAACAAGTCTTTCATCATGTCACTGCTGAAATGTATTCCTAAAATGGTAAAGAAGAGTTGATAAATTAGAAAATATTATCATACATACAATTTTTAATCTGAGAAATAGAAGGAGGAACTTGTGAGACGTGGTGTTTCTTAATTGATGGAAATAAACTGCGTGTATATTGGAGCATATTTAATTTTCATTGCAAACTTAGAGTTCTGTGTGCTTTCAGATGCATGGGTGTATGGATCATGATCAATGCCAAATGGCCACTTGTGGGTGCCACTGTCTGGTTCTGGGTGGGGAGTGATGCTGCTGCACATGTGTATTGATAAGCAGAATAGTGCAGGACTATGCTGTGGCACTGTGGGCCCTCAACTCACATCAAAATATGCATTTATTTATGAATTTTAGATCTGCAGAAATCTTCAGATCTTGCTAACATTGCAGTATTTTAACTTTGCTACTTTAATTTATTTTTTTAAAATTTTTTTTCCTGTGGGTCAGTGTTGTTACATTTGCACCTAGACTTGAGATTTTATGTGGTAGGTTTGTGTTGGGGCAAAGAACTTACTGTTCATATACAATGGCAAATCCTAAGAGCAAGACTATCTTGTCTTGTGTAACAGATTGTTTAAAAACTTTACAAAAATTAAAAATTTATCAAAAAATCTCGAGTTTGCTAGTTAAGAATATAAAATTTCTTTGAAAATCTTTCTGGTCTACTTTCTATCTTATTGCAAACTGCTTGTCTTATTTTGAAATGTACTTTTGTGCACTAGAGAAGTATAATTTATTGTAAATGTTACATTAAAAGACTCATTTCTCAGGCAGTTGGAATTAGATTTTTTCAGAGACAAAAATTTCTTATGCTGATTGCATAATCATTAGATTAAAAACCCAATTTCTCCAGCTTCTAAAACAAACAATTTCTTTTGCATATTGAAAAGTTTTTAAGGGGTAACATCTTCAGAACAAGTGAATGTTCATATTGTATTGCTTCTGAAATAGCTGGGAACATACAGTCATGGAAAATCACTGAACTAGAAAGGATCACCTATGAAATGCACAGTATCTTAACATAAAGAGGAAGAATAAACAACTTTTTCAATGGCCTGCATGCAGGGTCAGTTTGCAAGTGTGTGACAGTGGTGGTGCTTGATGGGTCAGGCATAGCTTAATTACTGAATTTCTACTATGCAGAGGTTTCAACAGGAAAACATTTTTGGACTTGTCTGTTTTTGTTTGTCTCTCTATAGAAAATTAAATACTTTGTCTGTATGTGTGAGCTATCCATGGTATGACATGTACCTCCCTGCTACAGCAGCCACTGCAAAGTGATTTCATTGTCCTCTAATCTACTGGGACAGTTTTTGACATGTCTTTTGCTTTACCAGCCTTTTTTGCAGGCTAGGAAGACCAACCTAAGAATTACCTTAGTGGTAATTTAGAATCTACTACTAAAGTGTGGGCATTTAGCAGTGTTAGAATTTTCAAGCTGGAGTCAAAATTAGTTTCTTGACATATTTATTGACTATGCTTTTATTTAATAAAGAAGAAACCGTGCACTTTGGGAAATGGTAATCTTTATTTACGACTATGATGGGAAAATGCAAATGAAGCAGTGAATTTTGTGATTAGTATTTTACAGAGCAGTCACTTACTATAATTATATGTTTTAGATCAGTGGAATTATTATGTTCTATTAACCAGATTATTTCCTGACTTCTTGTAGGATTCTGAGTAACAACAAGATCTTGTGGCTGAAGAATGGCTCTTTCTTTGGGCTGAGATCCCTGGAGAGACTGTGAGTAACTGATCAGCCTTGCTCCACCTTCAATTGAAAGTCTTTGTACTTTAAATATAGAAACAAACATCAGATAAGGAAGTTGAGATGTTCTGAGCTGTATTGCACAGTAGAGTTTCTAGGCAGTCATCAGGTTAAGAAACAGCCTAAAAATGAGTGCATGGGGATGGACGTGGAACATTCAGGAAAGCACTGCCATCAATTTGGAACTAAAATAAACATCCAGTCAAAGCCTTGTACTACACTATGTACACTATCACAGCAAAGACTGCTCTATGTAATGGTAACACTAATATACCTGACATGTAGTTTGGGTTGTTTAACTCGTTGGTCTCCAGTACATCTATTTTAGATCTATACTAATTGTAATTTTTTCTATATTTTAATTATAATATCAAAAAATTGGACAGCATTTATCACAGAAGCAAACAATGACTGACAAAGCTCTATGGCCCTGTATTTCTAGCCAATATTTGAAGAGGGGAAGAGGACCTCAGTAGCAGCTAATGAGTTAGGAAGAAAACATTTGGAAACTTGAATGGAAATAAATAAGCAGCAACAGCTATACTATAATAATACTACTTTCTGTATATATAGGTCAGTCATTTGAGAACAATTGTGAACAAGAAAAGACTATTTTTTATATATAGGCAACTTATTGTACCAGTACATCTAAAATGAGTAATTATGTCATGCCTGTCTTACAATATATCCTGCAGGTTAAGCTAAATTATGTTTATATTGTTTTGTAAGAGCAGCTTTATTATGTAGAACTATTGATATGAAATTGTTGATACATTCATGAATGCATGAATGTATTCTGTGTGGTGTGAATATTTCCATATGCAAAGAAATTATGTATTAAAATCAACCTTAGCTAACGTTTTTACTATGGATGTGTGTGATATGCATGCTGTTCATGGTTGTGGAATAAAGTGGGTAAGTATACCATTCTGAGTTGTTTGAGTCTCCTAAATGTGGATTAAAAATAAACAACTTATTTCAAGGTCTGCAGCAATCCCTTAAGCACCTTGAAGGGTTTGGGTAAATTGACTGTCAGAACATTTATGCTAAGTAACATTACATTTTCTCTGCATACAATTATAGTTATATCAAATACTTTCATTAATGTTAAATATTAATGTATTAAATTATATGGAATATTAAGTCATATGAAATGGAGAGTGAGGTCTTATTTACTAACTGGTTTAATATTAGGATTAACAGTGATATGAGGTTTCTAAAGAAGTCTACAAATATTTTAGCCAAAACAATTTAGAACACAGAATAGAATTACAAATTTATTGCAAGAAGGGAAATTAGTAAGTTAAATTCTCATGTAATGTAAGTAAATGTAATTAGTGTTTAGAACTAAAGGAAAACATTTCATTTGTGGTTTTTCTTAAGGTTTAATTTACATTGGAGAATTAAACTGAGCATGTAGTTTTAAGAATTTTATTAGTTAACTAGTGACAGAAATACTTCAATCTGAAAAGACATTACAAAAAAAACTAAGAACAGTGAGAAAACAGAAAAACTGCCTTAGGTATGTAGCCTCAAGCACCATCACAATCCAAACCATTTCATTTTCCTGTACTGATTTTTCACAACAGTACAGATAAAATGAGTATCATCTGCTCTGTTTATAATTCTATTTGGCTGTGGTGTTAATACAAAATCCATGAGTGGTCCATGAATCGAAGACTGGAATTCAAGTGATGACATTCTCATGATTCAGCCGCTCTGTTTCTGTTTCATATGGGGCCACTTGGGCCCCATATGCTTCTTATCAATATCTATGAAATCCCAGTTTCAGCTGTAGGGGTGAGAACAGCTGGAATAGTCTGCTAGGAGGTGAGTGTGAATAAATTACAGCTGGATGAGCGCTCCTAGCTCTTGGACGAAGGTTTTCCCAGCTTTGCCTTTTTGACAGAACCTAATTCAGAGCAGTACTTCAGGTGCTCAAAATGGGGAACTGTGGCAGCAACTGCTGTTGATATTCATGACTTATCAAAATGGACCAAGAACTTTTATTCCTTGCCTGAAAGGAAGTACTGTAGCAGGAAAATCCAGTTTTCTTTAAAATAATGTTAAGTTTACAAGATTAGGTGCTTAGGAACACAAGCGTGCTGGAGTTAAGAATTACTCACTTAATGTGGCTTTGAACTCCTTGTGGTCCTGTTCAGAAGAAAAAGTAATGTGAATGCCATAGAGGAAAGAATCATGCAACTCAGTATTCTTTTTTTTACCCTTACCATGAGATCATGAGCTAGAAGAGTGTAAGCTTACATGGAAATTTAAATCATTCAATGTCAAAGTGGGAAAAATCAGAGAAATAAAATTTCAGGTGGAATTGAATGACTTGTATATTCTGGCTCTTCCCTATCCTGGAGTGCTTAAACCCTCTTTTTGGGTAAAGAGTGGTTTGAAGCACTACTCCAATAAGTGGGTGACAGCTTTCCCCCTATTACTTTGTTTTTCAATGCATGTCACAACAGGAATTGGATTACAGAAGTGTCAGTCTTCTCAGGTTCTGGTGATTTCTCAAGAGTGTATTACACAAGTGAGGTCCCTCACTGAGCAGTTGTCTCAAAGTGGGACTCTCATTCTATCAAACAAATCAAGAAAAGTTATTTACCCCTTAACCGCCCATTCTAAGAGTAAGACAAAATTGATTTCTCTAAAACTAAGGCTATTGTAGAATTCTAATATTATACATTAAATATTTTTGAAATGATTTTTTGAAATTGCAATTTTTCCAACCACAACATAAGAATAACAAGGTTACCATTTCCGATTCTCTCAAACTGTATTGCTGCTATAGGAAACCTGATACTAGATTTTCAGAGGATAGAGCCAACAAATCAGGGAAAAACATGTTTGGGGAAACTGTTACTTCCTGTTTAATAATGTAAAGATAGTACTATATTTAATAATAATTCATTAATATTTTAAAATGAAATTAAATAATGTCTAGTAAAAATAGTGATCAAAAGACATGTATGAAATACTAATATTTTTACTGGGCATTTTGTAAAATTGCTCTGAAAAACACTGCCTCACAAAGGTGCACGTTCAGTATGTCTATGAACAATGACTCATGAGTGATCTGTAGAGGTGGCAGTCCCTCTCCACAGTTACAGTTTTCTGAAATTAAGAAATTGCCATGTGTTGGTTTGGAAAGGTTGGCTCACAAATGTGACATGGCATCTGGATCATGATGTGCCCCTGTGCCACTGAGCTTACACTGTAGAGACAAGAGGCATTTAGAAGTGAAGATCATAAATACTGTGAGAGAACAAAAGTTTTCTGTAAACCTAGATATTATATGCTGTCCAGTTATATGGTCCTTGAGCTGAAATAAAATCAGAAGTGTGAGAATATAAATAAGCTTTTTTTTGAAGTAAGCAGGGTAAAGGAACTGTTTGTTAAAATATGAAGAGCTATGTGGAATTTAACTAGAAGAGGTCTACAGGCCGTAAATTCTTTAAATGAGAATGCACACCTTGAACCCATTTCTGTGATACACCCTGTGGAGATGACTGGCTTCACATTCAGGAGGCTGAGAATTCAGTTTGGATCTGAAGCTCAGGGCAAAGACTTGACAGCTTGTAATGATTTCAGTTCCAGTGCCTTCCCTGTCTGCAGTTAGTGTTCTGCCTTCCCAGAACAGCAGGAGTTATAACAGAGTTTTAAATAAGCTTTGCCTATGCTCTGGGTACCATAAAAGAAAGGTAAATTGGGCTTTCCAAGCCATGAAAGAGTGAAGTAGCCCTTTCAAGTAAGTCTCAGCAATCTGAAAACTCTCATTTAGTGAAATATTTGGAGGGATCCAAACAACTGAATTGTCTGTATAATTTGGTGGTGTAATTATTGCATAAATCGGAACAATATATTACATTGGAAAATCTGTGACAGTTTTCTTCTTTAAGAATTATTTTTACTTATTTATTTTTATCTTTTGCACATAGGGTTAAGCATGCACCCAAAGAATCATAGGCTAGTGCAGGTTACCAAGTTACTTGCAAATGCCTTGCCATGGCAGTATGTGGTATGGATGCTGCTGTGAAGCATTGCCATCCCCCTCAGTGTGCAGCAGTGATAGTATTAGTGCCAGCTGTGGCAAGGTTTATTGTACCAGAGGATATTTGGCCAGCCATAGTCCGTGGGATGCTTCTGGGGACAAAGACTGAGGTGACTGGGCCAGGTGCTCCAGCTGTGCTGGACCTAAAGCCAAGATCCAGACAAGGAAAATAAATATTTTGCCCTTATCCTGGGGCCAGCTGGCACAAAACAATATGTCCTGCAGCTATTATCCACACTGCTGATTTTCTTACTTTGCACAGCAGCCACTGATCACAGTTGCCTGGACAGCCCTGCCCTGAGCTCTCTCCCCGCGTTGCCCCGCGCTGGGGCAGCCTGTCGTGGCTTTCCTGCCGTGGGCTCCTGGTGCTGTGGGATTGATTGTGTGCTTGGAATTTTCAGAAGTGGGTGTATGAGGTTGCTATCTCTCTCCTTCATAACCAAATATACTTTTTCTTTAGTTTTGTAGGAGCATTATACCTCTGAGACTGTTGCTCCTTTGTCCCAGTGACTGAACCTCTAACGGGTTCAGAAGCTATTGGGAGGGAACCAGCAAATACAAATAAAGAAATGTACACAAACAGACCATGGTTGCATAAGCAGTTTCCTTGGGAAATCAGGATGAAAGATCACTAAGCAAGATTACACATATTTTTCCCAGTTGAGCCAGAAGAAAAGCATGCCAGGCACTAACAAGCAGCAGTTTTTGTAAAACAAGACTGTTTTACAGAAAGTTGCTTTGTTGCATATTTTAGACAAAGAAAAATAGTACTGAAGTATCTCTAAGAATTTAGCATTGAGTTTATTTTTTGTTTTAATTTTCTTTTTTTAGCACTACAGATGAGTCTCACCAGGCCTCAGTAGTGAGGCCTCTACCAGGCCTCACTTAGATTGTGTGTAGTTTTATTAAGTGCTGCTGTACAATCAAGCTCCAATCACATGTCAGTGCTGCACAGCCACATGTTGTCCTCAGTTATTAGCAGGCAAGATTGCCTAAAAGCTGCTTCCAATAGATTTCAGTGGGACATTCTGCAACTGTATGTTGTGGTGTGCAATAGAAGTAATAACACACTAAGCTGAGGGATGAAGAGGGATAAAAAGACAACCATGAAAAATTAGACCATAGAAAAAACATGCTGTTAAGCAGTTGTTACAAAAATATGATATTTAGAATTTCTTTAGCAAAATTCAAGTGATGGAAGTGTAAAACATAAAGGTTTGACATTTTTAACATGCAATTTACATTTCCTGAATTACTGTCCTCTTCATTTTTTCCCAGCCCATGCATTTGGAATGTGCATGTGCACACACATGCAAAGAAACAGATGTTCTTTCTAGGTACTGTGAAGAATTGGAAATATGCTCAAAGAAGCTGTTAACAATTTTATTTTCAACATATTGCTTATAATATCTTTAAAGTTAGAAATTTTATAGATTAAATTTAGAATATGTGTTCTTTTTTGGATTGTTGTAAAAATAGAAAAATACTGATTATTATGAAGTCACAATATTTCAGACTGACAGCCAGGATCCAGCTGTGCAATGTTTTTGGCTTTTTTTTTTTCCCTCGAAGATCTTGCAGCTAAGGAGTGTGCCCCTAACTTTGTGCAAGAACTTTTAACAGAAAATAAATAAATTGATAAGCTTGGAGACCTCAAATGCCACTGAGCTGTGTGTTTAGGAAAATGCTGTGATGGTACTCATGAAAGGGCAATCTAAAAATCTCTTTCTTTGGGCTGTTTGTTGTGTAAATAGTCATAGTATGAATAAAACTATTCCATTTTATCTGGTTTTTGTATTTGGAGAAAAATGGAGAAAGAAAACTCAAGCATCTGAAGTTTTATTTCAACTTTTCTTGCATTTGAAATCCTGCATGGATTTATTAAATTCTCTAATTCCAGTTAATAATGATAGGAAACAATTTATTTCTTTATTCTCAAAGAACAAAAGTACAGGTCCTGTAACAATTATTTTTTCTTGTTTAATAACATGTCTAGGACACCTGAGGAATACCAAGAAGTTTTCCATGTAAAATTTTTTACTGTGTTTGCTTGTAATTGTTTACAAAAGCTCATTATGCTGCACTACTGTTTGAAGTGATTGATCATATTCTGCTAGATGCAGAAGGAATAGCCATGGGGAAGGATTTTTCTCCAGGAGCAAGGATTTTTCTCCAGTTCTTTGTGCCTGTACTCTAAAATATAGTGAGGACGATTCATGTTCCTCTTGGCAGTCATTGAACTTTGAATTACCCTTTTGGTTTCAGTATCAGATGAAGGGTTTCTCTTTTTAATTATGATGATGCCAGTGTTTGCATGAGGCATGAGAGTCCCTTTGTCAGTCCTAAACACAGCTAATGTAGCTGGAGGTTGATGTTAATTGACAGGTGTGTTTGCCTGCAATATGGTCTGTACAAAGGCACTCGTAAATACTGAGCTTAAAAAACAAAGTTCTGAAAATTCATGCATTTCTGAAGTGAAGGTACCTGTTCATTCAGAGACTTGTCTATTGCAGATAATTGGTTTGGAGGGTTGAAGATACTCAGGAGATAAAGAGCTTTACAAATACTGAAGGGAAAACAAACCCAGTGTAGGCAGTGGACAGATCAGAAAGAGGAAAGAAAATAGTTATGCATATAATAATCATGTGTCCCCTAAAATTAGAATAGCTTCCTGTGAAATGAATGGCTTTTAAGGCTCATCCTGGAGCATGGAGAAAAGCAATTTCTACCAAGAAAATGAGTGTTAAGCTAGTGAATTGAACTGTATTCTTCAGAGCTTAATACACCTCCTTAGCCATCTCATTTTTTCACTGGTAATAAATGCCACAGTCAGCTGATGTAAGCTTTTTTTTTATTTTCCCCTGGGTTTTTTATCATATCCCTGGGTTAGAACCAGATTCCTTACCCATTCTGGGACTCCTCCTGCACTTCCTCACACCAGTCTGTCTTTGTGGTGGCTGCAGCTCTGGGATTTTGCCTCTCTTTGGTGCTTGGTTCTCTGCCATTGTGATAATTTTGGTTATGTTACTCAATAATGCCAATGTCACATATAATCTGGTACAGACAGAACAGAGAGATGTTCACTTAAATGAATGTGCTCTTTAAATATCTGACTTAATGTACCTGTCAATGAAGATTGTAATGTATTACTGAATTACTGAAAAATAATTAAATGCATGTCAAAAAAAGAGTATTTTTTCCATAAAATCAATTTAGTTCTACAAAATGCATTTTCTATAAAATAATTTTAATATTTTAAAATTTTAATGGCATGGATTGGTGAGACTGGTATGAGCCTGATATGAGACTGAAAGGAGATATGAAAATGATCCTCATAGCACCAGAGTACCTTCAGTTCCTCATAGCCAGGGCTTTTTTTAGCATCAAACAAGAGTTCCTTATTAGCATTTACAATATTTGAAATATATCTTGTAAATCATTCAAAAATTTATTAATTGCAAATAAAATTTAATGTTACAATGCAAAGTCTCCCTTATCACTTAATTAGCTAGAATTATCTAATTATTTCTAACTGACTGTTTAAGTTGAACAAAGTTTTTACCTGACCATATTTATTTATTGACAGATTTCATTTGTCCTTATCTGATGACAAAGATAAGGTGTTATATTTTAGGCATTGCATTCAATTAAAAATACATCTTTTTAGCTTCTATGTCTTTTACTTGAAAACAATTCTTCTTAATCATAAAGGACTTTATATAATAGGGAATTTTATGTGTACTGTAGCAAATGCATAATGGTTAGGTAATATAATATTTATATGTTGATGTTAAACAAGAGTCTTTTGAAAGAAGAAAATCTGTGAACAAAGAGGCTTTTTTTGAGAGAAGTGATTTGAAATCAAGGACTGTCTTATTTTAGAGGTTTTTTTAATTTTCATTCTATTTTTTTCTCATCACTTGATCTCTCTCTATCTCTCTGGGGTTTTTTTATCTGTATTGCTTATTTGATATCTCCATATCTAGTGACACTGGGACATGTCAGCTTATCAGGAAAGAGGAAGCAAGAAAAAAGTACACTGATGTTTGTGTAATGCCAATTATTTTACATTTCTACCTTATGTGAAGTCATTTATGTACCTTCCTGCCCTGAGTGGGAAGAAACCTCAATGGGCACAAATGCACAAGTGCAGATAGAGGATACTGATGCTTACTGAAAATATGTGCCTGAAAGCAGGTAAAGACAGCAAGAAACAGCAGCAGACCTAAGGAACCTTGAAAAATACCATGGATCTGGACTTGGAAAAGCCACTGTTGTTCCTCACTGTTGGTAAAGGAGTACAGGGTGAATTGCTTTTCAAAGTAAGTATCATTTGGCTGCAGGCAGTGTTTTAATGAATTGCACAGGAGGAGGGCATCCAATTTGCTATCATTGCATAGAAATTTTGAGAAACCAGAGGAGGAGAAACAGAGGCAGGATCAATGTCACAAGTCAAACTGGGCAAACTTAATTAAAAATTGCTTTTTCTTTTTAATTCCGTGGTCCTTAATGAATCTCTTTATTCTGTCCTGTGACTAACAGTAAGTTATTCATTTAGTAGTGCAAAAGCTGAGTATTTTTTGACACTGGCCTCCCTAAAAGCAAGAAAAAAAAAACCCCACCAACCAAAAAAACAAACTCCCTAAACTCTCTAAACACCAGAATCCATTATGTTCCAGTGTGCAGCATCAAAGAGAGATGTAGCATTCTATCAGGAATTGTAAAACTTTTGGTGTTCTTAATATGACTGTCAGAAACAGAGGAATTAGAAATTAAAAGTAAAATTACATTACCCTCCTTCTAACAGGTTGTACGGACTGTAAGTCTTACAACCATGAAGTATCTATGAAAGCACTTGTAATGCAGTGTGACAGAAAAGTAATACTTTTTTTTCCTCTATTCATTTGTTATTTACCAGTACAAAGTCACAATACAGACTATTAGACATCACATACGTTGTATTTTACAGGATGAGACAACAGGAATATAACCTGTATGTCTATTGCTGTAGAGTTGCTATGCTGTATGTGCAAAAAAAAGCAGTAATTTTAGAAAAAGAGGATGTTTCCTTTGGGATATTACAGAGCTGTTTAAAAATAGCAGTAATTAGCTCTGAAAAAACAGGTTAGTAAATCAATCCAATTGTTCATGGTGCAAGGGTCCAGAACCAAGTATGATTTTCATCTTTTCTTTATACCTTAAGCCTGTTTTTTGTTTAACTCCTGAACTGCCACATTCATTTGTCTGGTTACATGTTTCCCCCTGGAAACAGCATGGGCTACCAGGCCATGTCTTTGCTCTTAATTCCGTGGTTTGTAGTGAGATCTGAGAGCTGCTCAGTGCTGCCTTCCCTTGCAGGTGCTGCTTGTGGGCGTGACAGGCCTTTGTGTCATTCTGAATGCACTGCTGGGATTACCTTCCTCTGCTTCTGACATGGAACTATGGTTTCAGCTTGGGCACAAAATTGCCAACTGCTGGCACAGATGTGGTGTAGCACCAGTATTTAAGATGTCAGTGGTTTGCCAGGCTGCATCGATGGACTTTTGAGTGTAACTATTTGCAAAACAGATTTCTGTTGGAAATGTGAGCATGGCAAAATAAAACTGTTCAGTAGGGGACACAGCAGTTTCACAGGACCATTTTTATAATAGACACCAATCTTTCATTTAAACTTCTTTGTAGTCACAAAATATGGAATCTTTTTTGGTTGACAAAGCTGAACTATACCACTTAGGAATGATGCAAGCTGTGTTTCTATAAAGAAATGCACATTGGTTGAAAGAGTAGGAAAAACAGAAATGTGGTTTTAGGGCAGTTTGTATGAAGTCAGAGAGAAGCATTCTGGGAAGCCAAGCTGATGAAAATTAGTGTTAGTTCATCAGCAACTGAGTGAATCTTGTGAAGAGAACTGTGAGGTGAATTGGTAGCCGAATCCTTTTATTCAGGATGTGGTTTTGATTCCTCAGCTGTAGGCTATTGGTGGAATAACCCTCTCAAACTCTAGAAAATACTATATATTAGTTGTGCTCAGATGCAATATGGTCTTTAACATGTTTACTTTCAAGAAGACCAAAACGTTGCCTCACCTGGTAGTATTCATACGTGTGAGATGTGGGAGATCTCAAGTTCTGACTAGGGACATCTCAACATCATGGTGGTGTTGGGTAACAGTGAGTATCCAAAGAGAAGCTCCAAACTCAGTCCTTCCCTCCCAGAGAATTTTCTGGGCCCTATTGATAACTTTTCTTTTTGTGCCTCCACCTCTGACTTGATATTAATTGGCAGGCATTTCTCAATTGCTTAATTATAAGGACAAAACCCCCTGTGTATATAAGTTATTGTCTGCCAAAAGTGCATGTCTGTAGACTAGGCTGGGAGATCTCAGATGAAAACATGCTATTACTCATTCATATCATGCTAGTCTGTAAATGCTTCAAGGGTACCAATGACCCTGGGAGCTTGCTGCCCTCAAAATTTCAGGGGATGCCTGCAGAAAGCATGGCTTGTTCTCTTGATGCTTGTGCTTCACCAATAACCTCTGAGAAGGCAAAAAAAAAAA
>VZRH01001298.1:271558-316520 GCA_013397555.1 Urocynchramus pylzowi | reverse complement strand
TTTTCTTTCTTTTTTTTTTTTTTTGTCTCTTTTTTTTGTTTCCTTTTCAAGAGTTCTGGCTATTGAACTGTAACACTGGCCACATGTGCATTAAAACTATAAAGTTCTTATGAATCTTTAATGAGTAAATGTTCATGTGCGCACAAAGTAGATGGTTTTAACAGAGGCACCTCAGTCACTTTTAATTTTGTTCCCTCACCATCCCCCAAATACCTCAAGGGCTCCGTTCTGCATTCCTTACACATTTTGCTTGTTCCAGAAAGACTCACATTCACATTAATTGAAAGACCATCACCTCCTTCCTCCCCCCAAAACCCACATAACAAAACCAAAATTACGTTGCAAAATCATTTTGATCTCAGAAAAGTGGATGATTTTTTTTTTTCCTTTGATTATTTTCAGAAGTTTCTATTATGAGCTGGGGAACAAAATCATTATAGCTGCAAAGAGGGAAACCTTTTGGAAGTGCTCATGTGTTGTGGTGGATCTGGGCAGCAATGCCATTACGTTCCATTAGAGTTGCTGCTGTAATCAGGGCAGGGGGAAGTGAGGCCAGTCTCAGAGCAGGCAAGAGCAGCTTGGGTCCTTGGCAAGAAGTTTGGTCTCATCCTCGGAACTCAGTGGCATGGCAGATGAGGACCTTTGACTCCATGTTAGACCCCATGTAGCTGCCACCTAGTTTTGATGCAATATTGGAAATAAGAAAGGTCAATGTCATTAAAAATGGTGTATGAGTAAAATGCTTATCTTGCAGGACAATTTCAAAATGTACTAAATGTGGCTTAGTTGTGAGTTTAGTAAAATATTGATAAAAGGTTTATCCTTGCTTTCAGAAGTATGGGGTGACATCAGTCAACACCCATAGGACTGTATAAGGTCCCATCCTTTCTATTAATTTGCTTTCTCAGGAAAGTTGTCCTCGCTTCCTTGTCTACATTTTGAGAAGTTATTCACCTTAAATTATGTTTCTGCTTTTAAGAAAAGGAAACTGAATAGAAGAATTAATGTTTTGAAATGGAACAAGAAACATGTTTTAGTTTGTGGGGTTTTTTTGTCCTAAGTAAGGCTTCACAGCAATAAACCTAGTAGTGTTTCTGAAGATGGAGATACAATACAGTGGAATGTAAAGAAAAAAACACTTAAGCTTTCTTTTAACACCAGAGAGGACAAGAAATGGTTGTTTCACAAGTAAGTTATTTGTCAAAGTACCACTGTGAATTATTCCCAGTGTCTCAAAATGAGCCTTGACAATGGAATTGCTCCTCTATCACTATTTTTAAAATCAGATTTGGAAATCTGAGGCCAGCTGTATATAAACAGTTTCAAACTTCAGTGTTTTAGGAGGAAATACAATACCAGGAGCAATAAAGGTTATGCACACGCTGGGTTTACAGGTCTCCCATTTCTGGTACAGCAGATATCTATTGAATGGTAACTGGGGGAAGCAGGCCAGTTTTGTCATTGTGACTATGGCATGAGGAGATCTGCAGGGTGACCCATTCTACAGAGCCCCACCTCAGCAATCAGGACACCAGGGGTGGGTTGCTTGTGCCTGTGGGGGGTAATGGGGCACCTTGGCTTTAAAACAGTGAGCATTGGCAAAATAGCAGCCTTTGTTCCTTCTTGCATCTGATCATATTATGTTCTCTTTGGTTTCTCATCTCTCATCCTTCAAATGCATCATTGGGTATCACTTAGAATCCAGAACGCATAGAGGCTGGATGTGGGACAGGATTGTATGTCTTTGTGAAATTATGATTAGGTGGCATCCATAAAATTCTCTTAGCAGGCTACCCTGAGTTTCTACTGATCTTCCAGGGATTATTTCAGTTCTTGCAGCAGTCTGAAAGCCAGGAAATATGAAGACATGAAACTTTATTTGCCCCCAAGGTGCCATTTAGCTGCATCTTTGGACTGTCTTTTCACAAGTCTTGTCATGTACAGTACCAAAGTGTGGAAGGATGAGAGAATTTAATTTGCTTATAAGTTTATTTTGATGACATTTATGTAAAACTAGAATTGATAAGGCCTGGATTGACTATGACTTAAAGAAATCAGTAGTTTGCATGAGGTTCCAGGATTTAAAAATGGATAAACGTGGAGCTTGTCATGTGACAATACTGGCCATGGACAAACAGCATGACACCACAAAGTAATGTAATGTGCCAGCTGGAAGTGCTAGCAGATAACTTAATTCGGTCATCAAATTGTAACTGAGGCTAATCGTGGAAAAACCACCAGGCCATGCAGCTGCTGCTGTCTGTGGAAATTTGTCATATGTCAGTAGGTTGCCTTTTAACTATTTTGAAACGCCAGAGTTTGGCATGTCACAAACTCTCTCAACTGTGTGTTATGCCAGTTTGTATGCAGTGTTTTACAATCTGTTGCAATATAACTCAGAATTCAGGACAGACTTTATATTCCATGTAGTCCTCCACAAAGGTCTGAGAAAATTTCTTTTTTTACAAAACTTCTTCATTTTCTTTTGCTAGTGCATACTTGGCCACCCAGAAGATAAAGTCCATCCTGTATAAGTAATAAAAGTAGCTTCACTTACAGTTTAAGGGTTTTTGAGGGAAATATTTGTTTTTGTTGCTATGCTAGACAGAAGGTTTTTGCTCAGACAGTGTCCTGTTTTTCTCACATCATCAAATGTTTGCAATAGGAGCTGTTTGCAATAGGAATATAAAGCTTGTGAAATCCTTCATTGTAGCATGCTAAGGTTGTAATTCTAAATATTTTCAGCTTGGTGGGTGGCTTTATATCCAATTTGGGTTTTTTGTTACTTGTGAGCCACACAGCTATGTTGGTATCAACTGGCATGATGTTGAACACTTTTGCATTGACTTGGCAAAAAGGCATTTGAACTATTAACTTGCCAAGATAGTTTCTCTTCTCTATTTACGCTCTATTACAGTGCATTTTTATAAGGTGAAAATTTAAAAAAAGACCCTGTCTTAAGAACTAATTTGCTTTGGAATTTTTTTTCTTTTAAAATGTAGTGGTGGTGTTCTGAATTCAAGGCAACAAAATCAGGAATTTGTGAACCACTGTAACAGGAAGTTACATGTTTTCCCATTCAAACAGCTGTTTAACTGTTCAAAACATTGCAATCAAATACGTCTTTAAAAGTCAATTGTATAAGTTTTGATTATATGAGCACTAAAACCACCTGGCTACAGCTTTCAGGTACACATCTAGTAAAGTCATATAAAATTATTAATAGCATTCCTTGTATAAACGATAGCGAATGTAATATATTAAATGCAGTATGTTAATATTGTCTAACAATGCCTGTAAATGCCTATGGTTTTATAGATAAAATACATCAGCCCACCATTTCCCTTTCGCCTACCATTTCCCTTTCCCTGGTTTCCCGACAGAAGCAAGATTTCCACTGACAAAGACTGCTGTTCATTACTAAACTTGCAAGTACAATTCCCAGAAATACATATGCTTAAAATGTTATCATTGGGCTAAGTTTTTTTTCTGTTCAGCATTTTCTCACAAGGAAATTCACCAATCATAATGCAATAAAAAATCCCTTTATTTGCACTCATGGGCTAATTTATAGCAGACATTAGGAGAGATGTTAGCTTGCAAGCAAAACCAACCTCCTGCAAAATATTCTGAATGACGGAAGCAGCTGTCTACCGCTCAGGCAGGAATGCATTGTTCAAGTGAGGAATTTTAAATTAGTCTTAGCTAGCTATATGTACAGACCCACAAAAGAATGTAACTGGAGAAGCCCATGGGAAGAGAGGGTGTGGCAGAGTTTGTATCACCTTTGTGCTCCCAGCCACCCTCTTTTATCCCTCACTGCATGCACATTCTAATTGAAGTCCCAGGGGAGAAAAAGTCAAAGGTTTTGCAGTTTGAAAATGAGGAAAATCTGCTGGTATTACTTCACATAATAATGAAATGACCACTTTGGATAGATTTTGCACTGCACAATCTTATGTTGTTTCACTGGTCAATTTTAGTTAGAAAGTAACAGGAAACATTCTGTCCTAAATTAGGAGAGGGAAAGATGGGAAAATCTCTTCACAGATCCTCAGACCTGAACAAGTGTGTGCCTGTTTTCCTGTAGTCTTCAATGGGGTGATGAATGTAATGCAGATTCAGTTTTAGTTAAAGCTGCTGAAAGATTCTTTTGCTCCAGCCATACTCAAACCACAGGAAAGCATTATTTACTGAAGCAATGTATATCATCTGTTCTTTTGTTGATTCTGTTTTGTTGCAGCCAACTCTCCTAGCATCATGTATTTCAAATCAGATGAATAGTTGCCATGTTAACAATTAAAAGTTTGTCCTTTACTTTTCTTCTGCTCAATCTTTAAAGAAAACTAAACTACTGGCATTAATAAGGGCTGCTGTAATGCCAGCTTTATTCTAACTCTTTTATTTTGCATTGCTGCTAAATATAGGTATTCCTTATTAATTCCCTTGGGGAATGTTCCACTGTTGATGCACTAAAGAACACTGTGGTATTCACATTAATTTTCATTGGTATTAATGATGTCAACCTCAAAGAATACTTCCCATGTATAATTGGCAAGTTTATTGAGATAGTCCTGGTTATGTAAGTTAACATGTCATTAATAGTATTTTATATGGGAAAACAGACTGAATTTTATGCTCATTTCCTCAATTTATGAAATCTGTCATTTTACCTTGCAACTGGAGGGGGAACCTCCCACCTCCTATCCCTTAAAGAAATAACTCTTCAGTGTCAGTGTACTTCCATCCCTTGAGAAAGTTGTATCTTAGAAAAACAAAGTTATTTTAGGGAAAAGCATTTGTGTTTTTCAAAAGCCTATATAGGTAAAAAAGGCACCAAGTATTGCTTAAGATAGGTTCCCCACTTCTGTAAGGAAACAGTGCAACAATCACCCTGTTCACTGGGCTGGTGTCTTATCTGTAATGGAAATACCTACTTTAACATAAAAGGTATATTCTGCTTCCTGCATTTCCAGAAAATACTACTTCAAGTGTATACGATGAATGTTTAAGTAAATGAGAAAATAGTTGTTCTTGTCTTTCAGCCTTTTCCATTTTAAATATTTTTGTGAGACTTTTGTCAATAAAACTCCTTTTTCCTTCTTTGGGACTCCTGTAGAGTTTATTGATCCCTGAAAATACTACTTCTTTCAAATACGGACAACTTTTTTTTGTCTGTGCATAGATAATCTGAGTTGCAGATTCTTTGTTTAATACTCAGTAGTTTGGTCAGAGTGCCTATGTATGGCTTTGACAGCTGTGAATTCAGAAGCAGCACAAGAAGAGTTTTATGTGGCACGAGGCTGGAGTTAAAAATGTGTGCTGGACTTGTGCTTGACCTGGGAGCACTCAGAAATGTGAGATAATAAATTTTTGCGTGAGTGACAACGAAGTAAATGCACACAGGGATGAGTACAATACTGCACATTGGCTCCTCTGAAAACCATTGTCCTGGGAAGGATGTTACAAGGACAATCCAATCCATCTTGATGGAACTGGATTTCTTTGTATGAACTACACATTATCTCACTTATTAACCAAAATTTCCTGTCATGTAGGCTCTGCTGTCCCCTTTGCCCTGGATTAGAGACTGTACTGGATTTGATGAGCCATGGAGGTCAGATGGATATTTACAGGAGAGGGGATGGGATGTGGCAGGCTATTCAAACTCATCCTTTCTTAGAGATGATTTTGCTTGATAGCAAGTCTTTCCGTTCTAGTGAATGTTTGCCCGGGAAATCTTCCTGTGAGAGCTGCATTTTACTTTTAAAATATTTCACATATTGTGTTTTTCATATGGAAAGGAATTCCTGGTCTTTTCCAAAAATGTATGTAAACTTTTGAATATTTTACAGCCCACGAACTGGTACACAGTTTAGTATTGTAAATAATAAAAAACAAACAAACAAACAAACAAACAAACAAAAAACCAGGAGTATCCTGTATTTCTTGAAGTGTTTCAGCTGATGAGGGTGACATCATAGTTAGTCTAGAATACTCATGATAGTTTCAATATATTTTTTTTCTCTGTTGACCCAAATGGAAGAAAAGCAAGTAGGTTACTAGTTAAGATGCAGGGTTGTTTTCTCTGTGGTGTGCATGCACAGTAGTAAAGCAGTGGAGATGCATATTTAAGTAGTCCCTTAAAAAGCTTGTGTTGGAACATGCTCTTGAGAACAGTTAACAAGATTGCTTAAAAAAAAAAGTAATTCCATTCATATAAAATTGGTATTTAAAACTCTAAAAGTAGAGGAAGACAATGTGGTGGTCAGATTATATGGTCTGTTTTATGGTCATTATTGCTTTTACAAGTTAAAACGATGTCAATATAGAAAATAAAGATGAGATTTGTGGCTTCCCCCTCCCCCCACCTAATATGTAAAATTCAGCTGGTGTTTTGTTTCATGCAAGTTGATATATAGTACAGTTGTATTGTATTTAGTGTAGCTTTATCCATTTTTATGTCAAATACCATTTGCACAGATGCTATAACTGGGGGTTGGGCAGCTGTATGGAAAACTTCAGAAGTGACCAAAGCCTCAGCGAGCACTTTGGAAAAGATGCACTAGTAGGGCAACATTGCATGGCTCTGTAATTTTTTTCTGGTAGGGAAAAATATGGATCCACGGACTGGATGGACATGTGCTTTGTTTTTGGTCTGTGTCTGTGCAGTAGGTCCAATGGGCCAGGTTTCTGCACACAGACTGATCTCTGTGCAAGCCAAACACAGCAGGGCTCAGCAGGTCCCTGCAGTCTCAGCTCCCTTAGGTGCACTTGGAGATGTTGGACCACTTATGACAAAATGTTCTAGACAATGACATGGTCAGGCTAAAATAATTGATGTGTTTCTTCTCTGCCTTCTGTTTTTCTCTTCTCTCATCTTTATGAAATTTTCAACAACTATTTGTATTCCCTGACTAGCCAGGAAAAAAAAATAAATTATAGAAGTAGACCTTAAATACACTGCTCAGTGTGGCAATACATCTCATCTATGTGCATTGAGGGCAGCTATCATTGAGCCTAAAACAGAACTATAAATTTATTCTGGAGCTAAACTCTCCTAAGAGATTGAAATATCTTATTTTTTTGCCATTCACTAGCTCTAATCTTATTGAGGTGTTGTAGATGCCAGGTTTTCCATTGTGTCAGGAAACTGTGTATGCATGGGTTGTTAAAGTAAAGAAGAAAAACTGTGTGGGAAATAATTCTCGATAGTATGTAATATGGAAAGTATTACAAAAGTGCTATTAGACTGATTTGTGCTTCCTGACCTTTATACAACTTTGTATCCCATTTCCTGGTAGTGACAGATATTAATTCATTATGCTCTATGGTAATACAGAATATTTCAGGCTTTTGAATTTTCATCTTTTGACTATGGTTCAGACTTATTGCATCTCACTGATTTAACTCAATTAAAGTTGACAACCTGATGCTAGCTGGGTAATGTTTATTTACCTTCTCCTCTTAAACAATTTTCTACTTAGAAAACTCCTCCTTCACTTCCAGTCCATTCCTCTTTTGGGAAATTTGGATTCAACTCCTTTCACTTTAGATAATCATTTTATGCCTGCACATTTTCAGACGAACTGAAGGGCAGCTGCTACTTTCCCTATATGGATGCAGCCTTTCAATTGAGGTTGTTATGTTTTCTGTATCTTGGCTTTAATAACCTTCAGCACATTGGTTTTCAGATAATATGAGGTACTACACAGTCCAGTGGTTCATGCAACAGGCTTTGTGTTTCTCCTTTTTAAAAACTTGACTGAACAGTAGTTTCCCTACCACTGTGATTTTCATCCGTACTATGTATTTTAGATTTAAAATTTGCCTTTTGTTTTTCTAAAATAAAAAATTAAATATATTTGAATTTTTTTCCTCCTGAGAATACAGCAGAGATATAAAAGGTCAAGACCAAGGGCAGTGTTGTTTTTTGCACTGAATGCCACAGGTGTCATGGCTTGTCTGAGTCATGTTCAGCCACATCTGAATGGGAGTTAATGGAGAAACCTTTACCAGTGTTTTATTTTGATTAATAATAGTTGTAGTACAATCCTGAATGTCTCAACACCGTGCATGGTGGCTGTTAAGACCCAGTGAAATACTAATTTTCTACTATGTAAAATGATAGTTTTCAATGAGAAAATGGCATACAAAAATCATTCTACTATGTAAATGTACACTAATATGGAAGATTCTTAAGTCCACAAACAAGCAAGAAACACCATGGAGTTAGGAAATAGCAGTAACATCTGTAAGTATCTGTGAATAAGGTGATAGATCTGTGTCACAATATCTGTGACAACAGCAGACAGTACATTAGATGGGCCATATATCCACTCTACTGCCTGTTAAGTTTTGCATTTAACTTTTTACTAATATAAATGTATTTATAAAAATTATTTAGCATAAGTGTTTTATAAATTATTAATTACTATTTATTAATTTTATTAATAAACTAATATTTTGATACATGTTATCGGATCATGTTGAGAAAGAAAGAAAGAGAAGCCAAACAAGCTGTGTTGCCTGTGACTAATAATAATGCCTAAAGGTAGCCATTAATTTGGAACCCAGCTAATGTGATTAAGGCATGAAAATACTTTCAAATTATCTTTTCTGCTAAGTAATAGGCATGGCCTGATTAAATAAAAAGAAGTGAGAACATCTGTAAAAATTTCAGAGGTCTGCGGGGTGTAACCCTCTCTATTATGTGAGCCTACAAAAATGCCTGGAACCACAATACTTTGAATGCTTCTGGTACTTTTTAGTGGTGTTACTGTGAAAACACCCACTAACTAGTCAATAGATATATGTCAAGCTTGCTATGTAAATTTTCAGTCTTCCATTGTGGAATAGCCTGTTTGGCTCTTTCAAATTAAGTAAAATTGAGAAGATGTCCATAGTGTGCCATTCTATTTGATGAGCGTATGCTTTGGCTTTAGACAGTTGTTTCTTGAAAATGATGTTTAGCACTTAGATGTGCTGCACTATTGTGTATTGTTCTAGAAAAGAGATCCAAGCCTTAGATTGTGCCTCCCTAGGCAGAGCCACTACAGGGACCAGCTGTGTAAATCACTTTCTGGTCCTGATATGGCTCCAATATGCAGCTTGCTAAGGTTTTGGACACAGAAGAGTTACTGTTTGTAGGTGCATGACTTCAGATTGCTTAGCTCATAGAGATGAGATGTTGTCAATGAAAACATTTCAATTTAATAACTTCTTGTCAATCAGTATTTCACCTTTAGTCTCTCCTAACTAGCCTAAATTCTCAATCTGTTTTGGTGTTACTGGTATATTTGAGCAGAACAATTCTACTACTTTCACTATTTACAAAGAACTTGGAGGTGTGTAAGTGTATATTTGGTTTGTGCTCATGGTGCTGAGGTCTGAGTGAAAGGGGCACAGAAGAGGCAATAACACAGCTCTGTGAGATAAAACAAAAAGTGCTGGGCTTCTTTTGGGCTCTGGCTGAGTGAAAGTCTAGAAGTCTCTTCAGAAGGCAGTGTTGGTAAGGAGCACAGAGGATGCCATCTAAAGAGATTATTGATTAAAGTAGACATAGTTTGAGCCTGCTTTCCCTTTCTCTCATGGCTGGCTGGAAAGAAACAATGAATGTTGCCTTTTTGTGCCAGGAGGTTTATTTTAATAGGATCAATTTTGTCAATGTGAAATTTAATTCAGTTGATTATGACAGTCTTTTACTCTCAGCTGAAAGCTCATAAATGGCTATCAAAGAAAGCAATATAAAATTTAGATAATTTCCACTACTCTTTTATTATGATAAAGTATTTATAATTGATCATATTTTCTGTATATTTGTATATAAATATATTATTTGTATATTTGTATATAGATATGTTATTATTCAGTCTTTAAAAAATAATTATAAATACTTGGAAAATAAAAGGTCATGTTGTCCCTTCATAGCTGTTTAATTAATTGGCCTCTAGCAGTTTATTCCCTAGACACTGCTGCTGCATGACTGAGGCACTGAAGCCTACTTCTTCCAATAAAACATCTGAATTAAACAAAGCTCATTTGCTGCCCTTCAATTACTGTCATGAACCTATTTGCTTCTTTTTCTGTGTCACAGTGATAATTGTTACAGGTCTAAATACTTCATATTACAGATTTTTAAAATAGAGAACAAGTCTCTGTACAAAAATAATGAACAGTGGTTTTAGGAACAAAGAGAAAAGTACAGTTCAAGAGAAATAATGAAGGCAGAGTTGCTGTGCTGGGATCTCTGGTTGCTTTTGTTTCCTCTTCATGGGTTGTATTAGGTAAGGGTTATGTTTTCCCAAGCCATGTGTAAGTTTGATATGTACAAGCATCAACAAGAAGATGTTAATTCAAAGAACTTCCTATCCTACCAGTGTGTCTGTCTGTTACAAGTGAGATATAAAAACTTTTTGGTTTTGTGAGATTTGTTTGAACAAATGAATTTAAAGAGGTTCTTGGGGGCGGAAGGAAAAAAAAGAGAAATTGAAACCCTTGTTATACATCATGTGTTTATAGTTCCTGTGCCTATTTGCCTAAAATCTTGTATTTTTGATGATATTTTATATTGCATAAATATGCAACTTAGTTGAGAGTATCCATTAAATGCTTGCAATAGTGTCTTAACTGATAGGGAAACAGAAATTACCTCCTTGCTCATTTAGGCTAGTTAGCTATTTTTCATTTTGGGAAAGTATCCATTTTTATAATTGCATTTAGATCTATATATTTTTAGATGTAATTCATAATTATATATATATGTGTGTGTATATATATACACTGATACTGCTTGCTTATTCATGTTGGATATGGGGATATGGTTTGGATATTTCTAGCAACTTTTTGCTTATATTTTCAATTTTGTATTAACCAGCAAAGTAGAGCTAGTTTTAATGCTAGCTTCAGCTTTCTGCCATGAAATCTTTTCAGCTTACCAAAAAAAACCCCAAAAAACAAAAAAATACCCAACCAAATTAAAAATTCTAATAACTTCCTTTAAAGACTTAAAATGAATGCCTGTAAAAGAGAAGGCTCTGGAGAGTTCTTAGAGGATCTTCCAGTAGCTAAAGGGGAATGCAAGAAAGCTGGAGAGGGAATTCTTACGAGGGCACATAGTGATAGAGCATAGGAAAATGACTTTAAACTTAAAGAGGGTAGCTTATATAAAAGGAGGAAATCCTTCATTATGTGCCAGCGAGGCACTGGCACAGGTTGCCCAGAGAAGTTGTGGATGCCCCATCCCTGAAAGGATTAAAGGCCCAGTGGGATGGGGCTTTGAGCAACCTGGTCTAGTGATGGATGTCCCTGCCTGTGGCAGGGTGGTTGGAATGAAATAATCTTTAGGGTCCCTTCCAACCCAAACCACTCTTTGAAATATAGATTTATATTAATGAAATACAGAGCTGTTGAGCCAGTTGATGGAGAATCTGCTATAAGATAAATGTGCTTATCATGTACTTTGCAATATAAAAAGGCAGTTAAATATTAAAAATTATTTCTGAGCTTTTTTTCCCTGGTTTTAGAGATACTGTCTTGCAAAATAGAGGCAATTTATAACCTTAAGACTTTGGTTTGTGAAGGTCAGGAAATGCTGTTGAGTACATCACAAATATAGGTGTGACTTATTTATTTTTAATTTGATAAAGAGTCGCTTAATTCTGGAGTGAATAACTTCAGTGTAAGGGATCTAGGAAGTCAGTGAGGAGGATAACAAATACCTGGCTCAGGAGGATATTTGGAAAGTTGGTGACAACTGAGATCTTACATATCGGAAATAGGTGTCAGTTCCTAAATGGGAATGAGTGCATCACTGTCTTCATCTTTCCTTTGGAAAAAGCTGTGTATTAAAGGCCACAAATGGAGGAAGTACCTTTCCTGTGTGAAGGAAGATTGTCATAGTAGTAAATGGCATTATTTCTAAATAATCAAAGTGTTTGTACTCTGTACAATCAGACTTTTGAAGAATTTTGTACAGATTATGGGTACCAACCAATTTGAATATTTCCTCACTTTCACTATGATTGAAATCCAGAAGCGATTGTCACCCAAATATGTCAACATCTGTTATCTGATTTGCTAGAGTCAAACTACTGGGTCAAATTTAGGTCACTGTTTTTGGTAGCCCTTGCCAGTAGGCTGGAAAAAATGCCTTTGAGGAGCTGCTAAAGCCTCTCTTATCTATGAACCTGGTACCTGAGAGCTGGAGAAGCTCCTTTTGCAGCTTCATGATTATGGGAGGTCTGAAATGCTGATGACCATTTTGGTGGGGCCATGTAGCTTCTACCTGCTTTGGCTGCTGCCACACCTCTGACCTCCCAGGGTGCCTGACAAAAGCCAAAGCAGCCTGGCATTGCATCAGCCTGCTCTGTTCCACGGTGTCAGCATTCTCTCTGTGGGATGCCTGTGTCAGGCCACGCTGCTGTCTCCTCCCAGGGATTACATGATGATGAAATACCCGTGGTGCATCCAGCTCGTGGGAGAGAACATGAGGGAGGTGTCACACTGTTCCTCAGAAGCATTTATTGTGAGTTTCCACTGCTGGCCACAGCTGGCTACAGGACTCTTGGCTGGATGGACTTTTAGTCTGGTCTGGTAGTTCCTGTGCTCCTAATGTGTAGGAAGCCAAAGAGCTCACTCAAGACTCTATCTGCAGCCAGGCTTTTACAGCCTCAGCATTTGCCTCTGTAGATCAAACCCACAAGGTCCTGAAAAAGCAGGAGGATGCTTGCTGGCAAATCTAATAATATCTTTCAGAAAACTGTGTCGAGCATGCCAAATGCTATAAATATGCTGTAAATACGAGGTTCCAACTCCTCTGTCTTTTTCTTTTGGTTTTTCAAATGTCACTGTTGCTCATGAAGAGAGTGAAAATGAATGAGAGCACAATGAAACAAATTGCAGTTCTAGAGGAACACACTCATCTGGGACCAGGAGGCAGAATTTTCAAAATAGAAATACAAACAAATGATCTCTAATGAGAGAATTATGTAAAAATAATACTATTGCTTTAGAATTTTCTGTTTTCCATGAGGGGTTATATATATATTTATTATTATTTTAAATTTTTTTAATGGGAAAATTACCAATTCTCACATTTCGTTCAGTGTTTTAAATGCAGTTGAAAGTTTTGTGCCTGGCCCAGTTCATACAAAACTCATGCATCAATAATGTGGGATTTTCATGCACTTGGAAGAATGTGTTCTGTGTGCTTCCAACAGAAAGCAGCCTCTTTAGTATGTACAATATGTTCATTAAATACTTTTCCCTGTTTATACAAGTGCTCATGTCTCCATTATTCATTCAAGCAGAAAGTAATACAAAATGTGGCACATCTGCTGTAGCACGTGAAAGTAACTATAGAAAAGAAAAAGATTTTTACTTAGGAGGAGGTAATTCTGCTCACTTAACAGGAATTCTGCTGCATGTTTTTCTCCACAGCTGGAATGTCATCTAATTTCTTATGGATATCAGGTGACATTAGAGTCCTACATTTGTTTTAAAAACAGGGGGAGGGGTATTTTCTCTAATTCAAAGCTGAAAATTTTTGTGTTAATGCATTGGCGATGCTTTCAGTGGGAGGGGTGGCTGGAACTCAGAGGCTTTCTGGGGCTCAGTGCTGTACCCTTACTAAGGCACTTGACAGTGTTTTCTGATGAACCAGGTAGGGTTTATTTTATACTTACAAAAAAGAACAGTTTTGAGAATTAAAACTGACCAAGGCATTTGCCAAGATTCAAATGTTTGCTCCATACTGCGCAACGATGGCCGTTCCCTGTCACAAGACATCTGCTTGCTGGGCTCTCAGCTGCTCTCCTATTTCCTTCAAAACCACTAAGAAACTGATTTCTTTTATTAGTGTTGAATGAGAAAACAAAACCAAGCTTCCAGTTTTCATGAAATTGAAATGTTTTCTGGCCCTTCCTGTTATTACAATATTGGTTATCACTACTGAGAAGAGATCCCCTAATACGGTGTCCACCCAGATATGCTTTTCATTAACGCAGTGACATCTGGTTTCATACTCACAGAAACACTGGTGTATAATTTTGCAGATACACTTTTAAGGTTTGAGAATGAGGAGTTGATCTTTCTGCACACTTAGAAAGATGGCTGCATTTTAGAGGAATACTTCTCCATCCTGGTTTTATGAGGCAGCATCTTGGTCTCTGTGTGCTGGAGAGATCTGAAAAGATCTGCGTGATTTGGAAATTGATGCTGGCTCCTTGATACTGGGGAAAGTCTCATAATTCCCAGGGAGTTAATTTGGGAGGGCACTGGATACCAAAATATGCAGGCATCATGTACAAATAAGTGTATGTCCAGTCTCTCACCAAAAGGCTCCTGTGCTTGTTAGAGATTATTTGCTGAAGGTACAGGGCAGTGTAAGAGCCTTCTTGCTGGAGTAGGCAGTTCTTTGCATTAACTCATGCTGCAGCAATTGCTATAGGCATTTAGATAAACCAGTAAAATCTTGCAGTATCTTTGAGCCATGATTTATTCTTTTCTTTTTGGGGGATGTAATTAGGTAAATTGAGAAACTCATTGTGTAAATGCAGCTTTAAAATAACACTCTGCTTTGCCATTCCATTATGTATATCTGCTGTCAACAGTTTATTTTTTTTAATGGGAGTTTCTGAAAAGTTTGGAAGTTTTCTAAATCCTGATACTTTAATGGAGACTGTAGATGAAATATAATCCTCATCTATTCATAACCAGTCAAAAATAAACAATTTTTTCAAGCCATTAGAACATACAGAGGAAAAGTTCATGAACCAATCATTTGGGGCTTTTGGCAGACCATACGGAACTTTTCTAACAGCTATTTATAAGGTCCTAATGTGTTTATTTTCACAATAAATCTGACTTATTGCTGAATGTGTTGGTTTCATAGTAAAATAAACACTGAAGATTACAAACACATCCTTTCGTGAAGTCTTCTGAAAGTCCAAGGCTTAATTTAATAAATGTGATATTCTCTATATTGGTTGGGAAATGAGTTCTGACTCTGAGAAAAAAAAAAAAAAAAGGAAGGGAAAAAAGAACAACCCAAACCCCTGCTTTAAATTAAAAAATCAATTGTCATCAAGTTTACATTATAGCTGAGCCATTTGACATGTAAAAAGTATTAATAATTGATGGGTTGATAAGAAATAAGAATGAGCTAAAGAGGGAAGAGTTGTGCTTCAGTGCTGTTGTTGAAGGGCTGAGTAGAAAAATGCTGTCTATTTCTAAATACACAAACTTAATTTGCAGATTGTTTAAATTTTCTTAGCTTAATTCTCTAAATTAGTAACAAAGTTACATATAGTTAGGCTGCTTTAAAGTGCTCTGGAAGTGTTTGCATTGTGGCTTTTACTGGTTTAATTAGAGGAATGTATGTCATCATGCTGTAAATCAAGCTATTTGTGCAATTTCTCCAGTATTTTGCCCATTGCCAGTAGCTGAGGTGAACATCCTACTCTACTAAAGTTAGTGGCTCTCTTACCCATATTATTGAGTCATATTTTAGCTCAGATAATAGTAAAATTATCAAATCTTCAGAAAAGGATAATCAGTCATCAAAAACCTTTCTTTTCTTATAATGTGTCTTCAGAAACCCTGCCTGATGTGTATGTGAATGTCCTCATGAGGCATATAATTCCTAATTCTTTTAGTGAATCTTACTAAGCTCTTGACCTCAGTGATGCGTTTCAGTAATGAGACTGTAGGTTAATTGCATATTGTGTTAGAGGACTTCCTTCTGTCAGCTTTAAATGTATTGCTTTTGTACTTCATTAGATATTCCCATGTTCTTGTAAGATGACAATGTATCACTGCCAAACCATCAAGCAGACTTTTGTCTTGGTTTCATTATTTGTTTGTTGCTAAATGAACTTTATTTTTTCTTCATGGTAAAGTCCCTTCAGACTTCAACCAAATGCTTTAGGTTCCACATAATGCAAAGCTGCTTTATCTAAGTTTTATTGTGCTTCATGTATGTCCAGTTGCAAGGGTGGGAATTGAACTTGGCTGTGATTTGGTGTAATGCTGAGCATCCAGTGTCCGACCACTTTATGTAACGTAGCATTGTTTCAATATATCATTTATTTTCAAAAGAACTTGAATCATGGCCATAGAATGTGCTTTATGTGCACGCTTTGTTCTCAGATAGAAGCCTGCAGGATCTCAAACAATTAAAAAGAAGTTGTCATTCCAGTTGCTGAAATTCTAGTGCTTTGGGGATAGTTTGGGAACAGCTCCAAGGGACATGCTTGGGAGGGTGGACCTGGATAGCAGATTGTTTTTAAGAAAACATCCTTCTTCTGAGTGATTTTGTGTAAAAGAAGAAAGAGACCATTGAAATCCATCAAAAATACTTTGTATTTTTTGAAATGGTTTTTAAAGCTTAGGAAAAAATGGACCAGCTGGACTAAGGATCTTAATACACTGCACAGTAGTTATCTGTTTTCTGGGTGACACAGCGGACGTTTATAAATTCCAGAAATGCTGGCCTATGCCAGGTTTGGGTTGTTGAGTTTTTGTTTTGGTGGGGTTTTTTCAGCAATGGCACAGCCTTTTTCTGCTACTCAGAAAGCTGCAGATTTCTGATATTTCCATCAGGAATTACTGTCCCGTAGAGCTTTTATGAATATTTTGTCTTCCCAGTGAATTATTTAAGCTGTGTTTGATTAGTTCAAAAGAAAAAAAGGTTATAACAATAAACATGGTTATCACATTCCCCATTTTTCTGAAAGTAATTAAGACTCTACTGGCGTGAGTTCATACTGTGGTAGCTTATAAATCTTGTGCAGATCCTTAACACTGGTGTCACATACACATTAGTTAAGTCAGAATGAACAGATTAGTTGGGAAGGAGGTTTTTGGTGTAATCAGTATCATGAAGAGACTGTGCCCAAAGAAATGTTCACAGTTTATAGAATTAGCTTAAAATGATCTCCAACATCAGAGCAATCTGGGACACTTTCATTTATGTAAATCATGTTTTATTTAAGTTTTGTTTCAACTTCTACTTTGTATTTCTGTTGTGTTTGAAACAGTTGTAAAACAAGAATTTCTTTGACTTCATTCTGGTCTCTCAGAGGTCAGTGACCAAACTTGGATGAATTTTATTCTGGTCTCTATTAGGCAGGGAACATAACATCTGTGGCTGATCCTGCAAATGATTGTATATGGGTGAGCTCATGACCTGTCATTCTATATATATCCAGAATAGGAAAAAATGTGATTGCATAGCACAAAAGAGCTCCAGCCTTGACTGGGGCCTTCTAGAGTTTTCTGTATTTTCTTTTATTGTTGTTGTTGTTGTTCCTGGAAACAAGTGATTTCAGAAAAACAAGTGATTCCTGGAAACAAGTGATTCAGAAAAATATACAAAAGTACAAGAATACTTTTAGTTCCAGTTGATGCAACCCTGGATATCAGCTTCTGTATTTTATTCAACATGTAAATGGCCAGATTTACCAGCTTGGTGGAATGTAGCAGTACTTGGTCATGGCTAGTGGTTCTACAACTCTTTGGTTCTAGTTAACTAGTTCAGAGTTAACATGTACAGTAACACCCCAGCCTGTTAGTGAATCAAGAGTAACAACTTAATCTAAATGTTGACCAAATTTCTAGATGAATTGCAGTACTATAACTTCTGACAAACTCTAACATTGAAGATACAATCAAATTACAATTGTGGCAAATTAATCACCCATACAGATGTCTAAATTCTAATATCTTGCCATGAAACAGTTCAAATCCTCTGCTGAAATGGGTGCACAGCTCAGTACATAGTCTCTCAGAATCTACTGGTGTATGAAAACTGCTTTTTTGAATTACCTAATTCTCTTTTGTTCTCTGCACTTGTAGGTATTGCGTCACAGAAAAATTTTAATTGATGCAACCTATATGATGTGGCTTTGGATCAGTCACTCACACATTGCATAGAGTCAAAGTCAGAGTGACTATATTTAGCTCAACTCGACACAAGAGGAACCTTCATTCAAAACAAAGGCAAAAAAAAAAACCCCTTACCTGTCAACTGTCAACATTTCCAACACTCATATTTTTTAATAGCAGCATTCACCAAGCCAACATATAAAAGCAATAAAATGAATAGTTAAATACACAATAAATTTTCTATTTCATACGTTAAAAAAAAAGTGTGTTTTCATCATCAATTATGGAGAAATACATATATGATTGGAAACAAAAATGCTGAATTTTGTCTAACGATGATGGGTTTTGCTGGATTTTTAACTTGTAGATTTTTATTTTATCTGAAAAATATTTTTGAAACCTACATAAAAATTCCATTATCACTTTCATTGTTGACTATTCATATTTTGGTAAATAATATACATTTAAATTTCTTGAAAACCATATAGAATATTGTAAGTTATCAGGAGAGTGTCTATCTACTGGTAAAATAATATTGAGTTTGTATTTGAGGCTATTTTTATTAACACACATTTATAAATCTACTTTTTTTAAAAAAAATTCAGGATATGTGGGGATGTTTTTTTTGAGGCTTGAAGTTAGGGAGGGAGTTAAGCTTCTCATTTTTTGGTCCTCTGTGCAATAGATGTCTGCATATGCTTTTTTTTTTATTATGCTGACAATTTTAAAATCAAGATATTTTTAATATACTTTTCTTGAGCTGAAAAACTTATTTTCAAAGTAACTCAAAGAGTCTTAACTGCTCTCTACTCTTTTGATTATTGTATGAGTTCTATTTTTCTTGAGTTTAGGATGATTGAAATGCTGTGTAATGTTTATCTTATTTCATACACTATTTGGCAGGAATGTGTTGGTGTAGTTACTTTCACAAAGTCAAAATCAGCCTCTTACCTTCTCTCCTTCGTGCTTGAATGTGCTCAAAACAGAAACAAGTGAGTGATGAAATTTGGGCCTATGTGCTTGTCTCAATAAACGTCTTTTCAAATCAAAAGACTGCTGAAAAAATTTCACAGCAAGACTGTTTTCCTTTTAGGACAGTCCTCTTGTTAATGAGTCTGTGTCTAAACAATGGCAACATTTCTTTTCTTTGTGTTTTTAATTACATTGCCTAGGTAAGAGCATAATTACTTCAGCATTGTATTTGATTTTCACACAATTTTTTGTAATTGACATTTTAAAAACAAATCATCTTTAGTTTCTTGATGTGAAAAATACTATATATTGACGGATGAGCATGTAATCTGTGTGAAAAATGTTTTGTTAAATCATTAACACTAGGTTGTTTGTCTGTCGAATCAACGACCTTTTGATGGCAACAGAGATTTCACTGTAATAGTTTTTAATATTCTTCTTTTCCCATTAGGGCAAGGAGCACCAGTTTTAAAGCAGCCTCTCTTTCACTTTGATATGAATAGATAAATTGTCAAAGCTGCCAACAAGAATGCTTCCTAACTACAGGGTACGTTGTAAGCAACACTGCATACAGTGTTCGTGCTGGTAAACACAAACTGTGCACAGTTAGTGGTGCAGCTTCGTTCTCATCCTTCAGTTGAATTTAATGAGCTGAACACTGATGAGATTTTTGAGAATTGGGTTAGTGTGTGCTGAGTGGGAGACAGATATGGGATGACATTTTTTCTGAGTTGCCCTTTCCCACCACTTATCAGCAGAGGGGAAGGGATAAGAGTGGAATATGTGCATAGTGTATATTGTTCCAGAGGAAAACGCAGTTCTTCAGAATTAACCCCTTTAAAAATGCTCTATATGGAAAAAGAAATGCAAAATTATATTTAGCCTCGTGATCCATGTTTTTATGAAATTATAAATTGGTTTTAGAAGTATTGCCTGTAGTGTTTCTCATGGGTATTGCACTGTGCCATTACTTAGAAATTGGAGTTGCAATCCCAAGCATGTACCTTAGCACTCTGCGTTGGAAAGGAGCAAGTGTCACATTAATTATGCTCTCTGCTCTGCTTTCCCACTCCTGTCTTGCTTGGGCTTTCTTGCTGGGTTGGAGAGAAAGTTGATTCTTGTCTTGGCCTATTTCAAAGCCATCTGAAAAAACCAAACTAAACCCAGCCAAATGGGTAGTAAATAATATATACAGCCCTTAAACAGAAAATTTAGCAGCTTGCTAGCTGAGGAAGTTGCTCAGGCTCCCATCAGCAACCTGATATAGTAGACTTAGACCTTTTCAGCACTGTCGCGTGTAGAACAGATACTTGGCTTTCAAAATGTAAGTTCTCAGCTATTCTTTGGAGGCCTAAGCTCTTTATACAGTGAGCAGGGAGAATTAGGTCTGTAAGAAGAGAATCCAAACCAGCCATCATGGCTGAGGGACTGAACAGGCATTGAGCCTTTCAGAAGTGCTGAAGCTTGACAAGTTTTTTTCCTGGGACTGGGACTTGCAACCTAATACTTCTACTGTAACCATTCCTCTTTATAGGCACAACTGACTCCATATTTTATTTGAAATGTGGTCATAAAAGAAGGTAACTGTGCTTTCTGTACTGGCCTGCTGGCTGGAGTATCTACTTTGGAAGAGAAGGACTCAGGTTCAGCCTCTTCAGCCTGAACACATCACACATTCACTTGCTTCTGTGGGAAAGGCCTTAACCAGGATGTAGACCTTGTTGAAGTGGAGCTGTGCCAATATGTATTGAAGTGTTTAAGATTTACAGGGCCAGAAAGAAAAGAACAGAAGAAGACAAGTGCCAAGGGTATTTCTTCAACAAGGAAATAATGGGTTTTGCTGTAAACAATTGTTCGATAACATATAAAAATACTGTTTTAGGGAGCAGAGATCCCAGCCAGTTTCTGTAGCTCCTGTATATTTCAAATGCAGTTATCCATCCCTTCTGGGTGAGGATGGTACCAAAACAGGGTGTTCCATTTCTGCAGCTGTAATTGGTAGGAATGATGCATGGCAATATTTTGGCGTTCCCTTGGATGCCGGACTGTGCTTTGCTTTCGTGGCTTTGCTGATGCCATCCTCTTAGCCTGCCTGGCCCTGCAGAGAGCCATGCTGTCTGCAGGTCTTGCCTGCAAATCCCAAAAGCTTTTGTTTGTCACCAAGCTCTGAGGTGTTGGGCACGACCAGCACCCTTTCTGAAATTTGGGGAGTTGAAAAGTGGAGGGTGAAGTAGCTGCAGCCGTTTGGACACGTAGGAGGTGAAGTGGGGTCTGTGAATTGCACTCTGGGACTTAGTACCAATGCTCCACTCAAGTTCTACTTTAGTTGTCTAAGTGCTTTTTTGGACCCAGGCCAACACTTTCCCTGCTGTGCTCCGGGTGACCGGTGTATATTGTCATGGCCCTGCTAGGCATTAAGTAGTTTCTGAGTTTGATATGCTTTGAGTACTTGAAAGTGTTGAAAATTATTTCTGCCATTCAGGGCAATTGATTTGAAGAAGAGATTATCCAGTCCTGCTTTTAGTTTGAGAAATGTTTGTGTGCCAGTTTGTGAATGCTTTACACGACTTGACTGACTGGCTGTGCCCCAGCAGTCTTTACTGATACTGCTTGTATGAATTTAAAAAGTATTTTTATGTCTCAATATTGGCTAAATGAAAATAACCTAGAAAAGGAAGAATCTCTAACTAACATGTGCGTTATTTATGGAGCTCTATGCCAGCTGTTACTAATCTGTTGAGGTGAGTTAGAATAGTAACAATTCTCAGGAAAAGGATGAATTCAAAATTTCAAAATAGAAATTAAATTCAAAATGGAAAAGTTGGAGTGACCTGGTCCCCAGCAAGCCAGTTTTACATCAGGCCATCTCTTAGGGAGATTTGTGGTCATCTTTTAATAAAACAGATGGATTCTGCTACTGTACAAATAGTTATAGAGAACTTTAATTCACAATTACCTAGAATTGAAATCAGCATCACAGAGCTAGTGTTCAGCTGAAAAGGTTTGAGATCATTTGAAAGAAATGGCAACTTAGAAAGGAAATGTCACTTTGAAACAGCATTATTTCCCCATTAATAAATGTCTCTTAATGGGAGAAATATTTTAGTGGTTTTGCATAAGAAGGAGACATGACAGGGTCCAGGGTCAAGTTTAATTTTTTTGAAGTAAAATAGCCATGAGGAGAGTTGCTTTTGCAGAAGATCAGCTGAGAGGCTTATGTACCACAACCCAAACTGCATACTGAGTAGTTAATATTGTTTCAAATAAAAGAACATACTTTTGTTATTAAAACAATAGAGAGTAATAAAAGCCATAGTGCTTTGTAATTTTTCCATTGGTGGATGTTGTTCAGTTGGCTATCCTATTGGAGACTTTGGAGGAATGAGAAAAGTGTAGCCCTACTGATGTTTAGTAATATAAAGCTTAGTTTATGAAGGACTAGTGAAGCCATATCTGTGCAAGTTTCCTTCATTAAGAGATGCAGGAGATATTTGAAATACGAGATCTAATTTAACTTGATCATTAATTATTACTTACATATTTACTACTACAAGTAGGACTACTACTACTACTGTTATTATTATATAAAATTATTAAAATTGTATGTATTATGTAAATACTTTGAAGCATTCTCTATGCTATTGTATTTTGTTGGTACAATGGTCATTATCTTTGTGCTCCATATGTTTCATATAATCAAGATATTTTTGCCTTTATAGACATGATTTAATATATTATGACTTTAATAATAATATAAATATTTATCTATCACATTAATTGTCCTAGTATCTAAAAGTTTCATAAGAAGACTACAGATGAATAAATATAATTACATTTTTTAGTAAGAATGAAGTTTGCAAGCAATGATCATAAAACATAATTCATACATTCATTATACTGGACAAAAATGTTAAGAAGCTGTTTTTATTTTTGTCTAAAAACATTTAGATCCCAGTCTAGTGCTGTGAAATGTTTTATGTGTAGATACTGGATCCATCATCTTTTAAAAGGGCAAAACATTTAGTGTTTCTTTTCAGGTGTAAAAGATTAAAATGTTTCAAAATGGGAGGAACTAAACCCGTATTTGTGTTAAATGTAATCCCAGGGAAGTTGTTGAGTGGAAATACATCTTCAAAATTATTACAGTTGTTGCATGAAGAGAAAACAGTCAGAACATGACAAAAGCCAGGGATTTCTTCTTGAAATTGAGAGGATAGGAATGTAAGCAAAGGGAATGAAATACAGGGAAAATTACTAGTGGTTAAAAGTGAGAGAATTGATTAGAAACAGAATGAAAGAAAGTTGTGTTAGACAACTACAGGCTGGAATGAAAGGTTATAATTTGCAGATCACTTTTGGTGTAAATTTAGAATTAAAAGCATCTTTCCTGTTGTTAGTGCAAAGCACTTGTACAATTAAATAAAATGCCAGTCCCTCAGGGTCAGCTGTAGCTGCATTCGTGACCCAGAGCAGTCTAATGGTGTACAGGTTTAGATACATTTATTTGATGTAAGAATTGTTATTCCAAGGAATTATTTTTATATGCCTCTCAAAATGCAGGTATGTAAGACTACTTGGCAGTGTTTCTTAGGAGTTTTGGTTGAACTCATGTTGTTGAGTCATAGTTTCCCTGCAGTATAAATTTTTACTTTATAAAACATTTGATTAGACACCAAAATTGTTCTTGCCTTAGCACAAACATTAAGAGTTTTATCAGGGCAATGTATATTAGAAAAAATATAAAAGATTTTCTATATAAAAAGTAAATATTGTGATAAATAACAGAAATGGAAAATAAACTCACTTGTAAAGTTAGTTTATAGACCTGTCTAAATAATGAATTATTTCTTTTTCCTGGATTTTTTTTTTTTGAAATTTACGTAACATAGTTTAGCTATATTTCAGCACATCACTTAATTGAATTTATTAATATCTCTGCTTCTGTTTCCCATTAGAACCACAAATAGTTCTCTTAGTCTGATGTGCTGTCAGCCAAGGTCAGCCCACCACAATGATATATCCATCTGAAATTTTATATAGTGATGTCATTAAGATAACACATGATTTGTGTCAGATGCTGTCATCCTTTAAGAAGATGTAGCAAGAGCAGATTTATAAATACATGTGTTAAAGTAGCCACCACAAAGTCCCTTTTCTTCCACCAGATTCTTGCTCAGTAATGTAGCTCTCCCAGAGCTCCAACAGCCCTGGGAGGTGTTAACAGGGCTGTTCATACCTAACCAGCTTTTGTGTGCCCCGCAGCCTGGAGGAGGGTTTGATGAGTAAACTGAATTATTTGTGGGAGAGAATAGATGGATCCCAGGCCTGACCTAGGAAACCTGTGGAAATAAAGCACTATTTCTGAGGGCCTGAGGGAGAGGCAGTGTGATGAAAGTGGAAGAGATGCCATGAAATAAGGTATGAGTAAGTAAGCTGGGAAAACTTCTGTTACTCTGTGTGGTGAGAAGGATTGATAAGGAAGGGATGCCTAACTGAACAAAACATGCCAACAACTTTCAGCAATAATGATCTCCAACAATAACGTACTCCTTCTTTCCCTGCATCCTTTTTTTTGTGTTTCCTTTCCTGTTTCCTCCATTTTTTTTGTATTCTTTCAGGCTGTGAAGACCTGTGGGTGTTCCTGTGGCCCCAGCTACTATTGTGTCTTATTATGTCTGTGTTGATTTTTGCTTGGTTTTTCAATGACTTTGCATAGCCTAAGGCTGAATAACTGAAACTTTTATATAAGTGAAAGAAATTATATTTTAAAACCCTATGATTTTGCCTGAAACACTTTTGATGAAACAAGGCATGAAAATCATTGAAAAAGAACATTTCAAGTGAGACCAACAGAGACAGGTTGTTAAGTACATGCCAACTTTTTATTATTTTTAATAGAATATATTTTGGCTTGAAATTAATATTGGCAGTTCTGAGCTAGAAGAAATAAGATTGATTCATTCCTTTAAAATAATTTTTACTTGAAAATCTCAACATACACATTGTATAGAATATAAATTATATGGCAATGAGTTTAAAGAACGGGTAGATGTTGTACATTCACATAGAACCTGTGGTTTTATTTGTAGTTTGCTCATCTGTATTTTACATGGAATCTTAGCAAAAAGTATTTTAAAATTTCTGACATTTACCTGCAGGAAAGGGCATATTTATAAACTGTGTGAAAATACTCAAGGAGGTTCTGCAGAGGGCTCACTTTAACCCTCATTTCTGCAGAAGACAATTCTGCATGCCTCCTCATTAGCACATGTGTTTGGTTTTTGAAAAACTAAAATTTGTCTATATTATTACCAAAGACCCAGTTTATATAAAACAGGGCCTTCTGGGGAAGGATTCTCAGACCAGTCTTCCAGCAAGATTTAATTCCTCTGAGTTAAACTGCTTATAGGCAATTCTTGCCTGTTATCCTTAAACTACATACTGTCTGTTTAAGTTGACAGGATTTCTGTGCAATTAATGTTGCCTCAAACACTGGCCAAATGAAGTGTTCTAATGGTTTCTATGTTTCCCCTCTCCTGTTCTGGAAAGGGTTTCCTTCTCTTTACGATGCTGGAATGTATCTGGGCATTGCCATATTCCCAGGTAAGTAGGAAGGCCTGGAGATGGGTGGAGATGACTGCAGTGCTGCCTTGTCCCCAGTGTTGCTCATGTCTCCCATCATGAGCTGAATAATTACTGCAAGTCCCTGGACTCGGTATCTATGTCAGTGTCCATGTTTTTTGTGATACTGTTAATTAAGATTCTTACTCTTTTAATGAAACTCTGTAGCAATACTAAGTAGGAAGAAAGATGGAGTTGCTCCTTGACATTTTTTAATTGATTAATCTTGGGTTTAGAAATGTTCTACTTCTCTATTATGAAAACAGTACAATGAAATAAACATTGTAGGAAAGCTGATTCCTATTTCCTTGATCTACACTGAGTAATAAACTATCTTAGTTTTGGATCAAATAAGCCAAATTAATCTGTGTGCCATCTGCAGGTACTTACCTTTCCTTTATACCTCAGGCTAAAAGTCATTCCTCTTTTCTTTGGGTGTTTTAAATCATGAAATCTCAAACTGAAATTCAGTAGTGAATCACTTGTGGTTTTCCAACTCAATCTTGATACAGTAACAGAAAAAGAATTAAATATTTTCTTTAAAAAAGCCCCACCCAAAACTCCATGATACAATGGGTGTATACTTTAAGGTTCTCATATCTAACAAAACACATTTTCATTACACTGATACCTCTGATAATTTGGTATAAAAATTAAAATTTCTGTATTTTATTATGAAATATTAATTCAGATTCACTTTTGAAAATTCTGGATAAATTTCTAGTATTTCATGTTATTTTTGTACTATAATTCCAGAGTTTGAAATTTGACCTAGGAACATTGAATACACAGTGCTGGAAATCTGTAACAGCCAAGCAATGCAGTCTTAGAATGTGGAATAACAACTCCTACAACTGGAGCTGAAGCCTTTCTCTGTAGAAAGTGTGTTTTACCCACTTTCTATGTGTCTGTTTTGCATTTTATTTGGTCTGCTTGTTTCATTAAAAAAAAAAAAAAAAAAAAAAGGTTGAGGGTACTTTTCCCCTGACTTTTTCATTTTCTTTACAGTTTTCTCACAGGCTGGAATTAATCTCTGAACTCATTTATTTTTCTTTTCTTTTTTCTTTCTTCCCGCAACAATTAGCTTTTTTGCAAGAGGCGTGGGGCACATGTCAAGAAATGTAAGCCATGCTGAATTGCCTTCTAGGCATGAATACAGAGAGAAGTCCCAGTAGGTCTAGAATTTAAGGAAGCCTCTGGCTCTTTGCAGCTACCAAAGGTTTCTGTGTTCCTTATGTCTTTCCATAGTGAGGGATAGACACAAGCTCTGCCGTTGTAATCAGCATGATGCCAGATCTGTCACTGTACACCAAGGCCTTGTTGCCAGCAGGGAGGCATTTTCTGCTGGCACTGCAGAGCTGTGGACACTGAAACCTACTTTATCTGCTTTTAGTATTTATTTCTTCTGACCTTTTAGTCTTGTTTTAGCCCCATACACCTGCTCCAAGTGACCCCTCCTTGGGGGCTGGGTGGCACAGCCACTCTGTCTTCTGTCCCCAGGTTACAAGTGCCAAGCATCTGCTTCTGTGCCTAATGTGGTCTTACCACATATGTCTGGATTTGTGGCATTAAAAAAAAAAAAAACCATATAGCAACAGTTGCATATGTTTGGAATGCTGAATTTTTATTTGTTAAAAGCATGCCAAAATAAAAGAATCTGAAAAGCACAGATGATTTTCCTTCATTTGAAAATGCATTTAAATTTGAGCCATCAATAACAAAATGCTGAAAGTAGAGGCAGGTGCCAAACATCTTTGCACCTATATTCTGGTTGGTCAATGCTATATTTAGAATGAAACTGCATTAATTAATCTTTTAAAATGTTATTTTCTATCATATACATTTATGAAAATGTATCAACAAATTTGTACTTGTTCAACAAATCAACTAATTTTTTATCTTGCTTTATCAAGCTTTTTAGTTTTTTTTTTTCTTACTTGGCATGCTGCTCCTTCAGTTCAAATACCCCGAGTCTTACATTCTTGCTCTATGACTATTACTGTGAAAATGAAATAACTTATAAGATTCTATGGGATTCTTTGAGCAAGCAAACTACCATAAAGCCTCTCTCTGTTTTGTTTCAGCTGCCATTATTAGTACTTTGTTTTACACTTTTAGGCATGTTCCTAAATAATGAATAACTGCCAAATTACCACAGCACATTTGATGTGAATGAGTCATCAGCCTTAAATTAAAAACCAAAGTGTGATGACCTTTCTGTTCTGCATGTCATAATTGCCATCAAGTGATGGGTCTGAAACCTCCCATCAGTCATTAGCACCTTGAGTGGACAGCAGTCATATTTTTGTCTAGTCCTTAAGGTCTATTGTTTTAGGGAATCCAACCAGTAATAGCTTGGATTAAAAAGGGCAAATTAAAGGAAAATGCATCATCAGCATGCTAAGCAAACAAAAGACCTATAGCCTCTGTGTCTGGAAAGGCAGACCATTATTGGACTATTATTGTCCATATTTGTGTGCATATTTATGTTTATTATCTGATGTTTCTAACTGAAAAGAGTTTTGTCTTTATCTCTTGGAACTTAACTGAGATGTAATCATAACTTTTCTGATTCTGGAAAGTAGGTTAAATATCCACTCTCATCATTAAAAAAAAAAAAAAAAAAAGTAGATAAAGACAACAAATGAGCTCTGGAGTTCCATGGTTAATTTAGTGTTAATTGGAGTTCTTAGTTAATTTAGTTACTGATGACGGTACCAGGTAACTGATATTACTCAACCTGCCTGTTTAATGAGATAAGTTTGTTCAACAATGCATTTACCAACAATGGAGATGAAAATAAGTTTTGATTATATATATGCCATCAGAGTACAGCAAGTTACTGGCTCCTGTACAGATGGGTACCTTTGAAATGTCTTCAAAACACATTTTGCCAGTATCAACTTAATTCTTGTTTCTTGTATTCAGGAATGCCAGCCCTGACTGTTGCTGTCATGATGGCAGAATAGGTGCTAACTGTTGTCTTCCATCACTGGCTATGCCTCTTTCCTACTGCATTGACCATAATCTTTTCTTCTGCATTCATTTCTTGGGCAAAGATGACACTTATTTAGCTGTAATATTTCACATGAGAAAGAAGTGGAAGATGTGACCTTATTTTATTTTTTTTTTGGTCTGTTGTTGCTGTTACATAGTAGTATGCAAAATGTGGAAAGTCAGTCATATTTCATTGGTATTTGGCATCTGCTCAACAACTGATTGCTCTTCTCAGAGCTTTTTTGGAAAGTTTGCAGCACCATAATGACAGCTTTCTAAACACAGATGTCCTCTTGGTACAACCTATAATTTTTTATGAAAGATGTATCGATGTCAGGAACTTGAACAAAGTAGTGGAATTAGTTGAATATTCTTGTTATGAATATGTATTCAAAATATCTACAGTACTTATATTGTAAGTTGGAGGAAGAATATGCAATGTCTGAAGGCAAAGATATTGGTACAAAATATCAGAATATAGTTTAAGATAAAGTGATTCCTTTGTTAATGGACTGTCTATACTTCAGTGAACTTTCCCCCACTATGTTCTATACTGCATAAGTGCACACAGTGACCTTGAAGCATCAGGAATCTCAGGAATACATTTAAACAATCAGTGATTCGGCCACGGAAGATGTCTAATAGCTGAGAGACCTGGAGTAGTTACTAAATGTTCTTGTGATGTCCCATTAGTAGGCTGTTCCTCTTGTTTCATTTACCTCTCAGCTAAGCCAACAGGAAGTGAATACTTCAAACACAAATTCCCCCTCCTCAAGTCAGGTATTTTTCTTAAGGTTTCTCTTAAGAAAGTAAAAGTCAGTTGAAAGCTTAATCTGTAAGTTGATAAACTTCCAGCAGCTTGTGGTTCTTAGTAAAGGAATCCTTGATTGTATTTACCTGTGGGCCTATTATTTGCAAATATCTACAAATAAGAAGACAGTGCTTAATGGCTGTTTTATGTAATTATGGAAGTTCAGACTGGCAGGTGAAAATCAAAGTCTCCTCTGTAACCATTTGAGATTGTTTTTTAATGATAACACAGTCCATTCTATCTTGTTCTTCTACCTATTTAGGTCAAGTTAAGATCAAAGTACCCTGCAGGAAGTTTATCTAGCAACTCTAATGATATTAGGGCAAATACAGCTCAATAAATATTGTCCCATTTTGATTTTGTGCAGCTCTTCAGCCTGGATAGAAGTGCTGCAGTTTTTATGACTATAGCTAACTTCATGTAGCTTCCTTCTATCTGTACTTGTACATGGCACTTGGTTTTGATTTATTTTCAGGTCTATACTCCCACACCACTAATGATACGTCATTCAGATTCACAACAGATACTTTAAAGTTAGAATGCAGCATCAGAAATGATGGAAAATCATAACTGTTAGTTAGAAAATGCTTTCTTTTTGGACTTCAACTGGGTCATGCTGTGGTCATTCAATATTATGATACTGGGGTTCTTTTCCTTCTCTCTTGCTTTTGGTTGATGATAAAATCACTTGTCTGGTATATGTGCACGTGTGTGGTCCAGCCTGGGCTGCTCTTTGGCTTGTCTTGGATCATGACCTTTTGCCAAACCCCAGCAGTAGCTCTTGGGAAAAATGTAAACATACAACCAAATTTACTCTGGGTTCTTTATTTAGCTCAGTGCAAGTTAATTCTAATTGCCATAAGGCTTCAATATGACAAACTTTTTCCTAAATCAGAAAATGGGAGAAGCTAGTTTAATATTTTAATTATAGTAATTTAGCAAAAAATACAAGTGGGTGGGAAGCAAATGGGATCTCCTAATGCAGAAGTACAAATTTTAAGTGTTTAACAGTTGTGATAATTTTATTTATTAATTTTAATCATGGAAGTGTTCAAGGATCACAAGGAAGAAAACACCTATTTTGTTAGGCCAGAATGATATGGAAACATTATGCAATAATAGTAATTACTAAGAAAGTGCCAGAATTGTGGGCAGTGTAATCATCTACAATTTTCTGAGAATATTTTTACAAAAACGACCTACCTATTTTAAGTGTAATTTCCAAAATAAGGAGACCAGATGTCTTGCTTATGACCGTGTAAGTGATGGACACTTTTCCATGTAATGGTCTACCTTCTACTAACATTAAATGACCTTTTTTTTCCCTGTAGGTGATAGTTGAGGGTTATGCTGGTTTTTCCCTATGTGGTTACAAGTTATGGGGAAACAGGGCAGAGTTTCCATAAACTAGAACACAGAAGATTTCAGTAAATGGAAGGCCTTTTGTCTGCTGGGTTATTTTGACTGTCATTAAAATTCACCTGACAACTTTCCACTTACCCTGACTATTTTATATTTGTTCTGAGCTGTTACCACAATTGGCTACAAGAGCTGATCACTTTGCCTGATTGCAACTTGCAGAACATTTAGATGAGCTGGCAGTTAACACAGAATGTATGTAATTCATATAAAGATTAATTATTAAAACTGGCATTTTCCAAGCCTAAAATGCACTTATTTGCATATGTACTGTGCCTCTTGAGTTGTTTACAAATGTGTAAACACTTCAGTGTAAAGCTTGAGATAGGTTTTTGCTTTGTCTTATGAGTTATAAGAATATGGCTGTTCCATCCCGAAAATGCTATTCTTTCAGTCTTTTTTATGTGGATTGAATTCTGCAAGTTAAAGAGCATCTTTGACCTGAGTAGTTACATATTTAACATACTGTACAAGGAAAAGGAGTAGACACAAATGTTTAGTATTGAATATTTGAATGTTAAAAAAAAAGAGGCTTTGACTCACCCACAGAACAAAAACCCTAAAACATCAAAGGAATAAACACTCGTGTAGATTAATTTTTTGCCAAACAAAAGACTCGTCCTTGCAAATTGACTCTGGAGAAGAGAGTGCAAAACTTTTGTTTAAACAGTTTTATTTATGATAAGGTGTGGAAAACTCATAGTTAAAGAAGTGGTCAGAACTTCTTGAGCAAATGAAGACAAAGAAAGATAAATATAGTAGCTACTGCTGATATCAGGGAACTAACATGAAAATGTTTGACCACAAAACATTAAAAAAACTCCCTAAAGCTTCTTCCAATTCTTAAATGCTTCTTAAAGTCTGTTAGTGTTGCAGGCTGTAAGCTGAACTTGACTCAAAGAGTCCAACTCAGATCTTAGGTAGGGACAAATCACTCATCAACATCATCTCCATAATGGAATGGGTGCAAGACACAAATTTTTGTATTCAACTGTATTCAAGAAGTATTCAAGAGATGTGCAAAAATGACTAGAAAAGTGCAGAAATACTTATTTATGATTTTGAATTTGAAAATAAAATATAGCCTTCTGTGAAATACACATTTGGGATGAAATCTTGCCCTATTCAGGCCAAACATAGGTAGTGGACTCAAGATTTCATCTAGTGTGCATTTTATCTGCAGTAAAATAAAAAGTCATAAATAATATTATTCCTGTGGCTGTTGATCTATCCATGCTTTGGCAGAGTCAAGCAGTGTATATGCTGAATTTCTGGAAGTGTCCAGCCTGAGAAACAGCACTGAAATTAGTGAGCACCAGTTGCTCCCTATGAATTGCAAATTATCAGAAGATGAACACTGCCTACAAGAATTTACAGAATTTGTCTCCTAGGCCTGCTTATCTAGTTGCACTGAATGCACTTCCTCAGGGTTCACATCACAAAAGTCTTGGGGACATTTCAGTAGTAAATCTCTGTGAGGACGGAGCTGAGAGCAGTGTCATGGCCCCAAGCTCTTGTCAAGAGCAGACGAGATTACTAATGGCAGTGAAATATTCTTTATCTGTAAAACAGCCAATCCTCTGGATTGTCAGCAAGTGCAAAATGAAGCACCAATCTGCCAAACAGGAGAAACTGCCTGTATTTCAGAACAGAAACCTGACCTGTCTGTTTGTCTCACATGCCAACTGCTTTGCTTGCACTAGGTGGAAACGAGAAATTTATTAAGTGTAAAGTGCACAGTACAATGAATAAGCAAGCTAAAAGGCTCTTGCTTTGCTGACTAATTTCATTCACTCATTGATTAAAACATTTTTTCCTGGGGCAAGAATGGCTGGTAAGCTTGTTTTGAAAAGTATAAATAGGAAAAGAAGAATTAAAACAAACAGATTTTTTTTAAACATCCAATCTTAACCATTTCACTTGGAAAAATATGTTTTTTATAAACTGTGGATGATGTACTGGTTTTGATGCTACTAGTTAAATTTTTAGTTTTAGCTAAGACAGATAAAGGTTAGAATTGCATTTCATTTCACACTCCACATGTGTAACAGTGGTAAAGTAGGTAAAATGATAATTAACTGCTCCTCCTATTATGTCTCTCTAGAGATCTGAAGAATAATTTGATCAGCACAATTGAGCCAGGGGCCTTCTATGGGCTTTCAGAACTGAAGCGCCTGTAAGTATTAATTCCATTTGAATTATTCTGAAAATTGTGTTTGTATCGACATTTCTATCCTTGGGCAACTCAAATATGCCACCAAGCAATAATCAAATAAGGGCACTGGCTGTAAAATAAAAATCACACACGCTGCTTTTTACATTTGCCATGCCTTTTTTTCCTTCTTTCCCTTCTTTCTTCCATTTCCTGTTCTTTTTTACCTGTTCCCATTTAAAATAATCATTTTACTCTCCAGTAAGTGTCCCAACAAATACACCCACAAAGGTAAAAAACATGCCTAATTAATGACTAAGCAGATGATATATCACTATAGACATTAATCAGAAATAACACACAACAGTTCAGATGTGTGTGAACAATGGTTTGTGCTACACTGTTTTGTTTTGTTTTTTTTTTTTACTTTTATCACAAATCAGCCCTATCAAATACATTATTAGAAAGGAAACTTCGTCATAGTGTAGAATTTGTCTACCAATTTCCATACATCAACCTTTACTTTGCTTGATATTTTTTATTTCCATCATGTTTTTTAAAGGAAACAAGATCTTACACAGTATATTCCCTGTCCATCATTCTTACAATTCTGTCTTGGAAAAGGTTCTCATAGTACTTTTGGAAGCACTGGCTGAATTTTAAACTACATTTCAGAGGGCAAAAATATCTAAGTTTGTAGGATTCTACAGCTGGGCATTTTTCTTTTAATTAACAAGGACTACAGATACTCCTTAGTTGTACTCAGCCTAAGGAAAAGAGAGATGAGCCCTTTTTTAATTATAATTTTCCAAGTGACAGCTTCCAAATGTCCATGCACTGGCTAACTAGGCCATCAGCACATGCCAGGCATTTTCCTAGTCATCATGTATCCTGTCTTATGAGAAAACCTATGAGAAAACAGGGATTATTTTAGTGGGATGGGAAGATTTAGATGAGAAGGAGAAGGTTTGCAAATCCACAGAAAAATAATTTTACAAATCCTCTGCTTTTCTGCTGTGTGGCAGTCTCGAACCACGGTGTGCTGGGAGCACTGCAGAAGTTTCTCTCTCTGATCATGCTGTAGCTGTGTTTTCTAATACCAGCCTCTCAGTTTCAGTGTGTTTGGGGAGAGAGCCAGTTGCATAATAATGATGAAGTCAGAGTAGCATACAGATTTTTAACACAAATAAGAGCATTAGGTTTGAAGCTTTCTTGCTGGCTCTGTGTACAGGGGTAACAGTAGAATGCAACAATAAAAATGAGCGCTAATTGTTGCTTTGGCCGCGCACTCTAATAACACAACCCTGACCTCTTGTGGGAAAACCAGGAAACCTGTGCAAATCATGGGCTGTTCATCCACAGTCTGCACAGGTGGAGCCCTAAGGTCAGCCAGGAGATTGGAATAAAGGGAGGGAAACCCATCAGGCATTGAACAAGAGAGAAGAAAAGACTCTTTGGCACAGTAGAATTGGCAATGTTGAGTTTTGTCATGCCAAATCTCAAAAAACCCCGTTGCTGATATGAACAAGTAACACTGGGAGCAATCTAGAGACAGAGAATTGTTTAATTGCTGGACTACCACTTTTGATACAAATCTGTGTATTTCCATGGTATACAACAAAATATCTTCCCTCCTTCCGTGTGCAATTTTTGGGAAGGAGACAGAAGAGCAAAAGGAATAAATAGTGTAAACTCCTCTTGAATACTGAATACAGTAATTACTTTAAGACTATACATTCACATCTTTTTATTTCCTGTGTAAAATATAAATGATGCTGAGAAAAGCAGAAGCTGATGTCATGTGGGCAACTGCAAGAGAAATGCCTATGGCAAGTCAGACAGACAAACCACAGGCTGTCAGAATGTTTTCTGTGAATGATTTGGAGAACGGTTATAATTAGTATTTGAATGACAAACTGAATTTTTTTGAGAGTTTACTCAAAAAGGTACACACAAAATTAATGGAAATTGAAAATTTATAAATCACTAAAATTACGGCATTTGGTTACTCAACACAGAAGAGTTCTTTTCTCTAACATCAACTTTGTGAATCAGCATTAGTAAGTTAAATGTTTAATTCCTGAAAAGGAGCACCAGCTTTGTACATTATGAACTGAACTGTGTTTATCTAGCAGATATTAGTGTGGGGAAATTTGTAGCAAGTTGCCTTTTCTTTTTGCTAATTTTTTTTTTTTTGAAAACATGTTTTACAATACAGAAATTTCAGTCACTGCTATATAACTTCTTATGAAAATAAAACTTATTGAAGTAAACTTTGAGAAAATAGTGTTTATTCTTTCATTTTGGTAAAAAAAAGATTTTAGTGTGTGCCTGTCTTAAAGAAATATGCACCCGTATTGATTAATATAGACAAAATCAGCTTCTGTAACCCAGATTGTGACCCACATTGTGATGCAATTCTTCCATATGTGTTCAGACTTTGCCTAGACAAAAGTAAACCATTACCCAACCTAGAGTTCTGGGTAGGTTCTTTTTTATGTCTTCTAATAGAAAGATATGTAGGTGAATATATATATGTATTTGTCTTAAACTTGCACTTTTAGATTTCCTATGTAGCTTTTAGTAGGAGAATGTAAAGAATAACACTAACATGAAGTTAATGCACTATATTGTATCCTCAGTATTATCTCAGCTGTTCCCTACTTAATATCCTTGACAAGCATTTAAGAATGCATTTAAGAATTTCCATTATATTTTCATTCTAATGTGAAGTTTCATCATATACTTGCACAACAATATATTCTTTGTCTGATAGAAGATGACTTCGTAGTGAACTCTAAAGAAATTGCCTTCATTTTCCAGCTAATTGAATGTGTTCCCATGAAAGCAGTAACTGGATTTTTCAAAGTGCAACCTTTAGTCTTCCATTTGATTACTTTAGTGTTCTCATGTATCTGTAGAAAAAAATGGAATCTGCACAATGTAGTAAAGGAATCAGAAAATTACCTCTAATTCTAAAACACAAAATACATTCAGATAAATTTTAACATTTTTCTTGGCTGTATGATCACTTAAAATCCTTACGTAATTGCAATTATTTTTTAAAAAACGTTCTTGTTGAGAAGGAAAATTTGGGTCAAGGTTGAAAACCAAATACATAAAAATCAAACTCTAATCTACCAAGGGGCATTATTCATGTTTTTACCACAATATGGTTGCTTACACCTGTCTTTGTATCCTTCCTGTAAGCGTCCTGTACACTATATTGAATGTATGGCTTATACAATACAAGAAAATATTTCTTCACTTTCTGCAGGCAAAAGTTATGGAATATAATGCCTTTTACTGTTTGTGCTCTCAGAAAGCCACAGTATTGCTCTTAAAAGAGCTTGCCAAGTCTTATCAAAACTGACCTCACTAGCTCCAAAATTAATTGCCTTCTGGTTTCTGTGATTTCAGCAAGAAAGGCTGCAAGACAGGCTGCTGCTAATGAGATGAAACATGAGTAAACAGTAAAAAAAAAGGCAGTTTTGGCTGAATATTGCATGGAACATGCAATGCATAGTATTCTTCCTAACTTAAAAACTGCAGGTGCTAATAACTCAGATCAGGAAAATTCTGTATATTTGTAATATTATTTTGCTTTTATTTAGTACATAATTATAAAACCCCATTTTAATGTAATTAGAAGTCATTCCACAGTATGATTTGTGGAATATTGCTCAATAATGTTAACATAAAAGCTATTTATTCTATTTAATTCAGTTATGTTACATTATGGGAAAAGGTTTTATTTTTCGTTTGTCTCTAACTCCTTAAGTATTAAAAATATAGATGTTTTGTGTGATTATGTAGGTATGTCTATAAATAAGACAGGCTCAATATTTCATGGGATTTTTGTTTGTTTCAGGGATCTTTCAAATAACAGGATTGGTTGCCTAACACCAGAAATGTTTGTTGGACTCAATAATCTTCACAAACTGTGAGTATAACACCAGTTTTGTTTTAAACAGAAGAAATCTCAACTGTCACATGACTGACCTGAGTATTGTTGGCAGGAAAATTACATTTTAAGGAAGTAGTAGGTTTTGTATTAAAAGGCCCCTGTCCTGAGCCTTTGATTGTGATGAGTTGATATTTTAAATATGTTTTCTCTATTTCAATTGTAAAATCTATCAGACATGTAAAGAATTAAATTTCATTTCCCCCTTAAAAAGAGGCCAAACATGAAATTTCTGTTTGCATTTCTAAGAAACAGCTAAAGTAAGTTGGCTGTAAATTTCCTGGCTCGGAAAGAGAAAATTCATAGGAAGAATCCTGTTTTAAATGGACATTTGGCTGAGCCCAGGAGGGCCCTGTATCTTAATTCAGATCTGTCTTCATTCCTGAATGAGAAATAAATTCCTATATGGCATCCTTTAGTACAGTCATTCCTACAGTGTGTGACAAATCTCATACTTTCTTTTCATCCTCTCCAGCCAGTTAGGGCATTTCCTTGGACAAACAGGGAAATCTTTCTATAAAGATATGCCAGGAGGTCAAGATAACACCAGGTAAAAGGCTGAAGTCTGGCACACTTACAGATCCCATTAATGAGAGTAACTATGCCAGGTCTTCTCTGATGAAAACAAATGAGAACAGATGATGGGAAGAGCCTTGATAGCACGTAATGAGCAGGTGCAACCTGCCCCTCTTTTTACTCATCTCAGATGATGTGCCAAATTAGGCAGGCCCAACTCACTTGTTGAGGGTTTTTTATCTCTGCTTTTGTTGTGCATAGTGAAGATGACTGTGACTATAAAGCCAGATTACCTTACAGGAAGTTAAGTTTAATTCAAAATGGTGAAGTCACGTTATTAAATGGAATAATTTCCAGTTGCTAGGAACAGACTCAATAGAAACTGTTACAATCCATGCTCTCTCAGAAAGATCTGAAATTTCCATTCACAAATCTGTAAGACCCCATCTTAAAAGTGATTTAGAAGTTCAGTACAAAACATCAGTCTCTTGGTGGCAAAGAACAGAAATTCATTCCCAGAGAGTGCACAGCAGTTGGTCTGTGACAGTGTTTGGCTGTACTATCCCTTTTCTCTGAAGCCCAGGAAAGAACGTGGCAGTGTATCTCCACACCCTTCACCAGTGCCAGAGATGCTGAGAAAAGGCACAATGTACAGGCTGGCTGCCTGTGGTTACTGGGCTGATCAAACCACACCATTACAGTTTCCTTTTGAAAAAGATTTGCTACATACCTGCTATTTCTGGTAGCCCAAGTATCTGTCCCAGCATTGGCAGTTTTCTTCTGAGCTTTAAGGACCAGAGTAAGACTCACCAGTTCCCTCTACACAGTCATTAACTTTGTATTTTCTTGCATCTAGTCTTTTTGTGAGTCTAACTTTCATTTTGAAATGGCTGTGTATCCAGAGCTTGCTGTATCATTTTCCTTCTGAGGCCCCAGTTTATAGCAGAAATTTGGATAAGACATTTCTTAAGTGTAGCTCCCAAGTACAGTCTAGTAATTGTACTTTCACTTTGAATTTTCACTTTGAATAATGTTATTCAATGAATTACAAGTCCTTTCACGTTTAAGAAGGTTCATCTCTTCTTGTTCTCTTAATGTTGACCAAACTTTGGTTTTGTTATTGCCAGATTTCATGTTCACGTTCTCTTAATGCTGTGGGGCAGAGTTGAAAGCTCTAAATGCAACCACTCAGAAGATCATTTCTGCAGAGCATCAGTAATGTCTTACTCCCTTCCCTTCCATCCTGCCCATTATCTTACTTTGTTTTACAGTAAATGCACTTAACACCAGGTCTTTCACGCCTTTATGGATATGACTTCCATGCTTCAGTGAAAAAATTATGATTCTGTTAACTGGAGACCTCTTAGTCTGGCCTCTTTCTATTTTATAAGTGAGTTTTGAAAGAAAGAAAAATAGAAAAAAAATGTTGGCAAATCAGAAATTGGTAAAAAATCAATATGTGGCTATAGATGGTATATCATGTAGTCATATAAAGAGATCTTTGATCTTAAAAGTCATAGTAATGTGATATATTTAGGCTATATATAATACCTACTCTTTAATAATCTCTTAGTTATAATAGAGTAGTATTGTTGAAGTATCTTTTGCACCATGGCTTACCATACTTTCCAAATTTTAAATTCCTTCTGTCACTTTGCGAAGCTTTTCCTGTTATCTTCTCTCCAGTTCTTTTGATCTTTTAAAAATTTGAATTATTTTTTCAAGATTTAAGATTTGGTTGTTAATCCATTTAGTCTATCTTCCATTTTTCTTATTTGGGTTTTAAATTGCCTTTCTACTACTGACCTAATAAATAGGTCCATTCTGCATTGTAGTCTATGTGTTTTATTAATTACTTCATTTGTTTTATTAGTAGTAGTATTTCAAAAGTCTGTCCTTTGGAAATTAGAAGCTTAGTAATATTTTAGTCTACCTTATCCTTTCATCTGAAATGAATAATTTCATGATAGCTATGTCAAAAAGCTACAGCTGCCTTGCAGGGATTGTCCTCCTTACTAAACCAAAGTCAAGGGTACCACCACTCTTGTTGGGTCACTGAATACTTTGTAAAGAAATGCAGCCACAGTCCCACTCAAGAGGAACTGTCCCCTGCCATTCAGAGTAGCACGCATTCCTCAATCTCAGAAATCTCATATAATGTCCCAATGCTGATAGTAATTACTTGAACTGAGATCTCAATTTGCCTGTGGAGTAAGTAGTCATTGTTAGTGGACTGCAAGCTGATGCTGCCTGGTACTTTTCTAACACTGTAGCTTTATTTGCCTTGGAAGTTTATGAAGAACCATACTTTTTAAAGATGTTTAAAAGACAGTAGGTCACCTTTCTGTTCCTAGTGATACCTCTGAATTGTGTTTACTTGCCATTTGAGGGGTATGAGAAAGCTGTTCTCTGGAAAGGTTATGGAGAAGCATTTACTCAGTGCAGCATCAGTGTTTGTAACAAGGAAAAGATGACAAGTTCTTAAACATGGAACTGGTTTCATAGCCATTTACTGAAAGAGACATATAATGATGTATAGATATGTGTTGATTTATGTAGTTGTTGATTTGGTAATTAGAGCTCTCCCGTGTTATTTTAGCAGAGCTCAAGTACAGAAGCATCTTTGCAGGCTGTTATCAAAACCAGTAGGGAGAGCCATGAGTCCACTGGAAGGAGCAAAGGACATAAATCTTTTTATGTGCCTTCTGTGAAGTACAAATGTGGGATTTTCTTGTACTGTTTACAAGCACAAATGCCAGGTGAAACAAAATAACACGGTGTGTTTCATTCAATCTTGTAAATCTAATTCAGTTTGAAAAAAAAATGGAGTTAGAGCTGAAAAATCAGCTCTAGGCCCAAACTAACACTGTATGGCTTAGCCCAATGAGGTGATGCATGAATCTGAACTGAGTACAGTAAAGGCATGTTCAAATACTTCACTTAAAGGATGAGGATTGCCTGGGCTTTCAGGAATAATGCAGACACTCTTCAGTGGGCTAAGTGGTTTTGTGCAATCTAGTTTAGAATAGGGCAACCTACAGAATTCTTGATTAAACAAAATGTGAATTAGTAGTATCATCTGGTATTGTTTTTAAACAGGCAGACACAGAAACCACAAGCAATGGTCAGCCTCTTGATGTAGAGAAGACTTTTACTCTATTGCAGTCAGGATGTGTATGTCAGGGAATAAAAATTGAATTTGAAGTTACTAATGAAATCTTAAATTTCATACAGCCCTGAAATTACTGCAGCCAGTGACTTCTGATTATGTCCCTTGAGATTGATCTAATTTTTACACCCTCTTGGATTTGATGATTTTTACTCTGCAAAATGATTTCAAAATGCTTTCATGTCATAGGACAGATGCAGCTGGCAGTGCCTCAGTATGAGAGTAGATTTATTGCATCTTCTAAGATACTAGTTTACCTCTTTTGGCTAATACAGTACCCTTTGGCTGTGTTTATGCTGGGGTGAGGTGCATGTATTCTAACTAGGAGTGACATAATTGAATACAACAAATCTTCCAAATCTCCTTTGGACCCAATGTTTCAGTAATTTGTTCCAGAATTAAGTATGCAAATATATTTCTGCCAGGTAATGGAGCTGCTATCTACATTAGTTCTGTTTATATTTAATCTAAGTATTAAGAACTATGGAATACTGGGATGATGCCACTGTCCTGATATACCATACTTCATTTATTTAGTCCCTCATAAATTATCTTTTCAGGTTTCAAAATGTTGCAGCCTGAAATCTGTTTCAACAAGTAGCTACTGCTGGATCTTCCCTTTGGAGGCTCAAACCCAAACTTTATCATTGCTTCCAATTGTTTGATTAAACTTTATCTGATTTACTCTTCATCCTGCCTCTGAATCATCATCAGCAGTTAGCTTTGTGATAATATTCTGCTGCAAAATCTTGTGTGACTTGATGTCATTGCACCAACTAATCACTTTGTATGGTGCCAGAAATCAAATAAAAAACACTAACACAGTTAATCAGCCCCCATTTCAGCAAATAAGGAAATAAAGAATGTAACCTGCCCTCTCTGTATTTCTCTTGTCATTTTTTACACCTCCTATCTCACTTTTCTTTTTCTTTTTCTTTTTCTTTTTCTTTTTCTTTTTCTTTTTCTTTTTCTTTTTCTTTTTCTTTTTCTTTTTCTTTTTCTTTTTCTTTTTCTTTTTCTTTTTCATAGATCAATCTGTTACCGTTACATTCGACTTTTGCTTTTTAATGCTGTTCTTAGGAGGGAAGCATTCTTCATATTCATATACTTCTGCTTCTATCTATATTCTGCCTTTGGCACATGTTACTCTTTTTGGCTGTTTTGTGGCATTTGTCATTTATATTGAAACTTTTGGCACAACTGCTTTATTAATTTCTGTAAAAGCACAAGTATTGGTATATGAAAAATCAAGCTTAGGACTTTGTAAGTAAGACTGAAATGTTTTACCTCTGATAAAAATGAAAGCACATCTTTCTATTAATGGAGTGAGTTAATGGCATAGTAAGTGCTATGAGCTTTGGAGTGCATTAATTTGTTATATTTGAAATATTTGCAAACGAGATGTTACAGACATTTTTAGAATAAATACCCTTTTAAATCAAGCTAGAGTGGGGTTTTAGGATATCTGAAATGGAGGAATTTTACAACACTATATACTTGACAATATTTTAATATATAATGTAAATTACGGGCACTGACAAACCAGGTATTTACAGAGTGCTGCATCAGCTCAGAAATACATGAGTTATTTAGGTGATTTGAGAAGATTTCTGAGATTTTTGTTAAAGAACAATCTATTTCCACTGGTGGATATCCAAATATTGTAATTATGTTTCTTTGGACACAGAAGTATATTGCTTTTTAATTTACACTCTGTGAACATGATCTTAGTTTGCTAATTATTAGTAGTAATATGGAAACTTCAAACCAGGTCATTGCAAGAAGGGTATGAAAAGTTGAATGGTTGGATTTCTGCTGATGTCACTGTCAGGAACACAATTATTCCAGCACTTGATAAAAAGTAATTTATAGGAATTCTACATTCTTCTGTAAATGGAACACAAGTCAGGAATTTTTAGGTTAGCATGGTGTTGATCAGTTCTGGCTCGATATCTTGTATCAATTAGGACCTAAAAGCTCATGGATTCAGTCCACATCAAATGAGCACCTCTGGCAGGTGCTCAGGTACATCTGCTGAATCCTGCTACGTACACTGTGCAAGTGACTTGCAGTTTGTCCCCAGTTCCTAAAATATTGACCAGACATAAAACTTTCTTTCAGTCCAAATGGAATTACCAAACTTCAGTCTTAATGCTCTGTTCGTTCTGCCATATGAAGCCTGGCAAGCTGTTCAAGGGAGAGGCTGGGGTTTGCATCAGATTGGAAAACTTCCTGTACTACAGGGGGCAAGGCTAAGGACAGGACTGGGCAGACTTTCCCCATCCATCAGTTCAGGACTTACTGACTGTCCTCTGTCAGTAAATTTATACTCATGTAACTGCTTTCATATTGCTGGAACCACTTCTGATTTACTTCAGTGCAAATATCAGGGTTAACAGTATCTGGTCTTTTTAATGTCTCAGTTTACTGAGCTGCTGCAGCATATGCCTTGTTCAGGCCTTACATCCAAAAAAAATATTGATAGGTCCATCTAATTTTAAGTAAAGAGGTTAAATGTGTCTGTGAAATGCTCAGTATTTTTAGTTTCCTGTTGACAAATCCAAAATATTAAAGGTAGAGAAATATATCTACAAGCAAATATTCATTTCCACCTTCAGACATATCCACACTTGAAGAGGTACTTGAAAGTTCTTCCAAGAGCTTTGTACCACAACTGTATAAAGGTGCACTGTTTAATAAAATCTTAAAAATTAGTTCAGTTATATCAGCACATCTCATCATCACTCAATAATTTCATTTTATGTTGCTGAACCAGTTTTTTTTTATACTCTATTACCAGAATTTTGTTTTAAACTACTAAGAAATTTAAAAGTGTTCAGTATATACAAAAATGAAATTAGTTATTGCTTCAAGAGTGTCTTAAACTAATTTATAAATTAGCAACATTTTCTCTTCTTACTTGAATCCGTTGATCCACAGATTTCTGGGCAGGTTTCAGTAGACAGCAGGGTTCTCAAGTTTTGTCTTTCTTCCTTTGATTCCTTACCTGGTTCAGATCTCTTGCAGCTTGATAGATCCCTCACTGCGAGCGCACTGCTCGTGATCTGAATGTCACTCTTCAGTTTAGCTTACATTCTTTACTTTGTAGACAAAAGAGAAGTAAAATTAATAGTTATAACAACATCCTTTTTAAAGAAAAAGTAATAAAACCATTTTCTTTGCCAATCTACTATTTTTTTTTCTTATATCTGCAACATATCTCCAGTGAAGGGCTCTGAAATTTTCCTGATAACTGAATTTTTGTAACCAACTTTGAATTCAAACACAAAGTGTTCAGGCACTGGAAAGAAAGGAATATATATCAGTATTTCATAAGTAGGTAATTCATATGCTCTGAAATTTTAATCTTGGATATGTACTAATTTTTAAGTTTATGGGTATGGAAAAAGATATTATTACTTGACAATTAAGCATTTAATTTTTGTACTACTAAGGCACTGGCAGAGCAATACTGTTAAACTATGTAAAAGTGAATTGCCTCTGTTTGCAAGTATTCAGCCTGAGCCATTCAGCCATCAAGACAAGAAAGAGTAGAGCAGTAATTAAAATGGAAATGACCTAATTTAAGATGGGAAAAATTTGTGTGTTTAAAGTCCTTTGTAATAAAGCTATTTGTGTAGTCACTTTGAAAACTCATTACTGTTTTAAGGAATTGCTTCAATTCTTTGGAACATTACTAAATTGAGACACTGTTTTTGTTTCTTTAACTTGAAGTGACATTCTGTCTGTACAATAAGAATACAATATAGGTCCCACTGACTGATTATTTTATTAACATTGTCACTCAAATTCTAGAATATTCTCTTCTTAAATTCTGTTCTTTTAAATATGTAGAAATGTTCCTCTTTATGAGACCAAGCGAATTCTATGTATTTCTGCTGTGAAAATAAAACAAGTAAGAGTGTGTGAATTGATTTAAATATTACTGTCACCTACCAAAACCAAAAAGCAATGAACCAAATTTAAATATTTTTTCACCGTTGTCCAGAAAGCAAAACTTTTTAATTAGCACTGGGAAAATTATATTCTATAACAATTTTCTTTTCTTCTTGTATTTGTTATAACCAACAGTAAATTGTGGTTTTTTTCCCCCTAGGAATTTGTCAGGGAATATTTTTTCAAGTCTCATGAATGGACTTTTTTCTGAGCTGCTAGCTCTGAAAGCCCTGTGAGTATCATTCATTTTGTTTGTAATCTGAAATACTTCAAAAACACATTAGAACAAACATAGCAGAGTTGAATATGAATTCAAGCAGGATTGTTTCTAGAGATGCATTCTAAAAATAAAATCTGCACTATTTTGTTATCCATGTCTGGCTCACTGTTGATGAGCTGCCATCTTTACCTGTTGCAAGAAAATGGATAGCAGTGACAATTCAACCCCATTCCTGACTGGCCCAGTCTGGTCCTTCTGAATACAATCCCTTTTTTTTT